>NW_024121321.1:15543781-15675860 GCF_016745375.1 Pimephales promelas
GCAAGGAGAAAAAAATGTAAATTATGTTTGCAAGCTGAGTTTCAGAAAAATCATAACTTCTTTAATTATAGATTGTGTGCCATACAAAAATAGGTTTTTAGGCTCAATCCAATTTTCGTTGCCCTCTCAATTTCGTTCCTATTTTTCAGAGTAGGCTATAGCCTACTTTCTGCATGTCAAGAGCACGTTTTACATTTTCCACTTCTCCACAATGTAAACATAGTCCAGTCTGGTGTTTTTCTATTATATTTAGGCAGCCATTTAATATCAGCCTTGTAAGTGTAACCCCTCCACCCGGGTCCAACTCGACCCGCTCCGAGCAGGCTTCGAACCTGCGTCTCCGGCATGAGAGTCGGGCGCTCTAACAAGGAGGCTAAAGACTGCAGCCTCTAGCATCTGTCGTTAGAGGGTCTATTGATATCAGCCTATTACTTGCACAGCAACTGCTACTATTTTCTAATATCTGAAAATTATAGCACTTTCCATGTAATCCTCTTCTCTTCAAATACGTTGCTGGTGTCAGCTTCTCCATGGAGATTTGTATAGCCTATTCCCATTGTCAACGTGCATAGCAATAGTAAAAATGTATCTTGACATTTCACCCCAGAGGGGCATTTTCAACCCACTCTACCTAATATGTTTAGTCATGCAAATGCAATAGCCTTATCTCAGATAAGTTATCTGACTACAGAAACTGATGATACTAACGTAAATGGGAGGCATTTAATGTGAAATTAAAAAGTTGTATTTTAAATGGATAAATAATTTATATAAGTTTCTATAGTTACATTTCAGAATGTAGGCTAAATCATGATTGTAAAAATAATCTGTTGGATTAGGCTATGATATTAATTATGAAAAGGGAAAGACTAAAAGAAAGCCTATCCATTAAATTTGATCTTGTTTTTGTTATCTATCCTACAAGTAAAACAGCGGATTGTCAAGTCACTGTTACTCGGTTCCAGTTACTGGTTTCAGTTCCAGTGACGCATCATGTTGTGATCGTATATAAGACAAATGCTCACCTTCATTTCACTCACAGCTTTAGGAAGATAAGAAGAGGGTCTTGCTTCAACAGTGATTGAACGGAACTTCGCTTGAATTTAAATTTCTTATTTATTTTCGCACCAACGTTGTGATAATAAACCGCAGAAATGGAGACTTCTCAGATTCGCCAGAACTATGACCGCGACTGCGAGGCTATGATCAACAAGATGATCAATTTGGAGCTTTACGCTTCCTACACTTACACTTCAATGGCAAGTCTATCTCTTATTGGTTTTGTCACTTTACTAAATTATAAGGAACGTTGTCTCTATTGATTTTTGTTTTCCATTCTTGACTAAACCCTGTCTAAGGAAAAAAATAGCGTTATAGAAATCTTAAAACTACAAGAAACTGTTTTGTAGAGCATATTTATTGGGCAGCCTATAATAACCGAAAAAACAGTTCAAATGCCATAGCAGACATTGGGCATAGTCTAATAGGAACATCCACGGCTGTTTGTTTTGTTAGGAGTGACTGATCATCAGTAGGCTATAGTCTATTAGGCTACTATTCTGTGATCAGTTACCGGTTTGACTTTTATTGGATGTCGTTCGCTTGAGAGATTTTTTTTCTCATCAAGTACTTGATAGGCCATTCCTTAAGTTGATATTTGTTCCCTTGTTCCTTAACATGTAGTTCTATTCCTTTTCGATTTTGTTCAGGCTTTCTACTTCAAACGGGATGATGTGGCTCTTGCTGGTTTTGCCAAGTTCTTCAAGGAGAACAGTGAGGAGGAGCGCGAGCATGCCGAGAAACTCATGGAGTTTCAGAACAAGAGGGGCGGGAAAATTGTCCTTCAGGATGTAAAGGTGCTTTGAATGAAGCCTTTTCACTTTGAACATTGTATCAAAGCTGACTGTAGAGCTTGTTATGGAATGACCTTATGCCATGTAACTTGCTCACTGATCTGTGTATCTAACTTTCCAGAAACCTGAACGTGATATGTGGGGCAATGGACTGATCGCTATGCAGTGCGCTCTTCAGCTGGAGAAGAACGTCAATCAGGCTCTGCTGGATCTGCATAAGGCTGCCTCTGAGAAGACAGACCCACATGTAAGTGGCCCTTATTTTATGAAGTTTACGCTTGGGACTCAAAATTTGTCTCCATATCAACCACATCAATGCCCCACCAAAATATTCACCCTAAACATAGTCCTCTATATAAAATGAATCAATAATATACTGTAAATTTGTTCTGCTTTCTGCAGCCAATCTTTACCGAGTTTTCTAGACTATTTTAAGTCGTAAAGTGAGCACGATATATCAAATTTTAGCGCATATGGCTTCGGCAGGGCAGGCATGTATTGATAAGAGGGGCAGCAAGTGCCTGAGCCCTGCCCAACTCTACAGCTCCTCACAATTCTCCAATGTAAATCTGTGGTGAAAAATTAAACTACACCGCACTCTAATTGGGAGCCGATTTCAGACTGCCCTGCTTATTTTCACTTTAGCTTATGTAAACCTCGCTCCAGACCTAGATGCTATCAATCCACTTCAGCTCTGTGTATATTAGTCTGCATCAGGCCAGTAAAAGCTGACATGTCTGTTCTTCATTTGTGGAGTAGTTTATCAAATTAAAAGTATAAATGGTGTTGGGGAACATTACTTTTAAAAGTAATGCATTACAATTTTGCGTTACTCTCGGTAGGCAATAAAGACATTGGTTAATAAAGTGGGATTAAATACATAAAGACATTTTGTGTTATTTAACATGTTTAATTATTACAGGTTTGTGTAATATTCTGAGTTTGCATTTCACTGTTTTGATTCATTTTGAGGAATACTGTCTGAATCTGATTTGTGTAAGTGAGATGAGTAAATGCCTGCTCACATTTATTGTAGAATTACAAAACCCATCCTGATTTCTCTCTACATGGGACAGGACAGGTGTCAGTCAAAAAATGGGAAAACAAAGTAAAAAGTATCAGATACTTTGTTGTAAATTTAAAAGAAATGGGTTACTTGGCTCGTTACTTGAAAAAGTAATCTGATTACGTGAATTGTTACATGTAATGTGTTACCACAACACTGCGTATAAATCCTTTAGTACAAATATGCTCATGTAAATAATTTGTATATAGGGGAGCACAACCTAACACGGGGTTAAATGTAACACAGACTTTTTACATAGTCAGTCAGGATCAAGCAGGTTGTCTTTCCGCTATTTTTCTCTTGCTGCCAGAGGACGGTCTCCCGCGAATTTGCGGAAAGTTTTGATAATATTTTATTTTGTGAAGATACTGGACAAAGAGTGTTTTGACACCATGCAAGTAAATTTTTTCATCATAGGTTTTTTTCGGTTTTTGAGTTGTGTGTATACGTTTCCAAATCTAACTTTATATTGCCTTAATCACTGTCTTGTTGGCTCAAACATAGCACGGTTTTGAAACATGTCAGCAATTCCTAGCGACTGTTAGCTAGGCTTAAAATATGTAATACACAGCGGGGTTAGTTGTAACACAGTGTTACAAACAAGCCGCCATGTGTACAATGATAATCAAATGAAAACGGAGCCACACAACTTTTCAGGTTTGAGTATAGGCCTACATTTAACTTTGTTGGACTTTCACAAACAATGTTGGAATTTAAAATGTTTAAAATTTAGTGTACTATGAATGATAACTTGTTTATTTATTAAAAATATGGCATGTTTTTAATGCAATAAACCCTTTAAATTTTTATTCTAAGCTCATTTGTATTATTATTACTGTTATTATTTTTAATAATAATAATTGTACATCCAGCTGCCACACACAAATCTAATTTAATTGCAATTACAATATTTTATAATTTTATTTATTATTATTTATTGCAAAACTGTGCAGCCCTTTTCAATGTCTCTATCTATGATATTGATCCACAATAGAAGGATGATTGGATGAGGGATGGATGTATGGATATCTGTCTATACAGATGCACAAACAATATCAAACTATACAAATAAAATAGTACTGAATTATGTGTGTTACACACAAGTGTTACAACTAACCCCTCTGTCTTATTAACCCAGCATATGGGGTAAGTCGTAACAGTTGCACTTCTGTCACTTTCAGTGCAACTGTACGAAAATGGTAGGTCCTATGTTGCTTGTGTAAAAAAATATTAATCTAAAATGCGTAAGGCATGCCCCACTCTCCCCTATTGGGTTTGTTTTATGTTTGTTCTGAGAATAGACATGACATTATTTTCCTCACCAGAATTCCTCTACAACTTATCATATTCTAAATAAGGCAATTCTAAAATGGTATTAAATGTTGTGTTTACTGAAGTCTGTCAATCATCATAGAGTGCAACCCTCAGGCTGAATAACGCAAGGACGTTTGGCCTCTTCCAAAAATGTGTCTGCGTGTGTTCAGTGGTTGGAATATAAAGCTTACAAAATGTTTAACACAAGCTAGCGCCAAGACCCAGAATTTGCACTACCTAAATTTACAGTCAGGAAAAGCTACTGCTCGATATCCATGCCTTTTACAAGAGTTTCACATCTTTTCACTGAAGTTTGCAACTTGAATTTTTTTTTTTATGATGTGTTGTCCGACAGCTGTGTGACTTCCTGGAGACTCACTACCTGAATGAGCAGGTGGAGGCAATCAAGAAGATTGGTGACCACATCACCAACCTTTCCAAGATGGATGCTGGCAACAACAGGATGGCGGAGTACCTGTTTGACAAGCACACCCTGAGCAGCTAAACGCAGCCCTCAGATCATTTATAAATTAATTGAATTACTATTCTCTTAAATATGTTCTTATCAAACAGCTGTTGTGCAAATTTTTAAAGTGTGAGAGGTTGAAAGGTTAATATCAAGTAAAGGTTCCATTTGCTATAAAATGATGCAGTGTCTTGTATCATCTTGCAATGATACAAGATGATTAAATAGTCATCTTGTGATTGATATCAAGCAAGGCTTATGTTGAATGTGTACTGACTGACGTAGTAAATTTAAATAAACATTTTGAGCTGAATAACCTTGTCTTTTTTTATTTAAATTTGTGTGGGATGCATTTAGTGTGATGTATTTACAGTATATTGGACAGTCTGTAGGCCTATTATTCAGCCTGCAAAAAGAGTTGTGAATGATTATTGAAAGTGGAAACTATTTGATAGTGTATTTTTAACAAAAATTGTTATAACTGGGACACCAAGCCTCACAAAAAAGAAGATAAAGTGTAAAAAAGCAGACATCACTAGAGCTTGAGTTTGCATCCTGAAAGGATGATGATGCATTCCATTTTGACAGAACTGTATTTGTATTTATTCAAACGAAATGTACACTAAAATCTAAAATTATAGCCTACACAATATATAACATTAACGTGGAACCATTTCGTGGTCTGCTAAATGAATAAACGTAAATATTCACATGGATTGAATTTCCACAGTAAATTTTTTTAGCATTTTACCACATGAGGGTGATGTTTCCTCCCCTATAATCGCACATTGACCAAAAGGGCCCTTTGGTAGATTTTTATTCAATAGCTATATAAATATCTCAGTAATCACCATCTTTGGGAGGCGCCTTGTTCTCATTTCAAAACCAATTCATTTCACAGCTTCCTATCCCAAATCAATCTATCTCTATTAGCAGCGGTGAGCCACCGAGCATAATCCTATTCCGAGGGGTCACTGAACGAAATTTGTATTGGAAATTGGAATCGGATTTACAGCATACAGGAGATTATATATAATAGCCAAGCAAATTTATAAATGCCAAACGAGATGGATGAAATAAGATTGGCACATGAGAAACCCCAGGGCACATAACTGCGAACAGAAGGAAGAGCACGATTAATCCAAGTGAAAGAGGGTTTGGCGTTTCAAATGCGCTTTGAGGAGAGAGAGATAGAGAGAGATAGGGTTGGGACGACAGACTCGTGGATGACAAGTGTACGATAGAGCAGTGTGTGAGTGGGCTAGTGCGTCTCTCTAACCAACGCGCAGGTTTTTTATAGGCTATAGAGTTGGATCAGCTATTCATCAGGTAAGTTTGATTAGCCTATTATTTATAACTCTTCACGGGCTTGCTATCCGTGCAAATATTACTAGCTATTCAATTGACATGTCAAGCAATGTCATTTAAAATGTTTTTTAAAGTAGGCTATTTTAGCCAAATCTACGCAGTTTAATAACATTAACGTAGTTGTAGCTATTTAAAAAAAAAAAATCCGTGGAAATTATTATGGGCTGCAAGCAGACAAGCTAAATAAAGAGGACTATTTCAAATGTAATAGCCTACAACAGACGTTAGCAAATAACACGCAATTGTTTTTGTTTTTCGTTTTGTCTTTTTTCTTCATATTTTGTATGACAGTAGGCCTAGGCAGTGTTTCCCTCTAAGATCTGGTGATAAGAGTGTCTCAAGATGATTTTGTTTCTCGATTAAATTAATGCAGTTATCTGTGTGCGTAGATTATTTTCAGTTTTAGACAACTCTGTGTATTCCGCATAATTTTCCAGCGAAAAAGGGTGTCTGGAAGAGATTTAGGTAATCCGAGAATAGGCTACAGCAGTTCTGCCCGCTGCTGGACAAAGTAGGCCTACAGATGAAGAAGGGCAAAGCCATGTGACGCCGTCTGATGGCCTGTGACGCACAGAGCGACAGGCCTTCTTTAGCCAGATTAGGGCAGTCCTGTCTGTAAACGACACAAATTATGGCTTCTGAACTCTCAGATTAAGCACTATCTATGTATCTTCTCTATTCGGAAAAGAGAAGAAATCACTGCGTTGTTTTAACGCTTTATGAGTTTTGTATGAACTTATGTATATTAACTATTTATTTCTTATGTGTTTTTTATGTGGTTTGTAACGTGGTTGTTGTGCCAGTGTCAAAGATGAATTTCTGTCCAGTACATCTGAACAGAACAAATCAAATCAAATGCTATGCGATAAATATTAAATTATTTCAAAAACGAATGTTGAAAAACAATGTTTTAGAAGTTTCTTTTAAAAATACTTAACCTATTTTTTTTTCTAGAGAAATTGACTGACTTTTTGCAAATATCACTACTAAATATGAAAACAGTGTGACTGCTTTATGAATCAATATACTTGTGTCCTAGCTAACATTTCAAGGACATAGAAAAATAATGTTAATACCATATATTCTCTAATATTAATATTCTCTAATACATAAATATTCTCTTGGCAAAGGCACTGATTTGAAATTTTCAAAAAACAAAATTTTGTTTGTTGCTAAGAAGCATCATTGCTACACTATATAATATATAAATATGTAAATACATGTTCACTCAATTTAATTTTTTTTTTTTAATGGACAAAATATTAATTTAAATAAAATCTAACCAGCATGTATAAAACATTCGTATCTTCTTTTTTTATTATTTGAACAATTGTTATTTTTTAACCATTTTATTGTTTTGTTATACATCGTGTACATGCCAAGTTTAAAATAAAAAAATAAAAATAAAAAAATGTGTCCCTGTTAATCATCATGAACCAGCAAGGTCAAGTAAATCATCTCTAAACTCTTACTAAAACTGAAATGAAGCAGGCTTTGGTGCTATCTCTAGAGAAAAAAAAAATCCTTTTTAAAAAAGGCTTTATGTCCATCGTCTTTCATCACTGTGGTCAGTCTATGTGGCTGACTGGTAAACAAGCTTCAGGAAGAGAATCATCACTAAGTCATGCCCTCATTAATCCAACCGTGACCTTAGTGCCCGACACATTCTTATGTAGTCTTTTATATGTCGTTCTGGTGACAAGATGTTGGTTGTGTAGGCTCAACAGTGAAAGTGAGGAGGCAAGGGGAGGGCCCTGTTCCTAATTTACCTAAACCTAAGGATTTTTGGATTAGCTTTGGCAATTAATCCCGTTATACATCCGCTGAGAGTGACTAGGTCAGATCAGCTCAGCAGGGCAGGTAGAGACACCCATTGTGTGTTAATATGTGTAAAAAATGTTTTTGAGCAAATTAATGAGCACATTATAGTGTTTGAACACATATGGATTATGGGTGCATGGTTGTGTTTTGGCATGTCACAGTTACAGAAGGATTAATAACGGACATGTGGAGCCATATAGCATTAGAGTTTACTCCATCAAAAGTCACGCCAGGCACAAAGAGGATAGAGGAGGGGAGGGAAAGAGAGAGATAGTGTGGGTTTGACAGGAGGAGGGGTGGTGGATGGGATGGAGAAGAGCACATAATAAAAAAGAGGGACAAAAATGAATAGTTTAGACTAGAGGACACAAGACAGATCTAGGGCATATATGTGATTTTGGGCATTCAGTTCATGTTATTTCAGGACCGTAACAGTTTGTTTTATGCCTCTAGCTGATCAGCCATGCGATTGGTCAGTATGCAGCATCGTGGGCGGAGGGCAGCAGGATCAGAGGAGGAGCCTAATCCTGCTCCACCCCCTCCGCCCCCTCCCTCGCACCACTCCCACAACTTCATAAATATGAAGAACAAGTTCTTCAATGAGCTTGGCCATCTACCTAGTAAGTAATCATTTTATATCAAGATATATGCCTATGCCACACTTAATCGGATCTCAGCTGGCCACCAACGTTATAAGACGTAGATATTTGGTTGAATATCTACATTGTGTGACCAAAATTCAATGTCAGAACAACGTCTAATGCCAACTTCAATGTGACGTAGAATACTGACGATTTGCTGACATATTGATATTTTGTTGCTTTTATTTAGTGGAATCGCCTCACGCCAAAATGGTATTGACGTCAAACACCAACATTTAATCGTGACGTAACCCAAACCCAACGTCTGCTAAACACCAAAATGTTAACTTTTACACAATGTTGAATTATAACAATATCAGATAGTCATATTTCATTGTATTAAAGGGGTCGTCAGATGCAAAATTCACTTTTATATGGTGTTTGCATATAAATGAGTCTTTGCAGTGTGTGGACACAACCACCATACAAAGAAAAATAATCCATTCACTCCTTTTTTTATATTCCTCAAAAAGCCTAAATACTCTCAATTATCAAGCCGTTCTGATTTTCTGAGCAATATGATGTCATACTGCTCATGCTCCACCCACGACCACTGATGGACTGTCCCGTATTAGCATATTTCCGCCCGCCGCCATTTGCATACTGTCCGCCAAGGCAGCACTTTACATGTCTTGTGTCGACACCCCCCATGGAAGAGAGGGGTGGGGTGAGCAGTTTCTCGTTATCATTTAAAGAGACATGCACCGAAGACATGCACCGAAACGTTATCATTTAAAGAGACATGCACCGAAACGAAAATAAAACATCTGTCCATTGTTGGCTTTTGACATCAACCTGATTATCATATTCAACCAAAATTTAACATCTCCCCAATGTCATTCTGATGTTAAATTGATGTCCGGTTCGGTTTCATCATATTATCCTTACATTCCCATTGAACTGTGTGTGATAAATTCATTCCTACATTTATTTTTCATTTCCATGTAAATTCTACATGTTTTCTATCTATTCCATAAACAGACCACAAGATCAAAAGTAAGTTCCAATTTTTCAAAGCTTTTCTCTGTCAGCCCTCAATCCATCCATCCATTAATCCATCCATTTATTTTGCAGAAATTATGTTTTTGTTGTTGTTGTTGCTTTAATCCATTTTTTACTTTAAATTTCTTTGTTTATTTCTCTACTGCACAGTGCCCATGTGGGCTATTGGTGCCATAGTTGTGGTCGTTCTAGCCTTGGTTGGCTGCTTTGCTTTCTGTATTTATAAGAAGTGCTTGGGAGGGAAGAAGAAAACTAAGAAAGTCAGAGAGAGGAAGGGAGGACGAAGAAGAGTGAAAAAGGAGGGAGATGAGGAAGCAGGCGAGGTGAGAGAGCTTGGAAGCTCAAAACAGAAAATGGTTTCTGTTAAATTCATTATTTTAATTTATTAAAAAGAAATGGGCAAAGTTTGCCTTAAAGGTTTGCTGAAGTATTTTACATTTATACTGCCCATACTTAATACTCCCATAGGAACAACCTAAAGATGGAGAGGGCGAGGGAGAGAAAGAAAGTTATGGCAAGTTGGAATACACTCTGGATTATAACTTCACTGAAAATCAGGTTGGTTGAGAGTGGATGTTCATAATTTCCATGCTATTTATGAGATGATTTGATTATTATTTTTTTTTTATACAAATCAGCAAAAATGTCATTTTAAAGAATGTGTGAGAATCTTCTTGATTTTGAACACCTGACCCTCAATCTCTTCAACAATCTTCAGCTCATTGTCGGTATCCTGCAAGCACAAGACCTTCCTGCCATGGATCTGGGTGGAACGTCTGACCCCTATGTCAAAGTTTATATGCTCCCAGACAAGAAGAAAAAGTTTGAAACAAAGATCCAGCGCAAGAACCTGTGTCCTGTTTTCAATGAGACATTCATATTTAAGGTATTGCAGTTATGTCCTAACAATCATGCATTTTTGTGGGATTTGTCATACACTTTATCTGTTATGCTTGATTTTGTTGCAGAATAAGCAACTGAGTTGTTTTTTCTCTAAACAGAGCAAATGTAATTTCTTTTCATAAATGGTACAGTGTTCAAATAGTATGTTTTATTTCTGTTTCCAGATCCCCTTCAATGATCTAGCGGGGCAGACTCTAGTCTTGCAGGTGTTTGACTTTGACCGCTTTGGTAAACATGACGTAATTGGAGAGATCAAAATCGCCATGAACAGTATTGACCTGGGCCAGCCCATACACGAATGGAAAGACCTAGTTGGAGGAGAGAAAGAGGAAGTAAGGCTTTCCTTGAGACTTTTGTACACATAGTCTGTTCTTTGATGATTTTTTGGCTAAACACACTCCTCTTCCTTCTCAACAGCAAGAAAAGCTTGGAGACATCTGTATCTCCCTGCGCTATGTGCCCACCTCCGGTAAACTGACCGTCTGTATCATGGAAGCCAAGAACCTGAAGAAGATGGATGTGGGTGGTTTATCAGGTGACTAGCATTATTATGTTCAAATTAGATTGCATTCTGGGTTGTACTTGATATTAAAATGAAATTAGTCTCTACACATCAAAAGTGACTTCATATTAATATAATTTGATTTCTATACTGGAAATGTTGTGCCCAAGTGTCCATTTCTGTTTTTATCCATGTACAATGGCATTATCTCTTTGCTAATAGTTTTCTTTCCCATTCTCTTTTAGATCCTTTTGTGAAAGTGGTTTTGCAACACAACGGAAAGCGCATCAAGAAGAAGAAGACGACAGTTAAGCAGAACACACTGAACCCTTACTTCAATGAAAGTTTCAGCTTTGAAATCCCCTTCGCTCAGATTCAGGTAAATATATCTGTTTGAAACACGACATTACTTGCATCTCTGATACATTTACAGATTTACAATACAATGCAAAATTTTTTACTATGAATCTGAGTCATCTGAGTCTACAATATAATGGGTCACACTTTATATTAGGTGTCTTTAACTACTATGTACTAAAATCAAAAGGTAATATTTGTCCTACAATGTACTTATTGTGTTCATGTTGTATTGTAAAACACTTTTGCTGCTTTTGAGGTGGAAAATGGGTACGGTTAGATACAGGTTTGGTGGTATGGGCAGATTTAAGGGTGGGTTAAGGTGTAAGGGAAGGGTTAACAGTATAATTATTGATGTCATTTTACGAAAATTAATGACAGCTGTAATTACATGCATGTATTTATATAAAATAAAACACTTGAAAAATGAATTGTATCAATTTATTCATTTAAATGTTAGTAAATAGTAGTTAAAGACACTTAATATAAAGTAGGGCCAAAGAACAGAGTGGATTAAATGTGTATTGACCTATATTTCTCTGCTCCTCTGTGTCCCTGCAGAAGATCCAGGTACTGATCACTGTCTATGACTATGATAAACTGGGAAGCAATGATGCGATTGGGAAGTGCTGGATTGGGTTTGGCGCTAGTGGGGTGGGTCTGCGACACTGGTCAGACATGTTGGCCAATCCCAGACGACCTGTGGCCCAGTGGCACACCCTTCAGCCTGAAGAAGAAGTAGACGCCGCCCTTAAAGCACCTATCCGCTAAATATCTTACTTATCCACCCCTCAAATAAAAGTTCTGGCAAAACATTATTTAAATCTCATACGTCCTGTCACTTCTGTCTGTAGCGTTATTAACGTCATTATTTCACCTACCCTTCTTTACTCTGAAACAAAGGAGGATTAACTTTTATAAATGTTATTCTGTATTTTCTGTTCATATGGATTGTTTCTTATGTAAATGTGTGTGTATGTGGATGATAACTGTGTGTTTTGTTTGAAAGTCTTGTATATGTCTATAACTGTGTGAGAACTGTCCTGATTTGCCTCGTCTTTTCTGTGAACCAAGTTGACAATAAAAACAGCAACTGGATATTATAACTCAGGGGTGAAACCTAGTAATTAATCGATGATAAATATTTTTGCCTGATTAACAGCCATTATTGTCTACCAATAGCAATTGTCTGCTTGGGTTCAGCAGTATTTACAGAGTTGTCCGGTTGTAGGTGGAAGCCTGGATTAATCTTGTGCTGTTTTCGGCTGTGTTCCAAGTGCAGTACTGGACTAAGCCATACATGTGAGCAGGGAATTAGAGCAAGAGAAGGGCGGGTGAGGAGAGGATGAAGGAGACCAGAAAGGACACACATGCAAAGTCAAAGAGAGAGAAAGAGAGAGATTGGGGAAGGTTGAATAGATAAAGAGGCTGCATTTTAAATGCAAAGTTAGTTAACTGGTTAAATATGATTTGGTAAAAGACTACAAAACAGACAGATTAACATGACTACAAAACAGACAGATTAACATGAAAATACGAGATGAGCTAAAAGGAAAAGGCAGTACATTGCAAACTTAGCCAAAATGATAGCAAGTGGACATGACTGAGAGAGTTTATCCAACCAAATCAGAATATGAGTAATCTTTAAAATCTCCTTATCAACAGTGCTAATCTACATTAGCATGATATCAGTGAATCTGCGATTGTCGCTCTACAACACTGCTGTTATTGCTGCTTCCCATTATTCTGCTTCCCAAAGGCATACGTGGTTCACACCAACAGTTTTGGCAGTTATTGTGGTCTCTTAGCAAAAAATAATTATACTTCAGGTTCATTTTATTTACTAAGTAAAGTTCAAGTATATTTTTTAAGTATACTTTATGTATTAAGTGTAGGACTTGTAAATGTACTGTTTTGAATTGGGACTAAATTGGCCCACTTTTTGTGTATAAAAAATATTCTATTAATGCTTTAAATTAAATGTAGCATTATAAACTTTGAGTACGCAACTAGTTTACATCTAAGTTTTTCGTTGTAAGTATAGCTAAGTTTACTAGTCAAATATGTAGCACATTTTTTAGTGTATATGAAAGCACACACTCTTAGAAGAAAAGGTTCTATATAGAACCTTAAAAGGTTCTATCAGCTCTACGTATTTGGAACCCCTAAAAGGTTCTATACACTCTTAAAAAAAGGGTTCCTCTGGGTTCTATATAGAACCCTGGGGTTCCATACTTGGCCAATAGAAACTTTTACCAAAAAAATGGTTCTATATGTTCATATGAGTTCCATATGAAGTGGGGGATGGAACCATTTCTGGTTCTAAATAGAACCATTTCTTCTAAAGGCGCTTTTCCACTGCATAGTACGGTACGGTTCGGTTCGGTACGGCTCACTTGTGGTGCTTTTCCACTGCATGGTACGGTACAGTACGGTTCGCTTCAGGACGCTTTAAATGGTACCTGGTCTGTTGAGGTTCCAAGCGTACCGTACCGGTACTAAAATGTGACGTGACACTGCAGATCACTGATTGGTCAGACAGAATCGTCACTACTAGCGTCACTACTAGCGTCATTGGATTTGCGACACGAGACACGAGACACTTTTCTAGCAGTATTTTTGTTTTGCTGCCATCAGCCTCATTTTAAACACATTTTTCCGTCTAGCAGTTAAAAACAACCACATACCGAGAATCAGGAACACCAACCCCTCGATAGTCTCCATTGTTCCTGTGTTGTGGGTTTGAAAATGTGGCGCTTTTAAGATGATGTCATGGCAGTAGAGGCGCGCGCAAATAACGATCAGTCCCACACACTTTGAAGGGGTACTACTGCGGTGGAAACGCAAAGCGAACCGAACTGTTCTGCTCCAAGTCGAAGCGTACTGCGCCGAACCGTACCGTACTATGCAGTGGAAAAGCGCCATAAGAGTGCACTTTCAGTAAACTAGTTAAGTAGTTTTATGAGGTATATGTGTACGTTTTCTTTAAAACATAAAACATTCAACTATAGGCCTACTTATAGTTTACTATTTATATATTATTTTTGCACTTTAAGTATACTACAATTTTCCTATTTTTATCAAGAATTTAATGTGTTCAAAAGTTTCATTTAAAAAGCTGGGAAAAACACATTTGTCAGACTTTCGTCCGGATGGGATGATCAAAATATATTCAGTCAATGGCGGGGAAATAGTGAAGTAGATATGAAGTAAATTCCTGCGTATGCTATCAGTGGACTACAGCCAATACAAAAATTCAGATACTCAGAATTAGGAACATCAATACATTTCAATATACAGAATTTATAAATCAATATTTTCCAAACATACAGTATACTGAAGTTTATAATGAGACTAATTGAAAAAACAATATTTAATAAGCAACTCAATTAAAAGTGTAAACAAAACTACAGGCCAAATATACTTGATTATACTTTTAAGTATATCTCAGTCAAAAGATTGAGTAGCCTAAAGTATTGGCCAAATTAGACCTTTCTGTCACTGTCAGTATAAATCAAGTAGGCTAATTCTTATTTTTTAGTCTAAAATAAGTATACTAAGAGCACACTTGAATAAACTTATTTTTCAGGGTTTAGATTCAGTGTTTCCTGATTATTTGGCATGAGGTGTAGGACATAGGCCCACAATGTTCTAATTTATCGTGAACGAACATTCACCGGCCACCAGATGGCGACAGCAGATCAACGCGTTCAGGTAAAGTAAAGATGTCATTGTTTGTCAGTCATTTTAATTTGGTTTGTTTTATATATGTTTTAATTGTAACTCTATAAATTCTGCCCACTCTAATGAGTTAATCTACAAAATGTATGTTAAATCCTTGCTTAGGCTTCCGTTATGTCGTATAACTATGTTGATGTGGGCCTGCTGGTGCTTATGGAGGCTTTGCTTTTACATTTTTTTTCTTTTACAATTAAACGTAATTGAAACAAATATTTGCTGGGAGCAATATGGCATAATGATGGCTTATGAAAGAGGTGAACACTCCCTCACACAAGTTTTTACCACTGTCAATCCAGCACAACTTCACCTGAGCATAAGTTTCAACTTTTAGGGTTCCTTGGCAAAATGCTAACATCCCATTTTATTTCTGCAATCCCAGTGAAAACTGAACAAAATACATTTAAGAAAGTACATGGAAACGACTTTTTGCTATTAATAGCCAAACATGTGAGATGGAAACCACAAATTTTGTGCATCCTCATGAAAACCGAATTCTCAGGCCGTTTTAAACAGTATGTCAAGTTTTTTAATGACACTTCTCTCTGACAGTTTATTTTCATTTCCAGTATATTTTCATTCCTCTTTCCCTTTCAGAGTGAAGTGGTTTCAGTTGCATAACCAGTCTCGTTAAAGACTCTGTAAATGAGTGATGAATCAGATGCAGTTTCCATTGATATTTATTCATTTAGAAGACACATTTATCCAAAGTGCCTTAAAAATTAGAATAAAACAAGCAGAAGTGATTAATCTAATCCAAGCACATCGGATCTAAGAGAGGTTTTGAACATATTCAGAAATGTTTTTCTTTTGGAGATGCTGTAAAATTGGCAGAAGTGATAGCTTCCGTGTTGGCTTTTCAGAATTTTTCCAATGTCTTATTTCCAGCGACCTCCGACCTTTCCTTTACCATGAACTTTTTTGCTGTGATAAAGAAATAGGTGGAACATCAGCACAATTAAGAGACAATTTCTACTATTATAGTGTTTTTCACAAAAGAAAAATGCTTAAGAAATAAGTAAAGCCTAATTTTTGCTTAAAAGGATAGTCCAAAAAAAAAGTGTCTTCATTTACTCATCTTTACTCACCTTTAAGTCTTTTTTCTTATGTGGAACATAAGTTACTTTGAAGAATGTTGGTAAACAAGGTAACCAAATATATATCTATATATCAATATATCTTCTTTAGTACAGTAGAAGAAAGAAATGCATACATGTTTGGAACAACATGAGAGTGAGTGAATGATGACCGCATTTTCATCTTTGAATGCACATTCCCTTTAAGGCAGGAATTAACTATATGACTTTTGTTCAGATTTTTTCCCAGATTTGCAGCCTGGACAAGTCGATGCTAGTTGCCAAAAGTCAAAGTCAGATCACAGAAAATTGCATTGTGATGGGCAAAGATATGTTTAGCTTCAAACAAAGAATCCACTGAGGTGGATATCAAACATGTTTGATATTTTGAGCTGATTTTAGTACATATTTTTTTTTTTTTTTCATTTGTTGTCAAGATGCGGTGGGAGCACTATACCCACAACACCATATTAACAAGTGTCTCTTAGAAAAGCCACTCATGTTTCTGTATGAATTTATAATGTTTAAAATGACTTGAAACAATAAACTTATTAACTTAATGTGACTTACAACTTCTGAGCGTGAGAAATCCTGTTCAGTAGAACAACAATCTGTTGAGAAGGAAGCAAATTTCAGATAAGTACAAATAAATGCTTTCTTTGCGCTTTCACTTTCTACACCCTCTATCTATCTCTCTATCTGACTTTCTCCAGCTGAACGAAGCACATTAGTATTTGCACTACAAACACAGTCAGGTTTCATACATTGAAATCTTTCACCAGTTTCTCAAACCTCAGTTCAGGAAACAAAGTCACCACACCTCATACTTCTGTCTCTTCATTTGATCCAATAGGTCAAACTTTTCTGACTCCAGCTGTTGAATCCAGTTCCACATCTCCTGAGCTCGCTTCCTGTTTTTTGGGAGTAAGGAACAGGTGATGATGCAAACAACTATTCATGAAGCGTGGACAAAAATGGACTGTCTGTGTGAAATCTCTGCGCACACAAATGGGTGGGTGGGTGTTCTAATAAATTCCCGTGTTTCTGTTCTTAGTTATCTGGTCTTTAAGGGTTGTTGCTTTGCATGCCCTAATTTTTGTTTCTCTATGTGGATAATTAATTACAGACCTTTGACTTTCATCATCTTCATCGTGTATGCTATACAACCAGTCCACATTTAATGTTTAGACGACACATTTAATGTTTCTTAATGATTTATTAACAAAAGTTTAAATTATATCATATTATATTATATATAACATGGATGTGTATGTGTGTGGTCACCTCAAGCCATCCTCTCGCAGATTTTCTATGCCAAGTGGAGAGCGCCTTTCTGAAAGCGTCTTTCTCTTGATCTCTCGTCCAGTCAAACGCTTCCCCCTTTTCTGCTCTGCCTAAAACACAAACACACATATGTACAAACATGTATTAAGGGTATACTACCGTATTTATGGTAAGGCTCAGTAACCTACCTTGGCTAAGAAGCCACCAAAGTTTGCCCCCATATTGGACAAAACCTTTTTCTTCTTGGCCTCGTCTTCTGCTCTCTTCTTAGCCTCCTCATCCTCTTTCCTCTGGCGCTCTTCCTGATGAGCAAGCGCAGACATTATATTTCACATCGATTTTATATTCTGTATTAAATTCCACATTCAATTTTGAGAGCAATTGAGCATTTTATTTGCTATGTTTTAAGTCTGACTTCTAATTTACCGCAATCCTCGTCTGTCTGTCTCTTTCTTTCTCTGCTCTAACACGCTGCTGCTCTGCTCGTTCTGCCCGTCGCCGCTCCTGAGGACAGGTGGAGTGAATGGCCAAAATGAGCACAAAGCAAAGAGAAATGTGAGTATAGAATGTTTCTGTGGTAAATAAAGTCTTAAAAGAGAAAAAATATGAAAAGATCAAGACTGAAGTACAATTCTCTCTTTGAGACCGATCAGTTCTTCCTCCTCTTTCTTCCTCTGCTCAAAGTGGACATCAATTAAAGTCTGTAACTCCAGAAAGTCTTTCTCCATCCTTTTTCGGTGAATATCCTGAGATAGGAAATGATATAGATTAGAAATAGAACGCCATAACTTCCATGAAGTCCAAAAAGAATGCTATGTTTAATCACATTTGGTAATCAATTGGATATGAATTTATTCCAACCTCAATAAAAACAAACAGTTTGCTTAGTTTTTAAGATACCCCATTAAATATTTTGTTCTTTTCTAAGAAACATGGACATATCAATATTTGATCTTTCAAACAATATTTATAGATAAAGGAGATGTAATTGAACCAAAAACAATTGCATTTTAACCATGATGTCATTTATTTAACAAAAAACAAAAAACAAACAAACACAAAGATGCCAATTCCTAGTTAGGACACACTATCCCCTTATAGGTGGTATTGTCCCCTTTGACTGAAATAACCTTAATTAGAAGTTTCCTATAACTGTTTACAAGTTTCTGACATTGACTGGGAGAATATTTTCCCCACTCCTCCATACAGAATCTTTTCAGCTGTGTGATGTTTGAGGGGTTTCTTGCATGCACAGCTGTTTCAAATCATCCACAGCATCTCAGTATAATTAAGATCCGGGCTTTGACTTGGATCCAGGACTCTCCATTTCTTTCTTTTAAGCCATTCTTTGGTGGATTTTCATGGAATGTTTTGGGTCATTATCATGTTGCATAATCCACATCCGCTCCAACTTCAATTTTCAGACAGATGGTCTTACATTTTCCCCAAGTACCCTCTGATACAATGAAGAATTCACAGTGGCTTCTCTGATAAGGAGTTGGCCAGACCCTGCTGCCTCAAAGCAGCCCCAAACCATTTCCACCCCCATGCTTCACAGTTGGTATGAGGTTCGTGTGCTGAATCAAATGCTGTCTTTGGTTTGTGCCACACATGTCTTCTGCTACTGGGCCCAAACAATTTAACTTTGGATTCATCTGTCCAAAGCACATTGTTCCAGAAGTCCAAGTCTTTGTCAAGGTGTTCTCTGGCAAACTTTAGACTTGCCTTGATGTTTTTTTTTTTTTTTTTTTTTTTTGACAGCAAGGCATTCCTCCTTGCACACCTTGCATGCAAATCAAACTTGTGCAGTCTCTTTCTTATGTTAGACGAATGTATTTTGACATCAACTGTGGCAAGAGTTACCTGTGGGTCTCGAGATGACATTTTAGGATTGTTTGAGACTTCTTTAAGGATCTTGCAGTCTGCTCTTGGGCTGAACTTGCTCGGACTGCCTGACTTGGGCATGTTAGCAGTTGTTTTAAATGTTCTCCACTTGTATATTAATTTCTGGACAGTGGAATGGCTGATTTTAAATAATTGAGAAATTTTTTAAAATCCCTTCCCAGACTCATAAAGAATATACAACCTTCTTTCTGAAGGCCTCAGATAGCTCTTTTGATCATTTCATTCACTTCCACAATCAAGAGCAAACCAAACTAAATGTCTGAGGTTTAAATAAGACAGGCTCCTCCACAATCCTCTCTAACAATATTCTAATCTTTTGCACATTATGTGACGCACCTGATTCTAATTTTAAGAATTTTAAAGAAATAAATGTGGAAGTGTCCTATCTTTTTCCACACCAAATATTTTAATTTCTATTAAGGACATTTTACAAATAATTTCAGTTTTATTCGTTTTTTTAGTATTATCATTTAGATTGTGAAAAAATGAAGATCCAATGTCCATATGATGAAAAAGACAAAGGGTTTCATTTCTATATTTTTCAAATGACTTTATAAACATTCACACAGTTCAGGATGTAAAAGGTGAACCCTTCATATTGAGTAATTCTCACTTTACCATTCATCCTAAATTGATGAACTGAACTGAAAAGGTACTTACATCGAAATCTACCCGATCACCCTCTGGAATCTTTGGAGGGGCAAGTTGTGGAGCCATGGGCCTGTGTGGGAGATTATAAAAGCAAGAGATTTTGGGGATTAAGTGCCTGAAGTTATCTGGAAAATACAGAGCGTGCATGTGGTTTGATAAATGAGTGTTGAAACACTTACTTGGGCCGTGGTCTTTCTTCCTCTGATAAAAGAGACAACAAAGAAACAAGGGAGTTCTTGTAAAATGTAATTATACAGCATTTCTTGTTCGCCCACATAACCGTACAATATGCTTCCCTATACTGGTTGCATGTTTTTCTGTCTTTTTCTGTCTGACCATTTCACATTTTAAAATGATCTGTATTTTTTTTAATAAAGCGGTTCCTCTGAAGAAATATGAAACTAAGACACAACTGTAACTGTTCTTTCATGAACTCATCAGTAGGCTACACTTCAGTACATTTTTATTAAACTCTGTGATTAAAGTATTGAAGGTACAATATGTAAGAATTTTGTATCAAAATATCCAAAAACCACTTGCATAGAGTTATATATTTCTTTCAATTGTGCAGGCATACTTACATTATCCTAAAAGTTTCGAAGAATATGTAAATTTAGAGAACTTCACAATTTTAAAGAACCCGCTGTGACGTGGGTGTCA
Source organism: Pimephales promelas (assembly GCF_016745375.1). The sequence continues at coordinate 15,564,389 of NW_024121321.1, forward strand.
CAAACACTGGTGATCATCTGAAAAGTTTTTTTTTAAGCATTATACCTCACTTTCAACCCAGGAAGTCCCTAAGGGACATTTAAGGAACACCCAGGTTCAGTCATGTGACTATGTGTGCATCTTTGTTGCCATGGTAACATTTCCAAAATGGTGGCCTGTCTGGTGTGCACATGTTGCAGTGTCAGCTATTTTTAAAAACACTTGTTTTTGTGGCACAAATTTTAATAATTAATAACAGTTAACAACAATAATTAACAACAGTTCTATGTCATGCAGGTCAATGAAAAAGAAAAGCCACAAATGTTTCTTAGTTATAGACAGAGGATGATTACATAATTAACAACATAATTAACAACACAGAACTCAGGGATCAAGATAAGGAGTAAAAGGAAGTACTTTTGTTTAAAAGCCCTTACCTTCTTCCTGAGTCTCCTCTGAATATAGCATTGAAAGAATACAGAAACATAAGAGAACAATGGGAAATGTGGAAATAAGATGGACATAAAATTAGTAGATCAGCACACATTAGACAAATGATGTGTGGATGCAAAATTTTTATATATATATAACACTTTTTTTTACTATGTTGTACGTGCATGTTTGTGAAGTGTTCTTGTAAATGTTTGATTATGGTTTACTATATAGCTTTAAGAGCTCACTGGAGGCACTCACTGGCCAAAGTGACACAGTGGGAAATTACCAGCTGGTTAAGTCTGCCATGTATGGTTAAGTTCTTATGGCTTATATCTCAAATGTCAATGGAGAAATTGTATTGAATTTTTACTTCACGCACCGGCTGGGGGCGGGACTGTGATGCTCTATACGTTATGTAGCCCCGCCCCTTTTCAGCGTTGCGCTCGTTGTCTTTTGACTTCCGATCTGTATTTCCACTGCGATCTTGCATTGGTATGAATGAACTGCTCGTAAAAAAATTCCCGTTCGACATTTGTTAAGACATCTGCTTTACAATGCTTATGATAAACATTACAATGCTCATGATAACTTTTGTTAACTCTACAATAAGTAAATCCACTTCACCAGCTAATTACTCTTCGACAGTGATGCCATAGAAATATACAGAACCGGAAGTTCAAAGACAATATTCTAAAGATGACGGCGCCCACGTTTCTCTGGTGCATAAGGTCTATAACACACAGCTCTTGAAGCTCCGCCCCCTGTGCCGGAACGGCAGCTCATTTACATTTAAAGGGAAAGGCACAAAAACTGTGCTTTTTTGCTCACCCTCAAAAAGCGACAATTTTAACATTCTATATAAAAATATCTATGGGGTATTTTGAGCTAAAACTTCACATGCACACTCTGGGACATCAGAGACTTATTTTACATCTTGTGAAAAGGGCACCCAAAACACTATTTTCACAAACATGCATGTGCAACATGGTAAAAATGACCGACTAAATATTACATCACCCTTCAACACAAAAACAAAACACATGCTATCAACCTTCCATATAAGATTTTTTTTTACATGCTATCCTGATTGTGCATATCTTTTTTTAATGAAGATAAACAAAGTACCTTGATAATCTGTATACTCCTGCTTTTCTGCAATACAGATCCAGCAAAGAAACATGGGCATCAAAATAAATCAAACAAATCAATCTCTTTAACATATATAGACAAATATCTGTTAAGATAAAAACATTTATTTCTCCTCAATAATTAGAGAAGAAATAGTTATCTCTTTATGCAAAACCTTTTGTTAATGTTCAGAGATGTATATATCACGAGGCTGCTCATGGCCATTATGTTCTGTCCTTTTGGTTAACAAGATAAAGTTAATCCTCTCTTCGGTCTTTAAATGTGTTTTTTGATATTGGCTGATTAAATGATTTCTAAGTTACAGGCACATGTAAAATTTATCAGCATTTACCACTTTCAATAACACGACGCCATATTTCAGAATATTTATTTTTGCACGTTCTTTTATTTTCTCATCAACTTTTGAAAGTTTGATTCTTTAAACCATCACTGACTGAGGTCAAATTTACCTGATCCTGCATCCTCCTCCTCCTCCTCCTCCTCTGCTCCTCAATGACGGTGATAAATGAAAGGAAAACACAAGTGAATATCTACATGCCAGAGAGAGCACGTGAAGGGATTCAGGGAAGAATATAAGTGTGTATATAAATAAGTGTGCAAAGGATTATGTAAGAACACACCACTTGTTAGGGATGTATGCTAGGTGAAACATGAGATCACGGTGTAATAATAATAACCCTTCCAGGAAAAGGCAGGGTAACAAGTCTAAGCCACCAATCAGACTTCAGCTCTCTAAAACAAGTGTAGCTCAGCTGGGCCTCTGGAGGGATCTATAACTGGCCTCTTGGTACACATTATACCAAGGCTTTACTGATAATCACTAAAGCTATAGTTTAATATGGGCAAAAAACAAAACAAAAAAAAAGACCTACCCGCTGCTTGTTCTCTAACGGGCCATTCAGGGAAGAGAAAGGAATGAGTAAACATTACTGTACCCTTTAAATGTAATGCTTTAATGGTCAAATAGAAACATTACTCACTCATATTCTTCCTCTACATCAGACATGATGAAACTGAATGACAGAAGGAGAAAGAGAATGTGAGAGTGAGACAGGAAGGAATGTCTGAAAGTGCAAGCAGACCCACATAACTTAACATTTCGCAATCATATTAGAAAGAGGATAAGAGCGCAGGAGAGAGTGACAAAACAAAAGTAGCACCGGATCTAAATTGTTCCATTGTTCCCAAGTGCTGACAACACGTTGAATGCTTCATATGAAGATATATGGAGTGAGAACAGGTGGGAATGTGGAGACAAAGACAGGGTGAAATACAATATCCCCAATACCAGCCTTTGCTTGTTTTTCCTAATAGAAACTTCAGGATTTGATTGCAGGAAATGCACACACTGTTTGACTGCAGTCTTCAACTATCAGTGTCATTTCATATCTGCTATTTGAAACAATTTTATAGCTGCATTGTCATCGGCAGAGAGAATTTATGAGGCATGTATAGCTGTCACCACTCAACTTGTACTTTGCTGTCTCCAGACAAAGGGTTATAAGCAATGGCCATCTAAAACCATGCAGCCTTTCAGCAGCCCACCCTTACTTTAGCATCATTTAGGCATTCTTAGCATCTAAAGGGCACGAGTCTGGCTAAATTCTGCATGAAATGATCAAATTACAAATGAAAGATGCCCCTTGTTTTGGATCGACCCAAGTAGGAATAGAAACGAGAGTCATTTTAAGAACAAGATGGGGAAAGTGGCAGTCAAAGAGGATGTTTTGGGGACATGTAAGTTTACAGGAGTCATTGCAAAGTTAACCAAAATTCTGATAGAATCATTTTAGCCATGGATGCAGGATTACATGAGTTAAGACAAATCTTCATTGTTCTTGGAGTGAATTTTATTAATAGTTCCATGAGTGCATTTAGTCCAGGATGCATTCAAACTCTACACAAATCAGTACAGACTACTACAGGCACTTGTGCCAGGTTGTTGGCCAGCTATTTTTTCCCCATATTATTTATTACATATTTCTAAAGTGGCACAATAGTTAGGTACAGGAAATAAAAACACATTATCAAATACAACTAACATTATTATAACTGCACACAAGAACTAAAAATAACAAACAGACCTTCAGATTTCATAAAATGTAGCTAATTTACAGTCTGAATTATACTGATAAATTCAGTTACTTTTATCAAGGTGGAAAGAAAAGAATGAAAAAAATGCAGTTGTTTAAGGATGAACAAAAATACTTTTACCTTTTAGTGATGGTAGGATGAATTTGCGGTGGATAAAATACAGGATCACAAAGGATGAAAGAGAGTCCCCGTGAATTATGAAGAGTTTTGTAATGCAGGACAATGGGTTGTTTTTATATGAGGACAGGGACAGATGGAGGGTGTTAGCAGCTACAGTATAGGACCCTGGATGGATTAGAAATGAACCCAGGGACAGAAAGATGACCACCACAAGGGATTAGGGGAAACAGGGGGAATGACCTCACACAACAAACACAAGGATATAAAAAGAAATAGAAAAAACAAAGGGACCGTTGGGGACAAAAATAGCACAGGGGATTTAGACCCAATTCTTCCCAGAAGACATATTTTCTATTTGGCACAAAGTAAAATGAGGTAAGAGCCAAGACATGTTTAAGGGGAAAGGATGGGTAGAGGGGAAATTTGCTGTCATAAGAAGTGAGGTTCAAGGCAACATGTTCAGTTCTAACAGTTGTCATTGTTTGCAAAGTTGCTAAGCTTCCAATACAACAGACTTCAATAGATTACAGTTCAATAGGCTACGGTCACAAGCGCGTCACAAACTTCCGTTATTGTCAGAAGTCTGCATATCAGCTTCCGGTCTATGACTGTATTTCCAATTGAGGGCTCCACTAATAAACTGAATTCTGGACTGGAATTCATGAATAGCGGAAGTTCGTGACGGTGCTTGTGCACGTAGCCTATTGTTTGTTTGTTTTTTTAATTTTAACGATAAAACAAAGCATCTTTGCCTGCAAACTAGATCAGCTTGCAGTCTTGTAATATTTAGAATGTGAATATCTTCAGCATAAGAGACATTTCTTATTTTTTTTTAAGTATTCATCCCTTAGCAAACATTTTGTTTGTAGTCCATCTAGTCCATCATCTCACAGCTGTGTTTGCCCACTTCAAATTTGAGCAAATCCAGAACACCTTTTTCTTTTTTTTCAGGCCAACTCTTTTTCTGTCTGCCTGTTCCAACAGATGAAGAGAAACACAACTGACGGCGGAGATGATCTGTGGGTTTGCACCAAACATAGAGCTTTTGTACTCATCAGACCACAGATTGTTCTTTCATAGTTTCCAGGATTTGCTTTATGATTTTAACTCTCGACATGAGGGTCTTTCTTAAAAGTGTTTCTCTTTGCTCTTTAAAGCACACAGTTCTATAAAAATCACTGGTGGAAGTTTTAGGTCAAGGTATAGCTTTGTTAACGAATAAATCTTGAGTAAATTGTAAACACACATAACACTGTGTACAAAATAAATTTAGTTTATTATGAAATAATAGTCTTGCAGATTTTATGAAGACACTACTGGCATGGTCACTGTGAGCGTCTGAAAGGAAGACACGAAAAGACGATTGAGACATACTGAATATATGCACAAGCATAAATACACGTGTATCAAAAAGCACAGTATTCTGACAGAACATACCTGAGTATTTGTGTTGTACTGGGCAACACTGTTTTCTTGGTCAATAAGCAGAGGAAAAAAAATATCCAAGTGGAAAAGGGCAGGTCGAGCAATCAGCACTAGTCTGTCTTCTCCCAAATCCAAAACAAGAGAGCGAGCAGATATCTATGAAGACACAGTAAAGCCTAAAGTAGTCTCTTACTTTTTGTTAACAATGATTGAATGTAGTCCAGGCAACCATTACTCACCACTCCAGGAAGCAAGATCTCAGCGATCAGATACTCCGCATTTCCAATTGAGGGCTCCACTAATAAACTGAATTCTGGACTGGAATTCATGAAACACAATAAAGGCAAACATTCGTAAGTTTCAGGTGAAGCTCTGCCTCACAATAAAGATACATCACACTGAACATAACAACTGGAGCATAAAAAAATATACTGGTCTCTGGTTTCAAAACACATTTGAAAGGGTCAAACCAAACTATTTACAAATAGATAACTCCAAATATACGTACCGTTTGGTTGATGAAGGCAAGGAGTGAGGTTCCCTGTCCACAAAGAACAAAGTGATTAGAGCAATTCCTGATAGGATCTGATAGGATCAGTTGGGACAGACAGGCAAAGCGTCACTGATAACTTAGGACCAGGCAGGTACAGACAGAATCTGCAGACTTTGTTATTTAGCAGCACTGATTTTGAATCAAAATTTGCAGTAATCTGCGGAATCAATTTCATAATGGTAAAATGTGTTAAACAGTGACCATTAAACTCTTATTGGTAACTGAAAGCAAAACCAATATTTATCATACAACTAAGCAAGGGCCTGGCAATGTGCAGACATTTTTGATATCATTATATTTAGCCAAAAGGTAGATTCGAAATATATCACATATGCATTCATACTGTTTTTCAGATTGGCTCTCCTTTTTTAGGCACACCTTGTTGATGTCAAGTATGAGCAACTATCCACTGAGATACATTTGCTTTTGAATCTAATAAATGAATACACGTAAATAAATAAATGAGAAATTGCACAGTTTTCTGATTGTTTCTGTGTGAGTATTAAATCACATGGTTGCTGTAAATAATAATAAAAATGATTAATTTGCTGTTAAAGTAATAAAGTCGTTATTTTTGTTTGTTTTTTCGCACAAAAAGTATTCGCGTCGCTTGATAAACTTATACCTGAGCCACTGTAGTCACATGGAATATTTAAACATTTTCTTCAATGACTTTCTGGGCCATCAAGTTTCAGTCCCTTAGGAGCCTATGTAGCAGTGATCCACCTCTCAAATTTAATCAAAAATATCTTCATTTGTGTTCCAAAAGATGAACGAAGGTCTTACGGGGTTGGTACAGCAATGGGGTGAGTAATTAATGACTTAATTTTCATTTTTGGGTGAACTACCCCTTTAACTAAAGAACTGTTGAGCAATGTGATGTTTGTTAATTACCTATTAATGAAAGTTATTATAAAGTGTTACCTTTTGTGGTTTGAATGGATGTTTGTTTTCAGTAGGAGATAAGAGAATGTCTCCACTTCAATTTTTTTAACATCACAGGACAATGTTGTGAAGCAATTTGCCACAATCTAACAGTGGGAATGAATTGTTAATTCTTGGTCACAATATACATATTTTTTTCCCCCATGTCATATATGCGGAGCTCAGTAGATTCCAATATTTTTTTTAGGGAATTTAAAGAGTATGCCTAGTAATGAATATTAATTGTATTATTAGAGTTGATCTCCCAGTCCTTCTCACAACCTGCTTCATTCAGCGCCACTCTCAATCCACAAAAGAGATAAAGAACTCACTTTGAGGTAACTTCCTGGATAATTGGCTTGCTCTTGGTACGAATGCTTTGTTCTGCTACAGAGCCCATGAACTTCCTGTTCTTCAAAATCTTAATATCTTAAAAAACAAAAACAAAGATAGGATCAGTGGACATGGCATGGGAAAGACATGTTCTGAAATAGAAACATGTAGAGAACTGAATATCAGATGTTCTTTATTTAAGATGACCTCTGCTTAACTCAAGGTTGTATTTGTTTTCCAGTCCCTCCAAAGAAACTGCAATAAGAAACTGCTGGAATAGGGTATCTTTCTGTTGGATACAAGCATACGGTGATGACAATTGTGAAGAGGGAGACCTGATCTGGCGGCAGGATAGCAGTTGCAATATTCCTGGGGTACTTTCAATATGTGTACATACAAGACACATACCTGGCATTTCTGGAAGAACTCATCATTGATCACAACATCATACACAGAACAGCCTTGTGAACCTGGCAAACAAAAATATTCTGAATTCAAATCAAATGCTTTATCATTAAAGGAAGGAAGGAAAGGGTTATCACAAATAAGGGTGGTTGTTTTGCCATTCACAGTTAATGATGCTTTTTATGTCAATCAGATCAGACAACAAATGACCTTGTATTGAAACAATAGATGTTTCGATTGGATAAGGGAAAACAATAATTAAAGGAGAATGGTAAATTTGAAAATGTGAATGTGCCTCTTACTGTTGTCCACTTCCGTGTGTGGCTCGCCGAGACTCATGGGCACTCTGTAACTCGTCGGGTCCTCTGACTCCAGTAGTTTCACGAGTGCTTCCTGGGACAGAGGAGGAGGGGGCGGTACCGCCTGTGACTGACAGATATTCAGAAAGACCTTCTGTTTTTCTGACACTGAGGAGGTCTTCACACACATGCCTGGCATAGAGAGAAAAGTGTGATGAATTTGGATGGGTTACTGATATAAAAGTCCTGAGAAGATGTTTTGAAATATCAGACTAACCTGGCTGTGGACGGATGACTTTGGAAGGGGGAGTGTCGTTTTGCATTTTCCCCATGCTCTGTGATGTTGGAAAATAACATTTTTTTTTGTCTTAGATTAGTTCCCCAATTTAGTTTCCTTTATCCAAAGGGACTTACATTGCATTCAAGCTGCATATTTTATCATATATATATATATATATATACTGTATATTCCTGGGAACCAAACCTATTATCTGATTTTGTAAGCACCAGCGCATTAGCTGTAGCTCAATATGTTAGTAACCTTTCTATTTTATTTATGATGCATTTATAAGGGGGTAATGATAAAAATAAAATAAATACTCAATAATAACTGAAGGTAAAGTAATGGAATTTACAAACATAGATTTAAAGGGGATGGTACAGTGCCCTTTTCACAAGATGTAAAATAAGTCTCTGATGTCCCCAGAGTGTGTATGTGAAGTTTTAGCTGAAAATACCCACAGATATTTTTACATAAAATGAAGTTTTTTTGTCTGTCCCTTTAAATGCAAATGAGCTGTTGCTCCTAGCACAGGTGGCAGCGCTTTAAGAGCTGTGTGTTATCAGCTCCTATTACCTCACACACACACACACACACTGAAATTTTCAAAAACTTCTAGCCTTTTATGTTCAAACTAGAGTCAGAAAGATGGAGAGACTCAAGAAGTGACAACATTTCTGAATGGTTAGTTGATGACTTTATGTAGCTTATGTGTAGTTATCTTCTAATCTAGTCATTGATTAGCACAATCTGTCTTGATAATCTATAAATCGTGTAGCCGGGGGCGGGGTTTATGTACATTTTAGGGATTGTGATGTCACTAACCCAGGAGTAATGTCATGTAATTCCTACTGGCCGTTTGTTGTAGTCCTTAAAAAAACGATTTCTTTAAAAGCAAATATCTTCCTTTGCTTTGAACTTCGAGCTTTGTAACTTTTCAGATGTTGTTTATGCTCCAACAGCAACATTACACACTAACTAAAGTTAGAAAAGTGAAATCATAATCAACAACCCCTTTAAATAAAAAAGCAGGTGTGCCTGCAGGTTTTTTTGTGTTGTGTTTTGCAGAAGAAGTCAGTAATACATGATCAGTAAATGATTACAGCATTTTCATTTTCGAGTGACCTATGTGCATGTTTGTTGCACCTACTAATGAAAAGCATTGGTAATAGTGCTCGTTTACTGTGACTTGAAAATGTTTATAATTTGAGATCTGATTCGAAACACCGCAGAGCACTCGTGTATTTGTTGAGCTTAGTTGTGTCAAAGCGGTTAACTTACCTGAAGCAAAAGTTGTTGATACAGCTCTTCTTGCTGTTTCTGCTCTAGTTCAACACCCATGAGAGACGCGTCCGTTTCCATGCCTACACACAGGGGCGTCCATGCAGGACAAATTAGTACATAAAGCACAAATGTAATCGGAACGGTTATTAAATCAAGGTGTTAAGGAGAGTGAGTTATTGCAGCAGTGCTAAACAGCTAACTTATGAAGAAAAACTAAAAAGATCGCGTTACCCATGCGCGCTTACGGTTGGAGAACAAGCAGATATAAAAACATACAGAAAGCACGTTTACAGCATGATATACTCACTGAGATACTCAGACAGGCAATAAGAGGGAACGTTATATATTCATATCAGTAAGTTTAGCATAGGGGTTAGCTACATGACGGTGTGTCAAAATAAAAGTACCCATGGCTTTCCTCCTTAAAGGGATAGTTCACGCTAAAAAATTAAAATGCTGTCATCATTTACTCGCCCTCATGTTGTTCCAAATCTGTATGAGTTTCTTTGTTATTTTGAACACAAAATAAGATATTTTACAAAGAAAGTTGGTAACCAGACCGTTGATGGCAACCACGACCATAAGGGAAAAAAATATGGAAGTAATCAACTGTCACAAACATTCTAAATATCTATAAGTTAACTATTGAGTTCTTCCTTTAAAAGAGAAAGAAAATGACATAAGGCGGTATTTCATTAATTAAATGAGGCATGATTTTATTAAATAAAATTAAATAAGTTTTAAAATCAAATAAAATTAAATAATTTTTCTTAAATAAGATTTTATTAAATAAAATCAAGAAATACAAAACAAACAAAAACTCAATTTTAACCGAAAAATGTGTGTTTGGTGTTTTGTGTTTTAATGGACAAAGCATAATTTCTATATGGTCAGTTTGTTCTTTCTTTGTGAACCCACTAGCGATTTTACATGAGAATATGGAGTAGCCTAAGCAACAAACACATAACTCCATCTTGGTATGAAGACAAGGAAAATGAAAATGTCAGTAACATTTTTAATGAGAACTTTTAAGTGAAATTAAATGAGGTTCAAGATACACATCATATTTCTTGTTTTATTGTGAGCATTTTGCAGCAAACAATTGCCAGAGACACTTTTACGTACACAGAAGCATCAGTAAAAGATCAATAAAATAAAATTAAACATTCTGAGATACCCAGAACATATAAATGATGCATTGTACCCTGAAACACACAAATATGCCAAAAATATAAACAATATAAACAATAAAATAAAATAACTGCTGAAAAAAAACAGGATTAGATTTATTGTAGCAGTATCTGTAAATACTGTTCCTGGCCCGCGCTCCTTCCTAAAGAAACTCTCTGGCACACAGATTTTTTTTAAAGCATATCATAATGACAGGATCATCACAGTGCACACAGAGTCATTTACATTTAATCATTTAACAGACACAGTTATTTCAAGCGACTTACAAATGACAACTTCAAAAACCAGTTAAGTTGCTTGACAGATTAAGGATAACAGTTATGGAGGTAAATTCAAGACAATCACATTTAGAAATGGAAACACACAGGTTGTGTGGACATGTTTGAGAATATTAAGCTGTACTTTGGATGATTAGTCACAAATTCAAAGACAGCACTGTGCTATGCATATGTGGTAGCAAGATGACCACAGAAACTGTCTGAAAAAAAAAAAAAAAAAAAAAAAAACAGTTCCAAACAGTCAACTGGAACAAGGCAGGTGAATAGCATGGATTAACTGTTCTCAAACACTGTTGACAGAAAAATAGATTAGATGTATAACCTCTATTGTTAAAAAATAATAATAGAAGAGAGCAGCTTAAAAAAAGTCCATCTTACTGAAGCGGTAAAATGTCCATTTACTGGAGGGTAGAAGAGAGAAAAAGAAGAAAAATATGATTAATCAAACATTCTTCTCTATAATGTGATGTGTACATGGCTGAACAATGTCCAGGTTGTAAAAACTTGATATGTATCCTGCACATTGTAACCCTTTTCTAAAAGCTACAAAGTTGGTGTTACCTAATCAGATCTAATTAAGGGGCACATTCTCTCCAGCTGTCTGTAAAAAGAAAAAGGAAAGAAAATGCTTTATTTCCGTACAAATTGAATTGGTCACTACTAAAGGCATTATGCTACTCATCACTGAAAAATCTGCTCTTACAAGAGACAAAAAATACTGGCTTCATTACTGGTAAGGTGGTGGACAAATCTACAAAATATTACATTCATTCTAAAGGAAAAAAAGTTAAAAATAATAATAATAAAAAAAAGATTGCCATGTAAGCAAATAAATGATTTCCAGTTTATTTAAACATTCAAATTTGATCAAATTGATATTTTTCCCTGAACAGGTAGCAATAAATGCTCAGTGTGCAATTTATAAATACTCTGTACTTCATTTGAAATGATTTATGGATCCTCTTTTATAGCAGGGCTGTAAAATAGTAAAGTGTTACCATGTTGGTAACCAGACAGTTGAAGGCACTCATTGACTTAAACAGTAGGAAAAAAAATACAATGGAAGCTACCATCAACTGTCAACTGGTTACCAACATTCTTCAAAATATCTTATTTAAAAGTGATTGTCCCTTTAAAAGAAAAAGCAAATGACACAGTACTCAAGTTAATGATTACTGTGTGCTGTGCTAAATTAATTAAGTTTAATATATAAACAGCTAAACCCCCTAACCAGGGTGGTTACAGCATTTTGGTTTAGGGATGCCGAGCAAGTAAGAGCCTCACCTGCTTAGCTGGAGACTTATTTTTCTGTAAACAAAAAAAGTACAGGAATAGACCGACATTCAGTAGTAGAGAGAAAACAAGGACTCCATAACATGTGTTAATGGTACCTGCAAAAAAATAAATATTTTGTTTACAAAGAGATTTGCAGGGAGAGAAAGAAGAATGGCAAGCAAAAAAATAACTGGTCAGCTCTCACACTTACTCTGAGCATCTTTTAATGCGTTATCTGTAATAAAAGGGGAAACCATACAAAAGCATTAGATATAGAAGCCATCGTCAACTTAAAAGATCGCACAGTGAGAATTCATGCTAAATTATAAAATGTGTGGTTTGTTGGAGATTAACTGATATGGTTAATAGGGGAAAACAATCAACATTAGTTTTTATTGAACAAAAATGTTAGTAATAATTGCAATGAAAAAAAATTATTAGTGATTAGTGAAAGGCTATATTAGTGAGATTAGTAATAAGTGAAAATGCACAAATTGTGGATATTTTATTAGTGCACCTGCTATATCTATCAGCCAGTCATCAGCAAGTCAACGAGTACGAGTTTGTATCCATAATGTTGACTTTGACCATGGCATGACTGATTGTACAAGTGTTTCAAAACCCAATGATTGACACACTTTCTCATACATGCACAATATGACGGATAGCCTGCTCCAGACCGCACTGGATTACACTCATTTACACTGTCATAAAAAGGTTTTATGGGGTCTATATAGAATCCTAATCCTTGGAAATATGCTTGCTTTGCTCATATGTGGACTATCAGTCTTTCTGTCATTCTGTTTTCAATGTGAATATGCAATATTTTGTAGATTTGTCAACTGTTTCATCAGCATCTACAGAAAGTAGCCTAAGTCAGTCTCTTGTGAGAGCAGCTTCATCTGTAATGAGTAGTATAATGGCTTTAGTATTCACTCAGCGCAGCCACTTTAACATGATAGGACTGTGCCAACAATGGCATTAGTCTTAGAAGAAAACGGTCAGGGTTCTGCCCTGACAGCCTTGTCTGTGTTCTTTGTTTCATGTTTCTGTTTGTGTTGTGCTTGAACATATGGCTCTGTCTTTGTTTGTGTTGGCCATGTGCTACTCTGTTCCTGCCTCCTTGTTTCCCAGTACCACGCACTCTTGTCTAGTTGGGTCCTCGTTTGTCTGAGTGTGCTCACCTGCTCCTCTTGCTCTCAGCTCCATACATGTGTTCTCTTGCCCTCATGGTATACTTTCTATGTGCCATAGACTTTGTGTGCTACATTGTTTGACAATCTAGAATAGTTTCTAGTCAAAGCTAACTCTTGTCTCAACTAGTTTAGTCTCGTCGTGTCTTGTGCTTGCTGTGTCTTTTGTCTTCCCTAGTTTGCCCTCCAAGCTGAGCTTCCCTGGCTGGCTTACACCATCAGCCAAGCAGCAAGACAGTCTCTTGCTGGCTTTCTGTGTCTACCCTCCTCCCTACTAGATTCTCTGTCAGTGTTTTGTTGCTTTAGTCTGTTGTATATACATTTATTCCATGCAACTTTAGTTCACCTGTGTAGTTTCATTTATTAAATACGTTATATTCGTTTTATTGACTGTCTCGTGCGCATTTTTCAAAGTCCCTTTAATGTTGCGGTCAAGCTACGTGCTTTACAAATTTGTTGATACTTAAATTCCAGAGGAATGGCGTCTCCTAAAAGTCTATCAGAGGGATACTTTTTCATGGGGTGATACAGATTGGATGATTAGTTTGCTGAACAAAACAGATTAGTCGGTACTAAATTAATCACATGGGGAATTGTCCTCAGAATCAATCTATTTTACGAAATTGACGTATTAATATTTAATTATAATTTGTTGTGATTAATTATTGATAGTACAATTGTTGTATCTTTGCCTGCCTGTAAGGAGAACTGAAGATAATTTGTTGTATTTAGTCATTCATGCAGAACATTAGCAACTTATTCCCTTACGAGTAAATGTATAATTTCTAGGGAATTCCCGATCATGTTTATGATTCGTTATTTAAATTATATTCCCTGTATCTGAGCTAACAGGAGTATTCCCTACAGTTCTTTATCATTGAGTCAAGGATTAGGATTCTATATAGAAGCCTATAAAACTTTTTTTATAAGAGTGTAAAGGAGTGTAATCTGGAGCAGGCTATCCGTCATATTGTGCATGTATGAGAGAGTGTGTAAATGTCTGTGAAACCGGGCAATGATGTCTTCAATGCTGAATTTGCTTACTTTCAGGAGCAGCGATGTTTGGGCTGACCGTTGTTAAAGGTGGTGAGCCTATGTATTAGAAAACGGGGTATGATGTCAATTCAGATGTCAGTCAAAGCATCTGTGCTGTAAAATGTTTTGAGTATTTGAATACAATACTGACTTTGCTTACTTTTATGAGCTATGGTGATTGAATCGACCGTTGTAACAAATGTTGTCTCTTATGTAATTTAGTAGAAACAGAGTATATTAGAGTTAGATTCAACAGAACAATTTAATACCAGGCATGTGCTCAGAAAGTGGATATATGTACAAACATTTTTGACAAAATCTGTACTATAAAAATACAGAATGTATTTTTTTAAAAGAGTCAAAATGTAAATTATAAATTTTGTGTTTTTGCTAAAAACCTTTGAAAATGAGGTTTTACCCAAACATTATCTTCAGGTTCAAATGTGGTTCAACAAGTAAAAAAAACAGAGATGCTTATCAAAAAGCAGACAGAAAAAGAGATACTTAGTGGCTAGTTGTCACCATATTAATAATGGTGTTTGTTTAGTAGTGGTTGTTTAGTTCATGTAGTTTAAAATAGTTAAATCTAACATAAAACTTTGAATATTTATATTAATATCCATAAATATTCATATTATACATGTACATGAATGTTCTGTTAAAATTGTAATTCTTGTGAATGAGTTAAAAAATCGGTGTTTGCAAATGTGAAAATAAACTAAAAACTGAGTTAGCTTACTTTCAGCAGCAGCAATGCTTGGGCTGGTCGTTATTTTGCCTATGTGATTAAAAATGTAGCATATTACACATAATTTCACCATATACTGTAGCAATGATTCATGTGCTTCAGCAAACAGAGATGAAAGTATACTACAGTGTGCTCAGAGAACTATAGAAATCAGTTTCATGGAAATAATTCAAATTTAACAGTAAGAGTTACTAGAAACATCCAGACCAAATTTAATGACCCAACATCACAACATTTCATACACAAAAGTCACAGCTTGTGTGTAAGTATGAAAAACAATCAGTTATTTTTAAACACAAATTCTTTTAGCACCATTTTCATATCTGCTTCATATCTGGTTTATCAAGAACGTTTAGGGTTAGAAAGAAATTTTAGGGTCCAATTCTCACTATTAAATAGTTGCTTATCAGCAAGCAAATTTCTAGGATATTGGCTATTTATTAATACTAATAAATTACATAGTAATGCCTTATTCTCCATGACCATGTTCTGCATCCCTTAATCCTCCCATTATCTAAACTTAACAACTATCTTACTGACTATTATTAGGAGTTTATTACGGCAAAATTCATAGTTAATAGTTAATAGTGAGAATAGGACCCTAAACTAAAGGATGACCAAAACAACAATTTTTAGAAAGAGTAAAAAAAAAAAGATACATTGTGGATACAAGGGAGACAGAGTCAAATAACTTACTTTTTGATGGGCAATTCAGATCTAAGTAGAAAAGTGAGAGAATGTGAGCAAAATCTGCATTTTTCATGCAATTTTGTTTGTATATTAAATATTCTGGCTTATTAATTTTTTCAGCTACTAATAGATGGAAGTCTTGCCAATGAGATTTATGTTGGCCATTGATCATACTATGAATGAATAAAGGTTGGGGGGAAAAGGGAAAGAAACAGGGTAGATGATAAAAGGTTAAATGTCCATACCTGATATTGATCCTTTGCAAGATCTTCTATACATATCACCAAATACGGTTACATTAACCCAGCTTAATGTGTAAGCATCTGTGCAATTGAGATTCGCACAAATCATTTCAAAATTGCTTTCTTGAAAAAATTCCTAGAAGAACAGAAAAATCATGCCGTCAGAAATGATTCTATTCGATATTCAAAACAGAATGACAGAATATGATAGAATAAGAAGTATACTCACAAGCATTATTTCAAAACTTGTTAGTATCTTGAATTTATCTTTATCCTTATTCTTATTTTTAGTCCAGGATGAACATAGAGTGTTTATTACTGAAAGAAGCTCGTTCTCCTGAAAAAAACAGTCACACAGGATACACTGATTAAACAGAAAAAAATATCATAACCATAACATTTTTAACATAATATTTACCAAACTCAATTATTTAAACTAAAATCCATACCAATAGACTGACTGATAATTGCAGTTTTGTGGCTTAAGTTAATATTTTTTTTAGTCTTTTTCTGTACAAATATATGTGGGACAACTGTAAGACTGGAAAACTGGAACCGGTTGATGTAATCAGTCTGACCAGTGTCTTCTAAAGATAAAAGGACCTTGCTTGAACAACACACACACACACACCCATTCTTGCAGAGGAAACTCACACAAGAATATATATGGTTTTAATGTGAATGTGATAATCTTTAAGGAGTGTTTGATATCATTTTGAAAGTCTCAGGGTGACTGGTAATAATGTCTCGTTCCCAAAGAAGTAAAAGAAAAGGTAATAAGGTTTTTAAGAATATAGAAATATCTTTGAGTTAATCACCTTCTACCTTTTGTCTGAGTGCAAATTCTCCTTCCCCCAGTAAGCATGGTGGGGGATTCAGTAACCTTCCATTGTACTTTGGTGATTAGATCAGGTAAATTTGGTGATTGGATCAGGCCTAGCTCTATTTAAGGAAAATGCACAAGAGTTCAGGGCTGCTATTCTGTATCAGATCAGCCCATGATGCTGGGTCTTCCGAGACTCTGCATTCATGTAGTTAATATGTTGGGTAAAGTTTCTTTGTTTTAAAACATTAGATGGTTTGCTCTGATTATCTTGTGGAACTGTAATAATACATTTACCTGACATAATAAATTGTTATACTTGACTATTCTAACAGACTTTGACTTTATTTTCATTAGAGTTAAAAGGAATAGTCGAGCATTAACGTATTAAATGATGCACAGATATCATTGATAACCCTTTTCATTTTATGGAGTCAGATGAAACGAGTTAATACACAAGATTAAATGTGTTGCATTTAATTAAGCATCACTTTGCTATGGAAAAGACGGAACACGCTTGAAACCTTCACCACGAATCGAACCCCGCCATTTGGGTCGATTTCGTAGCCCTTTTTACAACAACAACATCGCAAGTGGCTGATACTGTTTATTACCCACAACTTCTAATAGAAGTAAATAAAAGTAATATTATGTTGTTTGCTCTTACCTTCGTTTCAGATGGGAATATCTTAATCTCAAACATGTGGTCGTTCAACAACTCATCATACTATAAGGATTCAAAGAAGATACAGTACATGTTTAAGGAATCATACAGTCAGTATATAGTAAATCATTAAATAAACATCTGAAAGGGTGATTAGGATATCATCTTGTATCATAAATAAAGTGGTTAATTTTTTTACAATGATTGTAGATTATCCTGAGTATTGCATGGCAAGATTTTGTGAAAATAAAAACACCACACTACTACAATAGACATGAATCGAGCACATGCTTGTCAGGTACAACAGTTTACACTTTAGTGGTTATTACGCAACACTATTTGACCATGTACTTTGTCGTCTAGTGTATGAATTCACTAAGCTTATTTAGTCATTCAGCAGGATATTTCTGTACAGTATTTACAGTGACCTCAACAAGTATTTGGATAACAATTGTAGTAGGAATGTCATTACATTAAACTCAAAATATCAAACCAAGTGGCATCTGCAAACAAATGATGCTAGAGCCTTTCTAAGAAATTTCATTTGTCTGAGTCACTGTTTCAATCATTTTTAACCTACAGTTTAACCTAATAAATTTTTTAACCTGGCCACTTTTAGACTGAATTGAATACTGTGTGGTGCAGAAAATGTCAAAAACATGAAGGAAGGACTCACCAGATGTGTCTTCAAATCTTGAGGCATGCATTCAGATTGGACATGATGAATATACGTGATGAATGAAAATGCCTGTGAGGGAAAGAGAAGAAATAAAATGAGCTACTGTGTCATTTGAAATAATTTGTCTCATAAGTCTGTAAAACACTGTGACTTCTTGTAATACAATGTCCAAACAATTTAAACAACAATCCATCTCACTAAAAGCCTTTTTTTTTTAAAAGGCTCTAATTAGCGAAGACTTATTGATTATAACTCACAGTGATGAGTGTCCAGACTTTCCCAATCATTACGGTGCTTTGTTAACCATCAGAGTTCAGCTCCATATAACACAATGCTTTTCCTTGCTGATGCACAACATGGGGAACATAGAAGAGAGTCAGAGTGAAAGAGAAAGTATTTAAGAAATGACAAAAAAGATCATATGAATTTAAAATTGACAATTAGCTCATTCTATAATGGACTGTTTATTGATTCATATTCTAGACAAATGCACTGTCTCTTTTATCTTTGTGACTAATGGTTCCCAACATAGACAATTTAGTGGCCTCTAGAGTAACTTTAATGGATTTTCACTTAAAGGACACAGAGTACGTATAACAGCAGCAATATTAATATTACTGAACTGGAAAGAGTGTATACCCAATCACTATAAATCCTGTCAAAGTTGTTATAAATCTGGTTGAAGTTGCCAACCAAGTATACATCATTTAAGCATTAATATCAGTAAAGACAAACACATGCATACACAAAATCTCTTTCTCAACTCCAGTCGTTGAGGTTTCACAGATTAATAGATTGAATTTGGCCTTTTTTCAATAAGGAAATTTAAGTAGCTTTTATAAACATGCCTTAGAAAAACATAATTGGTGTTAGGACAATGACCTTGTCTGTGAAACTGACATTTCGATGGCAGTGGCACATGCTGTTGAACTTGGAAGTTGTGGCACATGCAATGACATAAAGCAATTGGCATGTGCAACAGGAAGTTACCGCTGGTCTGTGAAGCATTTCCAGTGGCACATACCGCTTAATGTCATGGTGCAATAGGGCTGAAAAGTTTGATATTGAAAAGAAAACCATTTTCATAATCGCTTACTCATTTGTTTATTCATTCACCAAGCCTTATATAATGCATGGCAGTTGAGTGCACGGATAATATGCGAATGGACCTATGGATAACCCCCTCCACTCACTAGAAAAAACAGTCAACATTCAGGGACAGGTGCTATGGCAGCTGTCACAGTAGGAGACATTTCACAGGAGGCAATTGGTGATTTTTGGAGACAGAAAGATTATATATCATCTCGAAGTCCCTTTGGAAATGATTTGTCTATGAAGCTTTGCCATGACCATAACTCGGTTACTGCTGAGAATGGTCTGGTTTTAACCAGGCAAGTAAATATATGTACCTTCTCTGTAGACTGTCATATTAAATCACCATGAAATTGCCTATATAGGCGATTAAAAATGATTTATCACTGCACATCATTATTATTATTTTATTATTTTTAATTCATGAGCACTCGTAACCTTTTATCAAAATAACTATACAAATAATTTGTTCCTTTTCTGTAAACTGTCATTATATGATCTTATAGTTATAGTATGTCCCAAATCGTAGTATGTTGAAATGAGTGTTCCGAAGAGACCCGGATGGTCTACTACTTCTACGCACATATCGATGCACATTCTAATGGCTAATATTGCCCACAACCCATCACACGTTGGGGTAACAGCGGTGGCTGTTCATGCTTCGTGGAAATCTCATGCGCGAGAACTACGTTATTTTTCTACTACTTCTTGTTCAGTTCTCGCACATGCATCGTGGAAATCTCTTGAACTCTCATCTCAGGCCCAGAAGGTAGAAAAATAATAGTCGAATAAAGTCGTTATTTTTGTTTGTTTTTTCCCGCACAAAAAGTATTCTGGGCCGTCAAGTTTCAATCCCTTAGTTTGCCTATGTGGTAGTGATACAGCTCTCAAATTTAATCAAAAATATCTTCATTTGTGTTCCGAAGATGAATGAAGGTCTTACAGGGTTGGTACAGCATGGGGGTGAGTAATTAATAACTTAATTTTCATTTTTGGGTGAACTAACCCTTTAAGTTCTGCTGCTTTTATATGAAAATAAATATAATGAACAAGACAACCAAAGTACTTTTTATTTAATTATATTCCAAATATGTGTTTATCAATTATTTTTTCTTTAATACAGACGTGTTTTTATATATTGTTTTAATAAAAATGACATCACATAATAACCCATATGGCACTGTCAGAGAGTTTATTCACCCATATGTATACACATAAAACATGATATCAGTTTTAAAATTAAACATTTAAAAAAAGAACAATACATCACGGTTGTTTAAACCAATGAGCATTGTGTCGTCAGCAAGTCGTTTCCATCGTGCTTTTGATCAGCGCAGTCGGTGGAGAGCATAGACATCTATATAAAGGCTAGATGTCTTAAGGCGGAGTTTCTATCGTCCTCACCGGCGGCCATCTTGTCACAGATAAGCTGATGTAAGATGAGTGGTCAACACGAACACAAATACTCTTATCTCGTTGAAATCTTGACGGATTTACAAACGGTTTGGTTTCTTACAAACGTTATTAACGAGGCTATAATTATCTAGATGATTATTTATTTATACACTTATTATTCATAAGTATGCTGTGTCATAACTACATCTCTGACGTTTATAACAAACCAAACCGTTTGAAAATCGGTAGAAAATTGAGCAAGTTATGGTTATTTAAATAGTACATGTACCATTAACACAATGTTACGAGTGAGCGAGCTGCCTGTGACAAGATGGCCACCAGGTGCAGACGTCGACCTCCATTGGCCAGCAGCGTGGACGAGATATTTAGCCTTTATATAGATATCTATGGTGGAGAGTTTTTTTGACATACGTCGGCATGACATCAGAGCAAGGCGGACCGCACTCGGACACATTTCTAACCGGCAAAAATAAGAAAAGAAAAAAAGAAAAAAAAAACACATTTCTAACCGGCATGCATCTCGCGCTGATCACCGGTGATTGGTTCTGCGCAAATTTTGCTCATCTCAAACAAGCCTATGGTCTAAAGAGTGCCAAAGTGATGATGTCACTTTGTAGGACAACTCGGTCGTTAGCGTCGCATGGGTTCCCTCGATCGAAAAGCTATGCATTTTCCCCATAGACTTTTGGAAAATCGCAAAAAATAAGATCTGTGTTCAACAAAGAGTTGTGTGACCCTTACACGTTTTGTCTATCAAGATAATCTTTACAAGTTAATCCAACATTTATACATTTTGAAGCCTACATAAAGTTAAAAAAAAAACAAGCACAAGCAAAGTTTAAAAAAAACACAAGCAGTTTATAACTGTGTGTTAGAGAAAAAAGTAATAAGAAAATAATTAGAGGCTTTGTTCACCAAAGACCTTATTTCAGGCGATTTAGCAAAAACCCATTCAAAAATGGAACCAGGAGGGAACGGGAACCAGGAGTGCTAAAATGCTAACTCGTTTTGGCCTACAAAGTGACGTGATAATTCGGCACAGGACTCTACGGTCGGCGGAAGTAATCCAGCATCCTTAGACCTTGCCCGGAAATACGTCATGCACCGCCGTGCATGCATAGACTAGAGCCGACAGGGCAGTTTACGGTGATGTTGATAGGATGCACATGATGATGATCTGTCCGTTAAAGATGACGAAGTAATATGTCCCAAAGCTTGCCTACTCTTTTGCTAAAAAAAAAAGTATGTACTTTTTCCTCACAAAAATAACGTTAGATATACTTTTAGGTCGTACTGTAGTATAAGTTACGTTAGGCGACTTGGGACGCAGCACTTGATTTTCATGCAAAGGACAATGAACAGACAACTGTTAACACTGAATTAATTACACGTACAGGGGTTGGACAATGAAACTGAAACACTGGCCAATGTTGGAGGTTTCACATCTATATGCCTGGCGGCCAATCTTCAGAGTAAAGCACGGGTGGATCAGTGATGGTTTGAGCTCCAATATCATGACAATCCTGATTGTATTTGATGGACACGACACTGCCGAGGACTACCAAACCCTTCTGGAGGATCATGAGCACCTGATGCTCAAACCGTGTATCAGCATGATCATGCACCAACACACACAGCAAGACTTGTGACAGAAGGGTTTGATGAAGATGAAAGTGACGTTGAACATGCACAGTCACCAGATCTAAATATTATTGAGGTGTTTTGGAGGAGAGAGTCCACCAGCATCATATAGTGACCTGGACACTGTTCTGGAAGAGGAACGGCTCATAATCCCTCTGGTCACTGTGAAGGACTTCTATCTGTCATTCCCAAGATGAAGTATTTGGATGCAAAATGAGGCCCTCACCATACTAACAAATTATTGTGTTGTAAAACCAGGTGTTTCAGTTTCATTGTCCAACCCCTGTATAGACAAACAGCTCGATGACCTCATAGTTGGCTATTGCAATGGATAGGCTACATGTCCTGAAGGTAGGCTATGCAATATTATAGTAACTTAGCCTAAGCATGCAACATCAGACATACAATAATGTATCTGAACCGTTAGTGTGTGATTACAAAAATGCTGTCATCAATCGTTGGGGAAATCAATGTCTAACGTTACTAAATTTCTGCCAAACAAAAGGATGAAAACCTCGTTTCGCACAAAAATCCAGCGGTTGCGCTGCCAAAAAACTGCACATGTTCCCCACTACAAGGTGCAGCAGCCTTCAGCAGCGCGTGTCAGTGGCAAGAAAAGTTGCCATTCCACTCAATAATACCGATACTGTCGGCTTTACATTATCAAACAGCCGCCAAAACGGGACAGAAAAATCAGGAATAGTAGCATAATATATGACTACCCAAACAATAGCTTGTAACAATATAATTTGTTGTAATATTTAAGAAGTAAATAAATAGCATTACATGTTATAGCCTAATAATTAAACCCCCATGGAGATTTAAGTTCGAAAATAATGCATCTAATAGCACTCTCTCAAATATACGCCTTACCTTTCAGCCGCCTTGTCTTGATCTACAACATACTTTCGCTTTCCATGCTTTAAAGCAACGAGCCCCCTTGTGTTGCCGGGAGTTTAAAATCCCCCTAAGATACCAGATAGGAAGCGGGAGAAAGTGACGGAGTGGAATATGACAGTTTATTTAGAGTAAACCATGTTCTTATACGTTGCGTGGGTTTACTGTGCTAAGAGCAGTGCTGTTTAAAAACCAACCGCAACTTTAGGCGCAATTGCTTATTGACAAATGGAGAAAGTCCCCACCCCCTTTCGCGGCACCGTTTGTGACTTCTAATGTGAATAAAACTTGTTTTGTTTGGCAACGTGTAATATAAAAATAATACTTTGGAAAGACGTCAGAGGAATACCTATGTCATGGCAATATAAATAATTTTATTTGACCTTATTTACAGTGTCTCTCCAACAGATAAATGTGTCACCTAAAGGTAAAAGAAGGTCAACTCTGCTTGAACGTATAGGCTATGCCTACTCATGTTTTAGATTATCATATAGGCTACAAGAAGCCATTTGAAAGGCACATATAAACGACAATTACAAATTACAGTAGGCCTATAATTGAATAATTTACAAGACCAATTCAATGTTGTTCCTCCTTTAATAATAAAAAAAAAAAAAATCAGAACAAATCGGTAACAATAGCCTACTTTGCTATATTTTAAGTTGTGGTCAAAAGTGAATCAACATTTATTCGAATAATCCTTTATTCAAATATTGTTTAAAACTTTTGTCAGCCTATTGAGTACGCATAGTTTGGCTTTGAATTAATTGTTTTATTTGTGATAACACATTGAAACGTAAATTGTGCTGACATAATTTTTGGCGTGGCTGTCATACAAACAAATTATGAACACAAGCAAGAATGAGAGAACCAACAAAATTTTAATAACTGATTGTTTTGAAGTCAATATGAATTTTTTGCATAGTGAAATTAAAACCTGAAGCTATCGTTGGCCTTTTTTGCTAAATAAATTTGTCAGATAAATTTTCCTCATATTTAAAATATTTCAAAAATAATAAAAAGTTCCTCATTTTGCTGGTTGAATCAAACTTGTAGGGTCATTAAAAACAAATATCCCATCTTAGTAGTAATCACAAATAGTACAGTATGCTACAATTCAGTTCCCAAGAATTCTCTGCATTACTTTACTGATCTGCATCCGCTGTCAGCAAGCAGATCCATTTGATATACATTTATTAATACTGCTTTTACAATCATTTTGGCAAGTTGATCCATTAAACATCTGGCAAGAGACTGACGTCATGTCATTTCTGAACCATGTGTAAGAAATTGTAATCTTCATGATGTGTGTGAGCATCATTTGACAGTAAAAAGGAACAAACAAACCTTGTTCTATGGAATTGTATTGAAATGTTAAAGAGTGTTGCACGTGACAGGATGCCCTCCTCTCACTGTCACACTGCAGCCACACAGATTTTTCTTCAAGGTTTGTCTGGTTAGCAAGGCACCACAAATTTTCAGCAGAGCACCGGACATTGACACAAGAACCCTATAATTGATTGGTTTATTTTCGGGTACTGATGTAATTTCCTCAAAATCAATTCAGTGTTATCTAACAGGTGCTATAGACATTTTATATCTGATATTCCAAAAGAAAAGAAAAAAAACAGCAGCATTTCTTAAATGGAGGAGGAATCTTACTTGCTAGCAAAATAATTTTCTCTTCAAATTAATTTACAAAACAATGAAATTCAACACACACATTAAAAGCTACATTATACTACAAGAAAACTTTGTATGTTATTTACCCCTAAAAGGTTGGTAGTAGTAACTTTTGGGTACATATAAATATACTCTACGTCTACGGTATGCATTTGCACCTTTTGGAGGAATATAAGATACAAAAATTGTCCGTTTAAGGTACCAAAAAAAATAAAATCTTTGCACGTTTTTTTTTTTTTTTTTTCTCACAAAAAGAGCCAGCAATCAGACAGACAAACGTAATTCCTCGGAACACCTATTTTAATTATATATATACTGTATACAGAATACCGCCATAGCAAATTAGCAACAATTAGCAAAACCAGAAACGCTACTTATTTTATTTTCATTATTGACACTACGATAGCTCCAATATATAGCACCCACAAACCTACAAACATCAAATAATTAAATATAAAATCCACAAATTACATAAATAGAAGCCAGTCTTCAAACAAATGTGCATCCAGTCTTCCTGTAAGAATTTTATGACTGTTTGGCAGGGTTGGATTTTGTTGCTGCCTTGAAGTCTGGGTTCAGCAGAGACATAATATCCATCATGGCTTGACTAATTTGAGAGCCAAATTTATGAGAATCCTATGAACAAGAAAAAATAGAACACTGCATTTTAGTTTCCAAACAGGAGTACAAGAGACTCTGGATTATGTGTAAAATAGCATCATTTTAGAAAGACATCATCTGCTCAGTGCAACCGCACTCTAAGCCCATCCATAACCCTTGCGATAAACACAACTCCACCCATAAGGTCCACAGAGGGGGAGCTGGAAATCATTTTGTTCTGCAGTGAGCACCACTTGTCATTTTTAGGGAACACAAAAAACACCATTCATCGCATTATGAAATAAAATCACTTATCTTGCAGAGCAGGACATCAAGTGCCCGTTATATCTGAGAATACTAAATTCTTTAAAGTCTAACTGTACTCACAAGGTAGGTTTTTTGTTTTTGTTTTATAGTCTCAATTTGATTTCAAAATAACTACGAAGAGAAAAACTATCCAACTGCTAGCTGGTAAAGTTAAATCATATTATTTTATGTTGTCATGCAGATCTGAGTAAAAAAAAAAAGTATCCGAGTATCGGAGTATCTGGAGTATCCGAAACACAAAACCTGAACTACAGTATATTCTATATCAGATGTATAACTCTTTTTTCCTTTAACTTTTTGTACTTTGTACTCAGGGTTGCCAAGTTTGTGGTTTTCCAGCAAAATTGAGCTACTTTTAAACTGTTGCCGCAGGTAAATTTTGTCTCGCGGTTTAAAGGTTTGACATGGTGCATAAATAGTATGACTGAAAAGCTTGTATTGAAATGTTTGGCTTTCTACCCATGAAAATTGTGCTAGATTGAAAGTTTTCTGAGGGAAGAGCCTTTATGAAAACTGTCTGTTTATAATCACTAGGCTACTACATGTGATTTTCAAGTTGAAATAGTGTGTAACACAAAACAGTGACTGTAAAATATTGTTACACATTTTACATGAGTTCAGTTTTAGCCAGACAGATGTGGTTGTGTCATTACGTTGGGTCATTGCTTAATGTTTAATGTTTAACGGCAGATGTTCGCAGCAGGCTCTGGTGGTTGTAGATGCTTGTATACAAACCCAAAGAAATAAAGTCAAGTTCCTGAAATGGATTCTCTTTGTTGTGTGCTTCTCTATACGTCCACGGACACGGATAACCCAAACACGAGAAAGCGTAACAATGGCATTGAGTTTTGATATTTGGATAGGGTCATTGGGCTAGCTTTTTGGGCTAGTTTGGATTGGCCTTTGAGCTGGTTTTGTTACAAAGACCTGGCAACCTGGTGTTTGTACTCTACATGTTTAACAGCTTTATATTTATTATACTGAGAATTTGGTGAAAAAAATGAATGATTTATTATGTAGCCTGTAGATGACCACTAGCAGTGTTTGATTATGATTATCCTGTTTTCATTATCCTTTTATTTCATGCGACTTACTGCATGGGTGACTAATCTCTCCATACTCATACTCGTAAAATAAAAAACAAGAAAGCACGTTGCATGACAATGCATGTTTAAAGTCAAGAGACTGGAAATACTGTAACCTTCAACTAAAGTGTTTTTTTTTTTTCTTTGATGTGTTATTCCACTCTGCGCTTGATTTGTTTTGGCAGTAATAAAGCTCACTTAGCTTTCCAACATCCAAGTTAATTGAATGGCGGCAGCCTTTCCTGGATCACCACTCTTTAGCACCCTTTGATATACAGAGCGAGGTATGTGGTTCATTGTAATGTACTTATGTACTTATACTTGTACATGTACTTGTAATTTCATATTAATTCATTTTATACATTCATGTAAATGGTAATGAGATTAATTTCATGATTTTCATGATTCGGCTGTTACCTGCTATGCTGTTATCAATGTGATGCTAGCTGTCAAAGGATTATTTTGTCTCTGGCTAAACTGCCTTTGTTATTTTCCTTTTAAGTTTTTTTCACTCATCTGAATTAAAGTACAGTTGTATGGAAACACTGCCAAGCCTGTTTATTTCAAGTTGAAGGTCTGCTACAAAGCCTATAAGTTTGAACTGGACACTGTTATTAACCCTCAGGTGCTCTTCGGTCATTTCTGACCGAAAAAATGTATGTTTTGAAATGTTAAAAATCACAGCTTCATCGGAATGTTACGAAACTTGGTGACTTTTATTCCATTGGGTATGTGAACACACAAAAAAATTGAGGTCATGATCCGAGCATGCTAAGTGGTCGTAAAAAAAATAGTCACACTTGTGCTCTTCGGTCAAAAATGACCGACCATAGGAAATGAATGGGAAATTGACAAAATCACAAAAACTTTGAGAATTTTTGTGTGTACAATCAACAAATCGGCCACGATGCAGAAAAAAAGTGCTCAGCATTGAAGGGGTGACACTCTAAAACATCAAGAGTGCAAAACAGACATACCCACCCACCCACACACACACACACACACACACACTTTTATACACAAAAACACCAATAAATTGTGATTAAAAAATCTGTTTTGAATTTCTTAAAAATCACTGCTTCATCGGAAAATTACGAAACTTCGTGACTTTTATGGCAACATGTATGTGAACACACAAAAAAATTGAGGTCATGATTCGAGCACTTTAAGTGGTCGTAAAAAAATGAGATACACTTCTGCTCTTCTGTCAAACATGACCGACCATAGGAAATGAATGGGAAATTGACAAAAACAACAATCTACAACTTCAAACTACAATTTGCAATCTACAAATTGGCCATGATGCAGAAAAAAGTGCTCAACAATGAAGGGGTGACACTCTAAAACATCAAGATTGTGATATTGACACTCACCCACACTCACAAACAGACACACACACGCACAAATAAACACACACCTATATATTTGTTACGGTTCAGTGACACAAATAGACATGCTCATTAAATATTATTTTACATAAAGTGTTATCATTGAATGAATTGCATTGTTTTTTTTGTTTGTTTTTTGTACAAATTCAGAATAAAAAAAATGTGTATAAAATTTGCTTCCTAGCATTCTCTTTCTAACACAATGTTTAGGTTTGACTGTAATCATAATGCAAAAACTAACACTATTAAATCACACTTTAAATCACTATTAAAAAAAAAATCTAAAACTTGATAAGAAATAGTCTTTGAGATTGTTTAAATATATGTTGAAATCCACCTATAACAAAAAAAAATAAGTAAACGTGTCGATGAACAGCTGGGGAATTCACATGCCTCTCCATAGAGAACTGTACATTTCATCTAGTGGTTACAACATGGTTCTACGCTTTCTCTCCATACTCTTACCAGATGGCGCTAATCTGTCTTCAAAAATTTTTTTTGGAAGGCCTAGTCTCTATTTTAACCTAAAATACTGCTTAAAAAAAAATAAAATAAAAAATGTATATATATAAAAAAAGTTTGTATTATTTTCAATGGCAAAAATGGACCATAAATATTGCATAAATATTAATAAGTAACATAAAATTGGCTCAAAATACAAAATTAAAAAGAAAAAATATAACTGAACAAAAATAAATTGCATTGGTTTTACTGGGATGGAGAAAGTTTCATTTTTAGGTGTCCGGTCACTTTTGACCGGGAAGATAACAAGTGTGACTCCGAAACGAAGAGCACCTGAGGGTTAAGCTAATTTGCAGTGCAGAACAAGAAGTCAAAATAATGCCATGATTTGGACATTAAAAATAAAAAGACAAGCAATTCATTGATCTGAAGTTATGCTTGACTGCACTTACAGTCTCTGTGCAGGAGTGCTTGCAGGACACATGGAAGCTGATCATTTCCTCTCCCATGATGATATAAGAGACACCGTAGCCATCGTCAGCCACCTTGCACAGAAACAAAACACGAACACAGTGAACAAAGGAGTGCTTCTACCAGTTTATGTATATGTACTGTATGTGCTGATCAGTTGCTCACCGGACCAAAGCCTCCTCCTAGCGAGATGAACTCAGGATGGTTGACAAGATCAAACAGCTCCATCTGTTGCACAGGAGTCTGAGAAGTGGAGAGGCGCCAAGGCTCTGACAAAACCTGCATGCCACGTACAGCCACATGAACAAAATAAACAACTTCATGCACGCACATGCATCGCTCCCCCATGAATCCCCTTTATATCACACATGAACATTTTTAACAAACAATCAGCTGCAAATTAATGTGTTTTTGCATCTTTATGCACTAGTTTAGTTGAAGAGTTATTCACTTATTATTTCTTAGGCTTTTGCAGCCTGATCTCATGCAAATGCGTCTCTATAGCAAGTATTGCGTTTATCATGC
This sequence comes from Pimephales promelas, assembly GCF_016745375.1. The sequence continues at coordinate 15,594,074 of NW_024121321.1, forward strand.
AATTTATACGTGTATAAATTGTGTGTAAATTGTGTGTAAATTAGTTTTTACATGCATATGATACGCACTTTATTGCGTGTAATACACACACCTCCTGCAACACTAATCCAACCCAAACGTATAATACATATACCCCACACTTCATATCCATGTAAAAACTAATTTTCACATATAAATTGCACGATAAACACAACGAGTGCTATTGAGATGCATTTAGTGTGACTAGGTTGGGATTTTGAGTAGATCTCTAAGGAAAAAGCACATAACCTCATGAAACCATTTTGGATGGCTTGGATTGGATTAAGATTATCTTATCCTTAACTCTTCAAAATGAACACACAAATCTGGCCATTACAAACACTGACCTCTTTGAGGAAAGGAGACTCTACTCCCAGGTATTTTGAGACCACATATAGGCAGAAGAGATGCCTATCAATGCCAGATCCAGTCATGGCCAAGCGGTAAAGATTCTGATGCTTCTCGGAAGCCTTTCGGAACAGCTTCTGGCAATGTTCTCTGTCCTATGAATAAAAGCAGGCAAAATTAAATAATTGGCACGCGAGATGTTACAGGACAGCACAAGTCTCTCAGAAAAGTAAGGTGCCAATTATGGAGGACAGTGGCACATAAAAAATAAAATGAGGAAATTAACGAGCAATGAATTAAATTAAACAATGAAAAAAACTGTATTTAGTTATTTAATAAAATGTTTAAAAATAGTTCAATTTTAAAATAGCATTTTTATAAAGAAAATAAAAATGGATTTTCTTTATTATTTTGTCTAATTAATATAAGTATTGGGCAGTTTGAATATGAGAACAGTCAATGGACTTACCTCTAACGTTTTAAATCTGAATTAAACAGTTTTCAATGTCTTTTTATTTGACCATTTGAAAAGTGATTTATTAATGTATTTTAGTGTTATATTTAATATTGTTATACTATGTTTAATTTTTGAACTGCTAAATTGATAATTGATTCCTTCATGTTATTTTTTACTGGCATTCAGCTAATTGGTGCAGTGCTGTCAATAACCAACACGGAAACTGTAAAAAATTCCAACTAGCTTTTTAAGTCAACTGAGGCATGCTGATAAAGTGAAAAGTGCATTATGAACTGCTGATAGGGTTTTCGACAGTTCCTTCTTAAAAAAATTTTTTTTTTTGAATGGTAGAAGGAAGTATTTAAAATAAATAAATAAATCAAAGCATAGCCATCACCTCTCCTGCTTCCAGTGCAAGGACAAAGGCACAGCTTTCATTGGAGCAGGAGCGTACAGTCTCAGTGCGACCCTCACGAAACAGACGGGTCATTGAGGCTTCATATGTCAGACAGAAAGTCCCTTTATCCTAGAAGACAACTTCATGTGTAAACTTCATGTGTAAAACACTGCATTCATCTGAGCATTCATTATTCAATTAAAATATGGACACATTTTATGGGGCAAGAGGAAGTTCCATCCTAAAAAGCAACGGGTCATTGAGGCTTCATATTTCAGACAAAAAGTCCCTTTATCCTAGAAGACAACTTCATGTGTAAAACACATATATCACCATTTTGGGAATGACTAACTAATGATCAATGCTTTCGCCTTTGTGTCGAAATGTGTAGCATGTACCCTGTAGTAAGCCAGCTGCAGTGCCAGCTGCACAAATGAATCTGGGCTGATTTTCATTTTCTTAATGCGGCCTTTCCCAAATTCTCTGAAGGGAAACACATGACAGTCCACATCATCAGCCAGGGCTTGCGCAACAGCAAGCGACTCGGAAACTTGTGTCTGAACCTAGAGAAAGACAGAGGAGAGGAGACATTAGTACGCCTGTGATGGCTTTTATTTATTTTGGTCCCCGAAGAACACTGCTGAATGTTGTATTTAAATTATACATTAAGTTAAATTAAATTAAGTTGCCAGTGTATCATGAACTAGGGTCATGGTTTAGCATGAAGGAAAGTAGAAATTCTAGTTTCTATAACCATTTTCTTATTCAGTTCTAGGGGGAAATGAAGAGAAATACATTTCATATTTGGAAAAGAAAAATATTCCTGAAAGTCAATTAAATTAAAGAAGCTATAAGAAGATCGCAGTGGATGCAAGCAATTCAGCAACATCATTTTGTAAGGCCAACTTGGAATCTCAGACTGAAGAAGTGTAGCACTGTGTAGCAGAAGAGTGCTGGCCATTATCACATAATATCTAATTATTCCGTCCACTCAAAAAAAAAAAAAAAAAAAAAAAAGATCCCCAGCACTGTTCATTTGAAAGTGAACTACTTACACTGAGAAGAAGCTGAGGGGAAAATCCCTGATCAAACACACTTGTTTTCAGAGCTGCCCAGTGCCACAGACACTATACAGAAAGTCATGTGTAGAGTTTGGCTGAACAGTGCTACAGCAATCATAATTATGACAATAGTATAGTATAATGACTAAAAAGATTATAGTCATTATAATATACCGGTATTGTAAAAATATAACAGATTTAAATTCCTTAAAAAAGGCAAATGTCCTGTATACAAATATTAGTATGAGCCAGTACAACATCAGTGAACCATAGAGATATGAAACATGAATAAAGGTTTCTGATCAATGCGGGATTCTCAGATTACACTTTGATATGTTTGTCGTGGCTGTAAACTGACTGCGCAAAACAAGGCTGTGTAACACTCTTGGCTGCTAACTTTCACTAAACTACTATTTTATAAATGATTTATCACTCGGAGAACCATTTAAATTAAAATGAAGAAATCAATTGAATGTATGAAGTAAAAAATAAATAAAACTATTTTAATGTGTCATTTAGTTAATGTAATGTTATTGTTGGTTTACCTAACATTAAAGCGTGAATAAATATTTTTTTTTAAAATATGTCTATGTGTCATTTTCTTAACAATTTACAGTTGTACTCGAAATTATTCAACACCCATTGCAAATCAGGTTTATTCACAAAATGTACTAACTTTTAGCTGTTTGCAATTAACAAATCAAACAAAAGTAATTTAAATATCTCAACACAACAAATGTATCAAGTGGCTTACCCAAATTCAACACAAAAAGCAACTTTTAGTGACTTCTGCAGTCTCAAAATTGTTTAACCTCTTCATGGCAGAAGCATCTTTAGTTCTTAGAACACCCGTTTGCTATTATGACCTGCTGCAAACGAGATGTATAACCAGACACCAGCTTCTGGCAGCGTTTCTGAGGAATCTTAGTCCATTCCTCATGAGCAAAGGCCTCCAGTTCAGTTAACCAATTGACCTCCAGTTGCTGCAACCACGGCCTTCAAATCTCACCAGAGATTTTCTATGGGGTTCAAGTCAGGTGACTGTGATGATGGCCACTGTAGAATCTTCCAGGACTTCTTCTGCAACCAAGCCTTGGTGGAATTTGAGGTATGCCTGGGATCTATGCCCTGTTCCAGTTCAATGACGCCCAAGCTTCAGCTTCCACACTGATGGCATGATGTTTTCAGGATTTCCTGATAGTACTTTGATAAATCCATCTTGCCTTCCAAACGCTGCAGGTTTCCAGTGCCAGAGGATGCAAAGCAGCCGCAGATAAACGCCCACAGAACTTTCTTAGAATTTTGTCACTAGGAGCTACTCTTTGCATTTAGATTCTTAATGACTACGGGCCCAGGACTCTCTGCAATCTAAATTACCGGCACGGTGCCAACATGTCTGGGATTAGATTGTTTTCTGACACCATTTACGACTCTGCTATCCTCTCCAGAAACAACGTAGACTCCTCTCCACTCACTTGGGCCGCATCAAAAGGAATTCCAAGCCCAGGATCCTCTTGGTCACAACAAGCCAGATAAGCATACAGTAAAATGTATGATTATATGTACTGCATAACATTTCTCCGAAGGAGAAAGGATGACTTTCAATGCCGCCATAAACTATTCAGATGAGCTGACTTGACAGGACAATGACAGTCTTTTCCCTCTCAAACATCTCTAAGGTGATTGGTCAGGACCAGTGGTTTTCTCGCTCTCTTCTCTTCAATTCTCTTCTTTTCGGTTTTCAGTTATGCTTCGTCTTATTTCTTTAGTTTTTGTTTTCTCATTTTGTAATCTCCTTTGTTAATTTACTTGCGAGTGAAATGAACTTAGCCTGAATTAGCTGGCAAACTTTACTTTCAATGGATATTTGAACTCCCTGTGACTACACTCACTCCAGAAGAACCGAGAGAATGTGTGACGCTCTGAAGGAACGACACACACACACACACCTACTTTACTCAGCAACACAAGAGAACTATGAGCCCGTTCTCATCCCAAGGCGTCATATACGACACTTTTGCCAAAGCGTAGAAATCCAACGCACATGGCACCCTTTAGCGTCAAATGAGACGCAGATAAATATGGGGCAGATAAATATGGGGCTTATTCTCATTTTCTTTCATTGTTTGTTGCTTTATTTTGTTGTATATACATTTATTCCTTGTAACGTTAATCACCGGTATGCATAGTTTTCCTTTATTAAATCCATTATATTCATTTATTGACTCTGTCTGTTGCTCATATTACGAAGTCTCTGCTCGATATAAGCTACACGGTTTACAATTTGTTGATACTTTAATTACTACTTTTATAAAACAGGAAAGTTATTTTTCATGGCCAGAAAGATAGCCTTTCTTGCGAGTCTAAGGATAACTTCTCTTTAGGGTTGACGAAAGATTGTACGGTCAGTTTGCTGGACGAACAGATTATTCGATGAATGAATTCCGTAATTGGAATCAATCTATTCAAGACAATTTACATATTAATATTTAATTATATTTAATTTATATTTAATTTATATAATATTTAATTATAATTCATTGTGATAGATTATATACAATTGATCTATTTTTGGCTACCTGTATGGATAATTGATTATAAGCCGTTGTGTTTAGTTGTCCATAGTATACAGATACATTGGCAACGTATCCCCTTTACGGGTACTTTAAATCTGTGTATGCGATTCCTTATCATATTCATGATCAGTTATCAAAATTTTATACCATGGTCTGGGTGAATACTCGATTCTGATTGGCTGCAGGGTGTCCGTTAAAAAGTGATAGAGGACACCTAGTAAAGTAGTTCTGGTGAAACTGCCTGTTTACCATTCGAAATTAATAAATAAATGCGCTGCCTACAACGGCTGTGAGTAACCATAGCAACAGGCAGTCACATGCTCTATCATCTAACGTTAGATATTATAGCCTAATTAGAACAATGAGCGACTTCGTGCTATTTCTTTTAACATTTATGGAGAATATGGCAACTTTGACGACTGGTATGCTGCTGAAGAAAGAAAAAATGTAAATAAAACGGAGAAAATTACACCGCTGCTGCTCTGCTCCATTGAACTCTATTGGTAACGACGTAACTTGCAACCATAGTTGGATAACGATGCTTTCGGGAAACGCACCCCTGAATGAGACCCTGCGGGAGTTTTACGCAGCTGTCCAGACAACCAAGGCAGGAGAAGGCTGAACGTTACAGCGTTTCAAGCCTAAGGAGCCTGAGGCAAATTACCCTCTCTTTGATCTGATTAATTTATTGCCCTCTATAACGTTAAGCGCAAATCGCTGGAGATCACAGCTAATTGTTTTTTTTATTGTTGTTTGATTAATTGTTTTATGAGTAAAAAAAAAAAAAAAAAAAAAACTATGCCTACCTTTGTGTTTCATGAAAAAAAAAATGCATTTGTGAACCTGAAGGGATACGAGCTAAGCGGACTATATATATCTCCGGTTGCTAAATAAACAGTCAGGCAGGCAAGGCAAGTTATTATTTGTAAAAACTAGATTTAGCCTAATTAAAATATAAACTAATGTTTTATTTGGCAAGTGACCATGGTATAAGCGGGTTAATGCCCTCCGAGGTGTCCATTGTCAGGTTTTAATGGACTTCGGCGGAGGCAACCGTCCTCCGCTGCGCGTCGGCCGGTTTACGCCTCGCCGTCGTCCATTAAAACCTGACAATGGACACCTCGTCGGGCATTAACCCTTACATAATCCCTTTATTTGAGCTTGAATAGCTACATTTGAAAACTATAACATTTTTCTCATGTTTTGATGGTTTAATTAAATTTGTAAGGTTAACAAAAACAAATATCCCCTCCAGATATCCAAATATCCCTCCTAACTTTTGGCCACTACTTGTATGTTACTGTGGATAAACACAGAAACGTTTAATGCATCTCTCTTCATAATATCATGAAGGAAGAAGAAGGAAAAAGTCCTTATTTGTTTGTGTTTCTGTGTGTGTTTCTTGTGCCTTGTGAGTATCCTCAGATGTTTTGTAGATTCTATGAAGAACCTGCTGTGTGACATCAATGGCATACCTAGATACAATAGGAACACGGAAAGTATAACTGGAGAAAAGAGAAACTTATTATCTTGCCTCCAATGGTATGTCCCAGCTCAAGCGTTGAGGAGGCAGTAAGGAGTGCTCAATCTCTCCCTTGCAATTCCCATCTGGTGTGTAACCCAAATGAAATTTGTCCGTGGCCAGAGTGAACTGCGAAAGTGAAAGAGTGAAAGATAAATGAAAATAAATTATCCCAAACAATGACGCTTACACTTAAGTAGGGATGCACCGATCCGATACTCGGTATCAGTATCGGCTCCGATACTGCCATTTTTACCGGATCGGGTATCAGTCAGACGAGGCCGAACTAAATCCGATATTGTGCGTATACTATTCTGTTATTGTTAAGCCTCACAAAAAGGCACAAAAACATTCTAAAGCACCATAACATTTTTCGCCACTATATTATAAGTGTTCTGAAGACATTATATAGTATAATGTGAGGTAGAAATTAATATTTAAGTCATTAACTTCAAGATCTCATACACTTCCCCTCCGTTGCGACTGTCAGTCATTCTCTATTCAGCATTTAACAGCGCGTCGCGTTCGGTTATAACAGTCAACATGATGAAACTCTCTCCAAGATGATATAATGTATTTATTATTAAACTTGATGAGTAAATAAATGTCTATGGTTTCGCATAAAACAACTTTATCTTGCTGGACTTTATTGCTGTAACTAAAAGGTACAATATGCAGATTTTTGCAGTAAAATATCCAAAAACCACAAGGCCAATGTTATACATTATGTTTAGTTGATTATTTACAATATCCCAAATGTATCCAACTATTTGTAAATTGTGAGAAAATTGCGATTTTAACCAAGGAAACGGAGCGCGTGAGCAGGGTTGAGGAGTCGCCAGTCAATGCGGTCATATCCGCGTTACCCCCGGTTTCCGCCAGGTTTGACCTTGTACTGCAATAGTAACCATGGCGACAGACGTTGACAACTGGGTTATGCCCATTATGCCTAGCAGGACACTCATGCTGTTGTTGTTTTGTTCAAACATTTTGGACCATGGCAAGCAGACCGAGACAAAAAAAAAGAGTACTAAAACGAAGATCAATATCTTTCGAGTGAGTGTTGCATGTTACTTTATTGGACAGGTGAGCAAATGTACATAAAACTAATCAATGTTATTTAGTTCAACATGATGAAATGTTAGAATATGATCTGTATATTATTCTAATGTTGATCTAGCTTAACGGATTTAGTCTCATACATCCAACACACAACCTAACTAACAACATTCAACACACTCAAATGCCGTTTAGTGAGATAGTGTAACCTGTTAGAGCAAGTGAAATAGCGCTGTTACCTTAAGTTTCATTCGTCTGATAAACTGACATGTGTAAGTATTAATTCAGCACTTGCTTGTAGTTTGGTAGAATGAAATGTCCTTATTCCTTTATATCCGCGGGACTCGCGTTGCGTGTGGCGCTGGTATACGACGTCTAGCAATTGCGCCCTGCTTCATACCAGACATGTTAAAAACATCAATGTATTCACTCATCCGTGAAAGATCCATCAGCTTGACGACAAGATCTATAATTACGCTTAATTTGGAATATATGTCATCAATATACGCCTTTGTTATTGTAAGAGTGTGGTGAGCAGGACGGCCGAGGGACGTGAGAGAAAGTCGCGAGGCCGGTTGTGCGATTGCTAATGAGCAGCACCTGCGAGGCACACCGGTCTCGCATCTCTCACGAAGGAGCGGAGCCATAAAGGGGGAGCGACGGAGTGGATGATCGAGAGAGGAACAGGCCTGCTTTTGATTGTATTTTATATTTTATTTGGTAAGCCAGCAGTCGCTGGCCGGTATTTTATGTTTTATTTTGGGTAGCCAGCAGTCGTCCGCGAGGGGCTGCTGGCAGGTAATATGTTTGTTTATTTTATTTAAATAAAGTTTTATTTTATTATTATTATCCGGTTCCTGCCTCCTTCTTCCCTGAACTTTGTTACATTGGTGCCGAAACCCGGGAAGAGGGAGGAACGCGCTGTCCGAGGGTCCTCGCCGCTGTGGGGAATCCGCGGTGCCATCGAGCATGGTGCGCGAGTCGCCGCCGCTCGCCGTGGGCCGGAGCCTGCTGCCGTCCGCCGCAGAAGGGGAGGAGCAGGGAGCGGGGGACTCGCGGCCATGGACGCTCGAGGCGGGGCGCTGGGATGAGTTGCCGGTGGGACGCCCGAGCTCGCCGCCGACCGCCTGGAAAATGGAGGGGCGGCTGCCGTTCGGGAGGGAGAGGAGGAGTCACCGCCGCTTGCCGTGGGCCGGAGCCTGCTGCCATCCGCCAGTGAAGGGGAGGAGCAGGGAGCGGGGGACTCCTACCGTCTGCCCAAGGCACCCGAGGAGCCGTCGCCGTCCATTGGGGGCAGGGGAGCGTCGAGGCGTTCACCGAGGGCCATCCAGCGTTGCCGCCGGGCACCGCGGAGGAGATCGCCCAGCTGGTGAGAGACAAGATGGCAGCGCGTTGTGGGAGCCGGACTTTTTTTTTTTTCCTCTCTCCCCTCTCTCGTGTCCATCGCTCCTCAGGCTTCCGTCTCCGTTTCCCTCGGCTCGTCGATCCATACCCCCCAGGGATCGCCGCCGCCGGGGGGGGAAGTAGGCACAGTCTCGGGTGTACCCCCCGGCCTGTGAGGGGTGATGGGGGGTATGTGGTGAGCAGGACGGCCGAGGGACGTGAGAGAAAGTCGCGAGGCCGGTGGTGCGATTGCTAATGAGCAGCACCTGCGAGGCACACCGGTCTCGCATCTCTCACGAAGGAACGGAGCCATAAAGGGGGAGCGACGGAGTGGATGATCGAGAGAGGAACAGGCCTGCTTTTGTTTGTATTTTATATTTTATTTGGTAAGCCAGCAGTCGTCCGTGAGGGGCTGCTGGCCGGTATTTATGTTTTATTTTGGGTAGCCAGCAGTCGTCCGCGAGGGGCTGCTGGCAGGTAATTTGTTTGTTTATTTTATTTAAATAAAGTTTTATTTTATTATTATGATCCCGTTACTGCCTCCTTCTTCCCTGAACTTTGTTACAAAGAGGTTAGCGACCCCTGGTGGTGAAGAATTCTGCATATTGTACCTTTAATCATGTGACTTTCTACCGGGTGTCCGATCACAACACTAGAGTCATGCACTATAATTGTTCTTCAAGCGTGCAGCAACTGACATTCAAAACTGTTAAAAGAAAAGGCTCAATAAACTATTGCATAGATAGATACTGTATAATACACATAAAGCATCAATATTTATTTCCTTTGTGCTTTAAACTTTTCAATGCGGACTCGAAGCACTGTGACTCATGTTGCTTCAAGCACATCATTCTGCTCTTTATTCATATCATACTGTACTTTTGCACAATAAAAGATTATTAATAGCCTTTCTTGTTCTGTGCTATCCATCATGTTGCTGCCTCATTAAACAGCTGTGCAATACATTTAAAACATGTCTCAATTATACAGTAGCCTAAGGCTATATCTAAAACAATTTATCTTTTTGATTTTTGTTATTGTTTTTCATGAATGTATTTTACAACAAAACAAAGAGCACTGTAACGTTTTACCAGATTTAGTGTTACTCTTGTTGTCTCTTATTTTTTCCCCACTAAATGTTTTTTTCACTGAATGTTCAGATTTTATACAATAATTGTGAAGACACGATTTTTTCTAGACTAAAAAATTTCAGACTAGGTCTGAAATTGTCATCGTAGGTGCATGTCCTCTGTGAGAGACATAATCTAAACAAAAAAAAAAAAAAAAATCCAGAAATCACAATGTATGATTTTTTACAATTTATTTGTATGCTACAGCTCCAAATAAGTATTTGAACACGTGGGAAAATCAATGTTAATATTTGGTACAGTAGCCTTTGTTTCCAATTACAGAGTTCAAACGTTTCCCGTAGTTTTTCCACCAAGTTTGCACACACTGCAGGAAGTATTTAGGCCCACTCCTCCACACAGATCTTCTCTAGATCAGTCAGGTTTCTGGGCTGTCGCCAAGAAACACGGAGTTTAAGCTCCTCCAAAGACTTTCTATGGGCTCTATGCAAGCATAAGTTCCGCATTTGATGCAAGGATGCTCGTCTGTTTCCGGTTGTGGGGATTAAAGCGGAGGAAAACCGGGGAAAACAGTATTATGGCAGAGTCTTAAAAATTTACTGTCCTCCCGTCTTTGAAATGAAACTTTCATACATTTAGATGTAATTTTATATATAGTTATGTTTATTTAATATAATTTTTAAAAGAAGCATAAACACAACAAGGGATGTCTGTTTAGTCTGTTTTTGTTAACGTTTCTTTATTGTAGCCATAGAGTATAAAATTCAATATAAATTCTCGGTATTGTATTGGACTTTACGATCGGCGGAAGTAATCGAGCATCCTTATATCTTCATCGGAAATACCGCCGTGCATAGAGCCCATTGAGTTTAGGTCTGGAGACTGGCTAGGCCACACCAGAACCTTGATATGCTTCTTACAGAGCCACTCCTTGATTATCCTGGCTGTGCTTCGGGTCATTGTAATGTTGGAAGACCCAGCCTCGACTCGACCCATCTTCAATGCTCTAACTGAGGAAAGGAGGTTGTTCCCCATAATCTCGCAATACATGGCCCCGGTCATCCTCTCCTTAATACGTCATTTTAAGGTTTCAAACCATGACGTCTTAGTGTATTACCAACAGTAACCTTGAAAATGGTGGTTCCAGCTCTTTTCAGGTCATTGACCAGCTCCTCCTTTGTAGTTCTGGGCTGATTCCTCACCTTTCTCAGGATCTTGAGACCCCACAAGGTGAGATCTGGCATGGAGATTGACAGTCATGTTTAGCTTCTTCCATTTTCTAATGATTGCTCCAACATTGGACCTTTTTTCACCAAGTTGTTTGGCAATTTTCCCGTAGCACTTTCCAGCCTTGTGGAGGTGTACAATTTTGTCTCAAGTGTCTTTGGACAGCTCTTTGGTCATATTAGTAGTTGGATTCTTACTGATTGTATGGGGTGGACAGGTGTCTTTATGCAGCTAACGACCTCAAACAGGTGCATCGAATATAGGATAGTAAATGGAGTGGAGGTGGACATTTTAAAGTTAGACTAAGGCTATGTTTACACGGAAACGATTCTGAAGAGAAAACGCAAAAGTGGCGTTGCGTTATTACTTTTTATTCTGCATTTATACGAGCGTTTTGGGTGGGAAATCCGCGTACATTTGGTGACGCAAAAGTGTGTGAAATTCAATGTAGTATGCACTCCAGGCGGCTAGGTGGCAATGTGGAGCACTGCCACACAACAACACCAAGTTCACGCGCCTGCATACAACCTTCACTGTCAAGCAGACTTTTGCATTTTCACCATTTACACGGGAACGCGACGGTGGAGTGTTTTTAAGATTTCCACTCTGAAGGGTGGTTTCACTTTTTTGCGTTTTTAAGCCTCAAAAACGCCGTCGCCGTGTAAACGAAAGGCACATCCGATAAAATATTTTTACGTTTTCACCCGCGAGCATTCTCGTGTAAACAGGGCCTAACAGGTCTTTGAGGGTCATAATTTTAGCTGATAGACAGGTGTTCAAATACTTATTTGCAGCTGTATCATACAAATGAATAGGTAAAAAAACAAACATACATTGTGATTTTCATTCATCAATTTCATTCATCATACATTTTAGATTATGTCTCTCACAGTGGACATGCACCTACGATGACAATTTCAGACCCCTCCATGATTTCTAAGTGGGAGAACTTGCAAAATAACAGTGTTCAAATACTTATTTTCCTCACTGTAACACACAAAAGAGTGATTATCAGTTCAACACAGAGTTATTGAAATTCTACTTGATTTAAATAAAAGACTGCGCTGGTACCGGATTGGATGGATTCTGAAAAAGATGGTCTCGGTGCCTCCCTACTTTTAAGTAACAAAACGTTCATTATGGAACACAAAATGTTTGATGTAAATGTTTAGTATGTGTGGAGGCGTGCATGGAAGACACGTCTTCTGACGAAAGCTGCTGTGGGGGAGATAAACAGCGGTCTTTGTCCATACAAAACGCCCACAGACACTTTTATAGCTTATTCAAATGTTTGAAAGGACATGGCAGTGGGTAGGTGACTAAAACAGAAACTTGAACAATGACATTTGATCTATGATGACCGCCAAGTTTTTTTGCTGCTGCATGTGAGACTCACACACTCACCTCCCACAGGTGGGACACTATAGGAGCATCTGCCCATGAATGTTCTGCGTTCAGCCCATTCTTTCCATTCTTATACACCACAACAGAAAATGACTTGTCAAACCACCTGAAAGAAAGAGGTCAAAATGAACAGATGAAACAATGTCCTTGACATGCAAAGTTTCTCAATAAGAACAAGTTATGTTATTATGCAATCCCACCTGTCGTAGCATTTTCCGTGAAGGAGGGATTTGGCATATCGGTCCAAGTTCACAGAGGGGTCTTCCCCCATCATGCCTTCTTCCTGATCATCTAGTGTGACAAAGAATGCTGCTTTCTCAATGCAGTCCAATGATCGCTTGTTAACTCCAGAGCTGAAGAACTGCTTCCTCACCTGAGCCCATGGCGTTCTGACAGAACAGATAGTTCAAGACACAAAACAACTTCCTGGTCGGATTAAAGCATTATTATTGAGTCATCTAGGATAAAATATTCACTTCTGACAACTGATAAAGCACAAACTTCCTTGTAGCCACCAGAGATGTAAAAGGGGAAAAATCTTAAGAATGATAGTTAACTCATATCTGGCTTTGAATCTGGAAGAACGTTCATCAACATTCTCACTCTTATCTTGTATTTTATATAGAGTAAAGGTCCCAGCAAATGAATGAAATGAAAAAATAGCCTGAAAATTGGCCTTTTTACTGACTGATCATTTGGAAAAAATCTGCTGTATACTGTGTGCCATCACATTATCAACATTTTGATTCAATAGTTTTGTTAATATAAATATTTTGTCAATAAAATGACAAAAAATAATTGTTGACACAAATTATTATTTGTTTCTTTGTCTGTCTGTTCGTTAATTCAATATTTGGTGATTGTTATTTTTAAAATAGGAATTTTAAAATACATATTTTATCTGTATTTTTATGGCAACATAAATGCCACCACAGTTGTAGAATGACTCATGTTTTATCTAGGTCAGAAAGAATTAGTAATCTATTAAATGAATCATTACAAGCAGTACAGTTCCCATGCTCCTGAACAACAGATATTGTGTCTTTTCAAATAAATAGTGAAAGATATGTGAGGGATGCATACAAACAGTTAAAACACAGCTTTATTTATCTATGTTAACATTCAGCCTATAGATGTGATATGCTGTCTATTAAACCCTCCCAGTATGTTAAGTATAGCAGACTGACTCAGCATCAGAGCTTGGGGGGGTAATAACATCGCCTCATTTATTTCCTGTCTGAGGATAATGCACACCACGCATTGTCAGGCTTTTCTCATCTAAAAAAAATCCAACATGCACAGTCAGACCTTTAAATATTACATAAAAAGTAGTGGCATCAAATAGACATAAAGTGGATGCTTCATCATATAATTTTCTGCCAATGTAGCTTTAAACCCTCATCGAGGCATTGATGTTCCAAATGGCTTGGGTATTCCTTCCTACATAGACTCTTTCTTTGATGGATAGCCATAGCTTTAAGGCAAACCTAAGGGGTCTGCCAGGCAGTGCTTGCCTCGCCATAAAAATGAAATTAGACAATTTAATATCGCTTTCCCTTGATTATGAACTGATCTTTACTGGACCAGATGCATTCCATACAATTCTTCTGCAAGCACTTAATCCCCAACCTTTATACTAAAATAAAAAAAATGCACTTGCAACCCACTTCACTTCCAATAATATTTAACAATATAAAAATAGGACTACGACTATTTTTAATCTATGAGGAATTAATTGGATGAACAAAAGTAGATGTGCAATATGAGAACGGAGACAGACCCAAATACAAGTTTGCTTTGTAATGCCTATTCAGCTGTTGGTTCGATTGTGTCAGTGGAAAAGAAAAAAATACTTTCAGAAGTGGAAGTATTGCATTTTAAGATTACAAAGTCCCTAAAGAGATGGCAATTATGTCTCAGGGATACATGATGTAATTGCAGCATTTGGTTAATTAATTGGCATCCAAACAATTACGGTGTTCCTCTAGGAAAACATTCACCCTGGAATTATCTACCATTTATAGAAAAAGTCCAGGGTTGTGTGTTAATTTAATTTATGAGGATTTGATTATGGGTCTCTCTCCCCAGAGATAAATAATTCATAAACTTCCCGTCTGATCAAAAGGAATTCAACGTTCCCAGCCAACCCGGCTCGACGGCAGACAACACATAATGCTAGACATTCTCTCAAAATGCATTTATACTCTTCGCACAAGTTACCAGTCCCGCAATACTGCCAGTACACTCAACATTGTGTGATTTCAATTGTTTTACTTCAATGAAAGGTACAAATTTTTACCATTTTTAAGTTTTTATAATGCTTATATAATGCATGTAGTATGAAGTATTGTAATAATGCAATGGCCCAATATGTTTAACTTATAAAAACTCTCTTATATTTTAAACATTTTGTTTTATGATAGAGTATGTATATTGCATGCTTGATTTTGGTTTTCCTACACTGTTTGTCCTATAAAATAATAATCTTTCAGTTTTGTTAAAATATTATATATATATATATATATATATATATATATAACATTTATATTTGTTCAGCCTGCTAATTATGCATTGTCGGTAAGAGTCTGTACAGGTTCCTTGCCTGGATGTTTAATTTCATTAGCAACCCCTATATAAACAAATAAATAATAAAATATAAATATAAAAACCTTTATATTACGCTTTAATCACTACTTATGAAAATACTCTTCAAATCCCCAGTGTTAAATTAACACTGAGAAGTGAGCATTATATAAACTCTGAGCAGAGTGTTAAATGAACACTGAAGCAGTGTTAAAGTTAATGAGATAATTAAGTGAATAATTGAGTTATGATTGAGCATTACTGTAGACACCTGATGTTAACAAGCAGAATCTCTGAAGGAGAAAACTTTTTTTTTTTAATTTTCAGAAAACAGAAAGTCACCATCATGGTGATCAGTGTTTGGTTTAGTTGGGCTCTTGACCCTTATTCAATAACTTTAGTTCATGTTTGAGGATTTTGCTGTGTCCTGTCTCCAAGGGATGCAACACTTTTGTTTGTAACATTCCTCATTTATTGTCCTCCCGTCTTCAGCTCCCCAAAAATTCAAACATTGCTGCCAAGACATCCTCAGAATGACTCATTTTACCCTGCTATTATTACTCTGATAAATGTTACACAATCCTGGCACAATCCAAGCAAAAAAGTGAAAACAGTATGCACATTATGTGTCTTAGGAAGTTACAGTTGATAGTTGATACCAGCAAGAAAATATGTAAATATAACATCAAGTTACATCATATACGTGTTAAAGATTCACAGAGGCCCAAAAACTAGAAGACAATGTGGAATAAATGGATGTGATATGGTAAATAAATTCTGTAGGAAGCTGTGCTTGACATAAAACCCTTTAACGCACCCTGCTGGACAGCAACACACAAACACTGACCTGTTTCCTGCAGTCAGTGCTCCTAGTTTTTCCTCTCCTGGAGAAGGAAGTGAAGGGTCATCCAAGATCCTTTGAATCTGATACTGGATCTCTCTGGGTGACAGCAGGCGTCCTGCTCGATAGACCCATAACCTGAAGAAGCGGCCCCCGTGGTACACGGCGACAAACTCGCTGTCCTGCCAGTGCTGCAGCACATCTGAGAGATCAAGAAACTGTCAAGGACACAAGATCACTCTCTTATGTGTATTTGTGTGTGTGTGTTTATGTACCTGTCTCCTCTCCAGGTGTGCGGGTGGTGTTGAACATACGTTCACACTGAGCTGCACACAGTGGTATAACAGTACCAGGAATACGACTCTAGATAAACCAGAACAAATGAGCTCAATGACTTACTGCAAAACTGTCCAAAATGTCTCTATATTCTGAATTGAACAATACAGAAGTGTGACAGTGTTGCTGTGTTTTAATTTAGAATTCCTCTTTTATATACATTTGGGTCGTTGAAGCATAACGTAAATGTTTGATTAGCTATAGGTGTCACATACAAGAACAATTTTCAATAAAATCTTGACAAACTAGGCAATTAAAAAAATTATTTTATATTAAAATGTATATCAATGTAACTCCACTCAATGTAAAAAGTGTATTATTTTTTCATCACTTTTAATCAACGTATTGTTACTAGTTGTGACTTGTTGGTCAAATGGTCTGTATAAATCATTTTTTATTAGTGCAAGCAAAATTCAGGGTAGTCTATCAATTAATACTAGGTTATAAAACCTGTATTACAATCTTTATTGTTTTGTTTTTTATTGAGAAATGATGTTTAAAATGTTTTAAGTTTAGCCCATCACCTTGAAAAAGAATTTATATAGCGTTTATCTGGCCAGTGACTAATCAAAAGGAATCAAGGAAATCCAGCAAAATAAGTGAGTTAACACAGGTAGAGACATGATTACTAAAATAGTTTCTCATTCAGAAAGTGAGAGTGGCGTTGGGTGGGGTTTGGTTCAAATTCTGCTGAGAACATTGAGGTGTGTAACATACGGGATTGAGCTCCTCTCGATTGACCTTGCGGCGATAAAGGAACAGTGCAGTGATGGTATTCCCAGCTCGAGCTGCCTGACTGGCAGTTGGAGTCACAAACAGGAAATCCTGTGCAGGAATTATACAGACAGTTGGAAAAGAGAAACATCCATCCAAAACCTGAAGTTTTCCTTTCCTTTTTTTATAGGATTATATTACTGAAACACTGCTAAAATCCAAGAAAACATCTTGTGTCAAGGTATTGTTACAATTAATGATTAATTAAAGATAATAGATTTTTTTCCTTTGCAAACATGAATGCCTGAATGTCATTGCATTAGATAAAATATAAGAGATATGACACATTTTAAGCACAAGATATACCATATTTTTAAGCAAAACGTAGAGTGGCCTTTTACTGTGGCCAGCCTAAGGCACACCTGTGTAATAATCACACTGTCTATATATACACACATGACATTTAAATTTTCATTAAGTGTGCCTTTTTAGTGTCCAAATACTTTCTAATAAACATCAGCATGCACAAAAATATGTGAGACTAAGTTTATATATTCTTAGGTTCACTTTTCATTCAACACCATGAACGTTAAAACAGAGGTGGACAAGTTGTCCTAAACAATAATGGTATTCAGTAAATGTCTTAAGATTAAATGTTTAAAGCTGCAGTCCGGCGTTTTTCCTCTGTCACCATCTCTTTTTGAAATCTGCAATTGCAGCCATTCGCGGAATTATCAACTTTACGTGAGTTGTACAGTACAGCATGGATGAACACAATGTTTGAGGAGACTGTGTGTCTGTCAAGTCACTGCAAAATGTCATTTGAACTAGTAAGAAACAGCCACTTTTGTTCTGGTTCTGACATTGCAGTAAATTGCGCTGATTAAATCTAAAATCGCATATCATATCACACAAAACCATGCAAATTATACTTTGTTCTCAAATTGTTAAAGTTAACAACGTCAGCATTGCGTGACTACATGTCCTTACGATATGCATCCTTGTTTTCGCGTGGGTCCGGTTGCAGTCACTTTTTTTCTGTAGCCACTCCGAAGTCCGAACAAAGTCTTTTGATTTTACAGCGGGTGAATCTGTAGTGACTGGTGATTGTCGTTTGAATCCTTCTGGATCCGATATCAAATTGATAAATTTAATTATATCGAGTGCTGTGAGAAAAGGCTATAAATCTCCACTCCAACATCCTCACACACAATATAGCTTATTCTAGCCGAGAGTCCTTTATGTGTACAGATGTGACATAATGACGCAAGGACATGCTCGAATCTCCCCCGGAAATCCACCAGTACCACTGGAATTAAAAACATTATTACAAGCTTACCACATTGAATCGAGCTACGGCAAGCAGATAGCGTTGATCAATGGCTGGTTATGTATTTTCTCAAATATGTATTTTGGATCATTTTTAACCCCCAAAAAAGCTATGGACTGCAGCTTTAAAGAAAATAGGGGTGAGTGACAATGAGTAATGCTGTAGGCTCATTTACCATGCCATAATAGTTACTGTTGACCATGATAGGACTCCGGCTCCGGAGGTAAACATACTCTTCCCACCAGTCACTAACCTGGAAGAAACAAAGAAACTCCAAATATGACATACTAAATGATATTGTGGTGTTGATCTGACACACATATACAGTAGTTAAATGGTCATATGAGTTTTAGAATGTTGCTTCAAAAAAAAAAAAAAGCTTAATTTTTCAGGCTTCAAAGGGTTGTTATTTAACAGAAAGCTGTAATACCCATTGGCAACCACTTTAATGTTATCTGAAGAGCTGCCTATTTGAGATATTTTTGAGTCATTATCACTCTAATAAAGTTGTTTATGCATCTAACATTCAATACCAATGCATTTTTATTAATGATTAATGATTTTGAACAGCTGTAGTACTGTGTAAATATAGTAATGCAACTACATGCTCATGATAAGACTAATGATAGTTGTGACATTGACCAGAAAATAACTGTACAGATTTCAGCACATACATAGTTTGTGGCCCACAGCGCTTTGAGTTTGAGATATCTTTGTAGGCGGTTACCCAGACTTTTCTCAAATTCAGCAGCCAGTCTCTTCATTCGCTGAAAACCAGCCGCATCGTGCAGTGGCTTCACTGACTCAAGATACTAAAACAGAGAAAATGGTTGAGATAGCATTCAGTGGTAACTTTTAAAGCCTAAAACTCCATGACCTTGACCATTTCTAGAGGAGACTTCCCAGCAAACCAGCCCTTATGACACATTACATGCAAACGACTTAATACATATTAATAATACATAATATGCTGACTCACTTTTTCCAAAGTGTCTTTAATGGAAGGTACAGGCAAGTGCGGTAAAGACGTCTGATAACTGTACAGTAATGGCTTGCTTCCGGACAACAACCTAACAAGGGTCTGACAGGGAGGACAAGAGAAAGAAACAATATAATGGTTTCAACAATAAGAATGACCTGATTTGGTCCAAGGTGAGAGTTTTGGGCCAGTTCACTGTAATGTCAATTCCACATTGGGCCAGTGCCGTGTTTTCAACACATTCCACATCTAGTGATCATGCATGTGTATTTTTATGCCTTGAACATTTAGATTTCTATGATGTACAGAATAGTGCTGTAGGAAATGTATTTATTTAAATTTCACCAAGGTTTTATTGTCTAACAGGTTAATATAAATGAATGTTAGTTGAAATTGCATGTGTGATTTGTGATAGTCTTTAGAGCATTAGTTTGAATAGGTTATAAAGAGAAAACAAAGCTGAATAACAAATGTTTAACACATAACATACCATAATTTCCCAGTAAAAGTGTTACAACTCACAGCTATCGTCAAGTTGCATTTTTGACATTTAATTATATACAGAATCCTCTGATGATTGCCAAAACTGCATGAGATCAAAATAGTAATATTGTGAAATATTATTACAATTTAAAATGACTGTTGTTTATTTCAAATGTATTTTAAAATATAATGTATTCCTGTGATGGTATATCTGAATTTTCTGATTTGTTTTCAGTGTCACATGATCCTTTAGAAACCATTTAAATATGCTGGATTTCAGGATTATTTGATAAATAGAAAATTTAAAAATCAGCATTTATTTATTTTAATACATCCTGTTTTATCAATCTGGGCTCTTTTTGGTGAGAAGCCAAGCAATGTGCAATTTACGGACAACCAAAACAGCACGGTTTGATTTGTGACCTTGTTAGCACAGAGAGTCATTGTTATTCATCAGCCTTATCGAAAGACACAATGGTTCATTTGAAATTGGAGAAAATTAAATATTTGTTTAGGGGGAAGTCTGAAATATTTTATTCAATGTGGCAAACTTTTATAGATTACTTTGGTGAGAATGTGTAATTGATTGGTTTAGCATGGCAATGGCAATGATGTCCTCTGATGTCTGTTGTTTGTTACTGTGTTTTTGTCTTTCTGTATTTGATATGCAAAAAAACTCAATAAAGAGAATTAAAAAATAAATAAAACTTACTGACCCCAAGTAACTATTCTATAGCTTGTGACAAGAAAAGTGAAAGAGTTGTTGAGAAAGTAAAACAACTGACCAGAAGACAAATCCTCATTGTTATTGTTTTAAAAGCATATTTTTGCAGAAATTATCTTAAAAAAAAATACAAGCATTTTTTCCCAATGCTAGGCTAAATTTAATGAAACACTAACCGCCCAGACTTTGGTCTTGGTAGAAATGCATCCATGTTGCTCGAACATCCATCGGTGGTACGACAAGAGAAGCTTCAGGCAGAACCTCAGAGCCAGAATGAGAGACAACCACAAAATAGTACTGAACAGCAGCACCGACAGCATCGTCTGACCTTGAGCGCTCAATGGTAGACTGACAGAGAAAAACACAATGGAGCAAATCAGCTTTCTCTCTTCTTGATTAATATATGAAACATAGAACAACAAAAGACTCTTGAAGACTTTTGCATCTTCTGTAGTTTCATAAAAGATAACAAAAGTGTCAAACTATGCACAGATTTGCCAAGATGCCAAACGATCAAAACAAATAAGAGATTTCTAATAAAAACATTTCTCAAAAAAATGATCTAGCAACCAAATTTCCCAAAATTCAATTTAAATTGCACAGCTCTATAGTCTTGCTGTATGTAAAAAGCTCTCTTATTTGTGTACTTTAAAAATATACTTAAAAAAAATAGGAGACACAACTGAAACCGTTCATAATAATTATTGAAAAAAGAACTCCCATAATTAGGAATAAATACCATTAAAAAAATTCTGTAAGAAAATTGAAAAGTTTAATTAAGAATAGTAATCACTGTTTACATAACTGTTTTGAGAGGATAAAAAAAAGCCAGAGCGAAAATACCTTAAAGGACAACTCCGGCGCAAAATGAACCTTTGGTCTAATTACACATTGCTACCTAGTCAACCGTTATCTGAGATTTGTTTTCATGATTGCCGAATGTAAATAGTTTTATTTCTAAAAACAGTTTAGCCTATAACGCTAGTATAATGCTAGTATATAGGGCATAGAGTAATGACAAGTAAAAATCGCTTGTTATTACCACTAACAAGGCTCAAAATAGCCCCACACCAACGCAACAGCATAACAAAGGTCCCTACATTCAACCCGAAGCATTGAGAACTTTGTTAGTGTCCAAACAGTTTAATAAGAAGATATTTTATACACACAGTCAACTTCGCGAATACAGGAAGAAGCCATCTTTGAAAAATAGTCTCGACCAGTCGATCTACGAGCGCCGATCCATGTGCGCTGAACTGTGCAGAATCTCATATGGTCCGTTGTTTCCAGAAGAAACACAAACACAAACCGTTTACTTGTCTTCAATATGTACACGTAGCCTACTGTTCGCGCTCACATTATCACCTTATTCACATCTCACCACCGCACTTGGATCGGCGTTCGTAGATCGACTGGTCGAGACTATTTTTCCAAGATGGCTTCTTCCTGTATTCGCGAAGTTGACTGTGTGTATAAAACATCTTCTTATTAAACTGTATGGACACTGACAAAGTTCTCAATGCTTCGGTTTGAATGTAGGGACTCTTGTTATGCTGTTGCGTTGGTGTGGGGCTATTTTGAGCCTTTTTTAGTGGTAATAACAAGCGATTTTTATTTGTCATTACTCTATGCCTTATATACTAGCATTATACTAGCGTTATAGGCTAAACTGTTTTTAGAGATAAAACTATTTACATTCGGCAATCATGAAAACAAATCTCAGATAACGGTTTACTAGGTAACAATGTGTAATTAGACCAAAGGTTCATTTTGCGCCGGAGTTGTCCTTTAAATATAAAATCAGTACTTTAATAAGAAAATAGTCTTTAATAATTTTATCATTGAATTGTTTACCATTTAGAAGATAGTGCCCACTGAAGGGTAAAAGGAAGTGTTACCTGAGGGGCAGGTGCTCCCGAATCTTAGCGATGAGACCCATAGATGGATCGGACTGCATGTATATAGAGGCCAAGATTGCTACGGCAACAAAAATCCAAGAGGAGGGGCTCGCTGGGTACACACCTTTAATTATTCTGTTCTGTCCATGAAAAAGTCAAAGTTCATACGTATTAATGGCCCCTGTGTATACACTGCCAATTTTTGGGATTTTAACACTGAAAAATAATGCCAACCCTACAGTTAGTGAAGTCACCATGAAATCAAAATTGACTATTCTGTTTTTTTTGTTTTTTTTAATGAAATATAGCAGTATTTATTATTACAAATGATAATTTATTATAAATACTGCAATTATTCATTAAAAAACAAGAATTGTCAATTTTGAATTCATGGTGACTTTATTGAGCTTAATTTCTTGGCAGAACAAATGTCCTGCATTTCATTTTCATATAGTGTTTTCATACTTATACTCTTAACATTGCTATGGGATTTTTACCTATTTTTTACTTATTATATAATAAAAAAAAGTTCAAAATGTATGAATTTTTTTCCCGCTCATTCAGGTCACTGACTTTAATCCTGCTGATGCGCTTCTTCCAGGACCGCAGTCCGGCGAGGTAGATTTGATTGAGGGCTTGATAGGACAGATGCAGGTTGATCCCCTCGGGAGAGATGGTGAACTGAAACGCTACTGCTTGGTGAGCCTCTGCCATGACTATAGACAGAAACAACACAGTCTCAGTACTAAAAAAGAAAAAAAAACTACACTGGATTATTGAAATACAAAAAGCTGTATATCATCCACTCATGGTATCTGCTTTCGTCATGCTACCAAATTTTGTTCTGTTTTATTGTAACAGGTTCCATCCTTTATTAAAGCTAAAGTTGCAGACCCATGAGAGTGACTGAATGAAAAATTGACAAAATCTTCAGAAAGCTCACATAGTATTCAAAATAAATATATTTTACACCAAATTTTATTCTGCTTTAACGTAACAGGTTCCATCCTTATCTTTAGAAATATCACTGAAGGAAACTGCCGTCAACGTAACAGTCACATAAGCAAATGTAAAAAAGGTACTTGTGCAATACAAGGCCAAATTTCACAAACTAAAGCTACAACCAAGACATCAATGACCCCTAGTGGTGTATTTATATAAAATAACCCTTAACATTATTTGTGCAGGTATTCACAGAATAAATATAATCATGTGTGTGTCCATTTATAAAAATCTGAAAAATTACAGCAAAATATTAAAGGAAATGAAAGAGAATCTGGTGTACTTGAGTAACAGGACTTCAGTTTAACATGAAAATGATGTGGGCAAGCACAGTTGGTGTGAACAAGGTTATGCAAAGCTAGCAGGAATGCTGTGAGAATAAAAGCATGCTGCATTCTCATTATTTTCAATTGCCGCACCAGGCTTTGCTTTGAATTAACAAATGCAGTGAATAAATGAGGTAAAACACAACCTCTTCATTCAAAAGGGAACATTTTTCAGTTTCCAATTAGGTGCTTATTAAGAATCCATCTTATAAATGTAAGCATTTACTCTATTATTTAATATTAACAATAGAGAAAACGTCTCGGTTATGTATGGTAACCCTCGTTCTTTCTCCAAAGAGAGAACGGAGACGTACGTCAGACTCAGAAGTGATTCTGACGAATGGGGATCTCTCTCTATCTGCTTTGAGTGTAACTAAACGAGCCAATGCACACTGGCATGCGATAATTGCACCAGCTGCTGTGCATCCTTGTTTTTCCGCCGAGGAGCCGGACGTGAGATATGGACACCCAACCTAGCCCAGGCTCCACAATGCATACGAGTGTAGGCCTGGTGTCAGATGCTCCGCAACGTCTGACTGCAGCAGGTGTGACGGAGGAACTCAACAGGGTTAGCCATTTCTGAGGAACACTACTGAAGCAAATAGATGCATGTATCCGGCCTAGAGGGGCGGAAGTGGCATTGCAAGCCAACACTAAGAACAGGCCCTTAGTGAGCGGCTCAAGCCTTAACGAGAAAGAGGAGACGACAACGTGCCAACATGAACCACCCATGAACGCACTCTCAACACACTTAAGCCCAGACATGTGAAACAGTGATCGTGCCTGTCATATCAGGATAGGAAACGATAAAATCGTTTGAATAAAATCTTGAAAAAGACGCAGTGTCAACCTGTGTATGCTCTTTCGGGAAACTGCTCTCTCTCTGGTGCTGAAGCACCCAGTTATGGCCACAAACAGGACGATAGTGCAAGCCTGATATGAGCACTCACATTCTCATTGAAGGCACAACATTCTGAGCTGTGAAAACTGCTGTTTTGCTCTCTGTGAGACTGCGGCCAGTGCTGTCTGCGTTGTGATAACAACATCAGCTTGAAGAGGCGTTCTCCTGAAGAAGCAGACTCGTCTTTTGAAATTAAAACACTCTCAGATAAGATTGCAGAGCAGGAACAGCATTTGGCTCTGGAGTGAAAGACAAGGATGCGATGCACCTGCCTCTCATTATATGCTTGCCCCGCGATGCACAGTAGTTGGTGCAATTTATCTCATGCAAATGTGCATTGGCTAGTTTAGTTACACTAGAAGTAGATAGGCTCTCGAGCGAGAATCACTTCATAGTGAGCTGACGAAGGGGAACACACATTCACACAACACAAGCATATGCCCACATTTATGAAACACTGAACTTACTACATGAAGGAGTTGCATTTTGCATTTCAATGAATGTAGCTCAAATTTGTCAAACCACAAAAAATGTGAAAATATTATTTAATTGTGAGCATTTAAATGCTAGCTGTGAAATAGGTTAGTCTTAGTAAAAAGTCTGCAAGAAAGTTTGGGGTTTTGCCCCAGAAAATGTTTACGCTATTGCTGAAATTCAAAACAACAGTTTATCTAATTTCAGATTTGATGGAAATGATAGCTGCAGGAAAAAAAAAAAAGATTAACAAAATTGACTTTCTATCGTACATTGTTAGTTCCAAATAAAACAATAGCAACAACAAAAAAGAGTGAAAGAATGTGAAAAGTGGTTTAAAATAGTTTATTTCTAGAAGTCAACAGGGCCAAAACTGTTCACATACAGAAACGTACATTTTGAGCTGACAGACAGGAGGAGGGAAAATGAGAGGTAGTCAACAGAGACATTTATCCATTATTACTAAGACAACAAAGAAAGATTGTTGGAAAAATGGCAAAAAATTAGGCTGAAGGTTTGAATGTTGTTAAACTGGTAAAACATGCAGAAACGAAACTAGAAACTACCACCACTAGAATTTGTTTTAACTGGAGGTTTATTTCAGTTATTGAGGAAATGCAAACAAACAAGAACACAAATAAAAGAAAGAAAATAATCAAAACATAGCTGCTACACAGATTTGTCCTTCAAAATGCAGCTCTGATCAGTTATTTAAAGATAATTCACAAAGTAAAAACAGCATACATATTATATGCATTCACTGTTTGATCAAAGATATTTTAAGTTTACAGAGCAAAACAAGAGCTGGATATATTTACTGGAGCTCTTAAAAATAGGCTAACTTAGCCTACTCGGGGATCCCGTGACGTGGTGTTTGGGTGTGGCGTCATTTTTTAACCTTTAGCTAGTTGTAGCCTGTACGATACGTTAAGTCGTTTAGCATATAGAGTAAATCAAGAAAAAGTATTAATAAGAAAAAGGTTTCCTAGTTTGTGCTACTTTAGGCAATTATTATACGAACTTAATAATTAAGTGGGTGCGTGATGTAACGTTAGCCTATAAAAAAGTGGCTCCGGTTTTACATTTCTGTGGGGAAACTTGTATTGCATTGACTAAGCAAACAAAACCCAGCAAAGTTTCTCTAGGCTTTATTACATCTTTCGATAATCGAATAGCCCGAGCCATCAACACGCTGCAAAGAATTACCGGAGCTATTCAAACCAAAAACAAATCTGTATTTTCGTTACAAAAAATAGATTATGACATGTCTGAAAAATCATACCTGTAAGTCTGAATGTGAGTTCGGGAACAGTTTTTCGATACAGATGTAAACTTTACGTTCTCCACCCTTTCACTTGTAGAAAGCGCGCAACACCTGAGGAAATGTGTGTGTGTGTGTGTGTGTGTGTGTGTGTGTGTGTGTACACAGACGCGATGACATCACGCGGCACAGAGGTAAAGACGTAGAGAGTGAAGAGTCATAAGAGAGAGAGAGAGAGAGAGAGAGAGAGCGCGAGAGAGAGAGAGAGAGAGAGAGGTGAGTCTCGTGCCGAGTCTCGTGCCGATTTGGCGGCAATGATGGGAGGAGACGTTATCGGTTGTCAGGGACAACGCCTTCAGAACCTCACAGAGCCGCGACTAAACATTTCAGAAATAGCGACAGAAAGACAGGTTTAGGCTAAATATTAACGATACGTCGCAGTTTCTTTGGAAGATATGGAGAAGGAAGAGCGCACATTGATTTCAAAAGCAACACATTTCAGTACCTTTTATTTAACACAAACAAACAAAATTAATACTCTGTTATTCAACTAGAGTTGTTTAATTTGTTATATGCACCGCGAAATGTTTTAAAAATACACTTTTTTATTGACGTACAACTCACGTTGACAGGGGAATGTCCGATCTGTCCGCTTGACATTGCACGGCAGGTGCAAATGCACTTCATATCAGATTTATTTCCACATATGAATGAGTTTAAAGGGATACTTCACCCATTTGCATTAAGCTTTGTATCTTTAGAAATCCAGTCATATGTTTGAATGGTCATGGTTTATTCCCTTATTTTACTTCCTGCTTATTATGACGTAAAAATCGTAATTTTGTAACTTTAGCTCATTATTATTCAAGGGTATGGGACCCAATCACCCTACAGGCCTATTACAGATCAGTGGGTGGGACTTCACTTGCAGATACTCAATATCAACCATCTTGTTTGGTAGCTAAGCTAACAAGTGCTGTGGAAATAGGAAGTAATGACAATGACAGAAGAAACTAAACAAGATATGGAAGAGGATTTTGAAATTCTGCTGCATTAATCCGATGTTCGTGGCTATCTTTACAAGCCATAGTGAAGAGCAGCTGAGCCTGATGGAGGAACCGGAGGCAGCTGCCTGTCGCGGACAGGAGCCCGGACTGACTCGAGCTGGGCGGACTGCTGGTGCCTGTGCTCTCACTGTGCGCTACGAACACAGATAGAGTCTGTCTGCTGCAGAGAATTTCAATGATGGCAATTTCTCCTGGAAAAAAATCTCTGAATCAGACGAGCACACGGACGTTTGTGTTGTGATGTGAACCATCCTAGTTTCGCCTGACTGAACATCCCATCATGCAGTAATTCACCATATAGAAAGAAATACAAACGAGGAGTAATTCATTTATGAGTTTGCCAATCTAATGTTAACGGGGTTTGCTGTTGTGGGAAGAAGGAGGCAGGAACCGGCAGATATTTAAACATTTTAATAGTAAAATGAACAAATACAAAACAAAAGTATAAGCCAGCAGCCCCTCATTGACGACTGCTGTCCTCACACGACTGCTGAAACAAAACCCAACATTAAAATCATGCCTGTTTCTCTCTCGACCTGCCGTCGTCGCTCCTCCTTTATACCTCCGCTCCTCCATGAGAGATGCGGGACTGGTGTGTGTCTCACCGGTGTCTTTCAACACTCACGCCACTGGCCTCGCGCTGCTCTCACGCCCCTCGCCCTCGTCCTGCTCGCCACAGCTAATTCATTTCACACAAAAATTCTAGTTAGTTAGCTGAGCTAACTAACTAGAATTTTTGTGTGAAATGAATTTCAAACTCTTTTGACAGCTAACGTTAGCCTTGTAGACGGAAGAGTGATTTCTCTGTTTGCGCTGTTCTGGAATAGTGGGTGTGGCTTGCGGAGCTGTACAATGTGGTGCATTGTGGGATTTGCTGTCTTACATACAAATTATTTTCTGCCTTTTCTCGGTCAAGAGGACACCAAATTCAAAAATACTTTTACATTTCGACTACATATCCACTTTCAATAAAGATTAATGTTGAAATGGGTGAATTTCTCGTTTAAGATTACAGGTTTGGGGGTTTCGAAGTCTTGCACCTAGCCGCAGCAGAACTGTTCATAAGCTTCTAATGACCTTATGACCTTATGAAGCTGAACTCTGCATTGTGAAATGTTAGACAGTAATGTTTGGTACTGATACCATAAACCAGGTAATTGACTATGTCAGGGTATGTGAAAGGTGGTAGTGGTTGGGTCTTTCGTCAATTCTGTAGCAGGTCGTACAGGTCCATGTTGTTGATGTCAAGTAGTTTCTCTAAACAACGCTGCTTGGTGTTGTTATTCAGTCTCTCCCAATAGAGCTCCTTTCCTTTAGCTTCCACCTTCTTCATTTATTCCCAAGGAACTGTGCCTTATCGCAAAAATGCAAACAAATATCAAGCTGCATGCTCTCTTTCTCTGTCGCTATTTCTCTCTGTCTCACTGTCGAAGTAACCATGACAACGGATAGCGTATCCTTCCAAGATGGCGACGTTTTCCCACAATGCAATGCAGCACGTGCGACGTCACATTCTCAATATGAAGAATTGATCTTTGTATGATTATCTTCTGCCAGCAAGGACTTTTAACTCTATAATGATCAAAGCTTTATCTCCAAGTTATGTGCACTTTGCTTTAATGCCAAAAACTTTAATTGGATGGTGTTTGCCTTCTTGATATATATTTTTTTAATAATAAACATAATGTGTAACATAATAGTTAGCCTACATGATATAGTTCACACATTCCCTATAGATCTAAATTGTACTAGGACAATTTTTTGACAGTATTCACTGGAAACCAGCATGGTGTAGGCTTCATTTATTTTATCAATACAATTAGATCCATTCTCTTTGGGATAATTTTTCATATCTCTTTTTATAAAATGTGATTTAAACTTTTTGCAAATTGTTGCTTATTGCTAAATATCTTTGTTTTGCATAGCATTTTTATTCACATACCTTACAACTTTGCCTAGATTAGCCTGTAAAGTAAAATCTCTTAAACTCATAAGTATAATAGATTTCTAGAGGACTATGATATTATCATATCATTATAATATTAAAGATATTATCGTGTCCTTTGTTTACCTATTTGTATTTTTACATTTTCTTTTCATTTTATGTTCTTTGTATTTCAATGCAGTGTTTCAATATAAAGCAAGATAAAACATGTCACAATAGTTTTTGTATTGTTTATTGTTCTTTATCACAGGCAATAATAGTGCACTTTCATTTTTTAAATAATAACACAGACATTTATTTTCTTGTCATTATTTTTTTCACTCCAATTTAATGACATTTCTGCATTTCTTATGATTTTTTTTCCCTACTGTGCGCAATGGGGAAGAAAGAGTACAGCTTTACAATCTTAAGAGGAGTAATCAGTTATGACGACAAAGATAATCACCTCAGGTGAATATAGAATGGATAAAGAATGACGACACGAGTAATATTTTCTGTTTACAATGAACAGAGATGGGGGGTGGGGTGAGCATACATTGGGGGCAGGCAGGACATACTGTATGTATAATGAGAGAAGATGGAAGGGATGGTCTAAAGTATAATTCTATGATTGGGGGACAGGAGCATGATGAGGTATATAATGTATGGTAAATAAGTGAAGACTAACAATACATATGAAATGTGATATGTGTGCTGTATGTGTGAGGCGAGTAACAAAAACATAATATCATTCAGTGCATAATGTGGGGAAGAGGAATGGACAGACATATAGAGCAGGAGAGTGTCATGAACACAGAGAAAGTGTTTGGAGTGTATTTCACATTCACTCAGAGCTGGTGTCCAGACAGTCTGTATTTGCACACTCCCAGACTTACCCTGCCTGAGAACTAACAGAACTGATCATAGAACATCTTCAGGGTTTTGCTCTGGCATTTCCTCTGCCTCTGCAAGTGACTGGGCATGTTTGAGAGCGCACATGCTGTATATGTGGATTTAAGGCATTTGGAGTGTACTAAAATAAGAACATACCCCTTATTATATCTAATGAACAATGCTCCTAAACATTCAACAGTAGTGATATATATTTAATGTGCTATTCAAAATCAATTCATGGTGTTGCACGAGCTGCTTGATGACTACACAGTCCGAAGCTCAATGTATTTGTATTTCCGCTATGCTATTTTTGGGCAAGAGTGGATGTTATGTCTGCGGGATGGTGGCAGAGGGGCACCAGAGCAAAACCTTGCTTTACATTAAATGCTCCTTGCATTAGGAAAAGAGTGGACCAGAGGCTGGGAGAGAGAGAGAGAGAGAGAGAGAGAGAGAGGAGCATTACGGTCAGATTCTGGGCTTCAGGGCAGAGGCTCATTGGAGCTTTTAAAAGAGCTTTTAAGTGGGTATTCAGGATCAGGTTCCCCTCATTCACAAACGTAATGAGCTAAAAAGCCCCTCTGATCCTGAGTCTGCACTTAAGAGAGCACTTCACTGATTCCCGTGGGTGGGCGAGGAAAGGGACAACTATTTGTTTGAATACAATTCTCTTTTTAGGACAGTGCATTCCAGTTTCAAAGTCCAGTTATCATTCATTTTGTTTCATATAGTCAGTTTTGAGAAAGAGAGTCTTCTTGTGTCTGTGTGTGCATGTGTGAAAAAAGACAAAATACTGCTCGCATTTCGTACAAAGGGCTGGCCCAGTACGCACGAGTCCGAAACTTTGGGCTCTTGTCTGGGTAACATTCGAAAAGAGAGCAAACAGAGAGGGCCTCCTTCTTGTTCCCTCTATTTTGTTCCTCTGCTTCCATAAGGTTCACTTCAGTCTTTAGGTCGTACATCCTTAGGGTTTTGAATTATTTTCCCTGTGGGAGACATCCAAGGCATGGAGTCATTGCTTGGTTGTTGTTCTCCAGTTTACTCCTTTGTGAGTTTGCTTTTTTTTATTCAAAATGAAATGAAAATGAGATGGAAAAAATTAGGCAGTTGAAATGGTTTTTGAAAGGACATTTGCAGCATACAACAAATACAAATAGGAAGTTTTACTGCTATTTTCGAAAATTTTCTTCCTTCATTTGAATTGACCAGCCTGAACACTAATAAATAAATAAATAAATAAATAAATGTAAATACCTCTATTTTTGTTTTTTGACAGACTTTTTTTCTTGTTTTTTATGGAAACATTTCACATCTTGGCCTAAAAATATAATATAAATATAAAACAGGAAACAAAAAAAAAGACTTTTTGGGACTTCCACTTATGGAAGTTTTACTAGGCATCACATGAGAAGATGAAGGCTTTAACATTTTTCTTCACGTTGTCTCTTTATATGACACAAGAGAGTGACTGTGGCTATTACGTTCCTCTTGTTCGGTCTCTTTGTGAACATGTCATAGGAAATCTAGATGCCTGCTCATCCCTCTGTGCCCTGCTTAGTGAGTGGGGTGAATCTGAGATACTCTGAGAACTGAGAACAATGACGTACAACAGCCCAATCTTTACAGTTACCAACAGCAGCTTCCAGTGGGCGGCTCTCCACTGCATATCTGACACTGGCTGATTTTGGATTTACAACATATCACAGAGTTCAGGATCTATAAGGATCAGTGTTTAACATAGCCAATCTCTTCAACTCTAACTAAAGGCATAATCCCTCAGCTCATAAAACTATAGTCGCATAGGACTATAGTAGCATTTTGGGTTACAAAATGTTGATTCTCTTTCTAAAAAAAAAAAAAGAAAAAAAATCCTACTCTTTTCTTTACACAGTGTTTTAGAAATCATTTTTTTGTGCTCCAAGTGGTAATAAGAATAAAGAACTTCCTACTATTTTCCTGTTTGCTTTTATCTAATTCAAGCAGCTTGATTTTGTTTATGATAATGATGATGATGATGATGATAATGATGATGATACGTTTGGGAGACATTCTTTCCTGTCCCACTTGGTGTTTGTTCCTCAGTTTCTATAGTTTGGTGCCATTAGATCACTTGATTTGACCATTGACCATTGATGTCAAACTCCTTGTTTGTAGTGTACAAAATAATTTGTAGCTAGGGTTTATATTCAGCGATACATCTCGTTTTAACTTCTCAAATCCTTGTAGTTTTTTGTTCTTCAGATGAATATTTGCATTTAAGAACACTTCCATGTTGGTAGACTCCTGACTGTTCTGTCGCAGTTGGATCCCAGGGTTTCTGCATGTGAAGTGAAGATCAGGGCTGAGTATACCTGTTGTTGTGTACTGTGCAGATGAACTTTGAGGGAGTCGTGTCTGGGGGGAATCAAAGGAGGGGTTTGTCCCCACCCACTCAATAGTATGTCTGATTAGTTCACTAGGGCTGAGACTGGGTCCCATTTGAGGAAATGAGGCGAGTTTTATCCTTGCCAGACCCCTTCCTTTGTAGAGCACTGGCACTACCGCCAATACTGCTCCCTTCCCCTCGATCGCTGCGTTCTGCCCGCTCACCACGGTCACCTCCGCCCTCGGAGCGATGAGAGTTCTGACGGGTCGGTGTGCTGGGTGGGCGAGACGAAAGCCCATTTTTCTCATCTGGGAGAAGAAAATAAAACATCAGGGTAGGAGTGTGCTAGTGTTCATGCAGATACACATAAAAGTTAATTAACTAATTTAATTCATTTTAATTTTAGATTTTGATACATGATGTATTATCAAAAGTTTCACATTTAACTGATAGAAATTCAAATGAAACATTCCAATTTCACCCCCATTATGCATGTAAATGTCACTATATACAGGATATTTATTATTATTGTTTCATTGATTAGTTCACATCTGTTTCATATTGAGTTCAATTATCTTAAGTATATAATTGCTTCACTTCTCTCAGTTCATTGTCTTCTTTTGGCTGTTTAGAGCTCACTGTTTCCATTTGGTTTCGTGTTGGATGTCACTCTTTTGTTTTGTTTTCATAAAGTAAAGCTGTTCATATGATCTGCTACACTCTCCGTATCATCATCTTCTTCATCATAATGTAACATCAGCACATTAACTTTGACTCCCATAAAATATGAAAAATAAAATAAAAAATAAACTCTTTAGAATACAAAAAATGTAAATAAAATGAAATGGGGGAAAAAACCTTGAGGTAAAAATGATTCAAAATAAATTTATGTACATATTCCCCTGGTTTCACAAGCAAGGCTGGGACTAAAATACAATTTGAGCTTTTTTATCTGAAAGTAACTTGCACTTGTCAGTGCCATTGTTTGGTCTCAAGATGCACACCAGTAATGTATTTTTTCTAAGGCACGTTTATAAAAGCTACTTAAATGTTCTAATTGAACAAAGGCCTAAGCCTGGCTAAATCTAAGACCTGTCTGTGAAACCGCACCTTAATGTTTTGTGAATGAGTGCATGTCTTTAGATAGAGGTGTAGCTTTGGTACATTCACCTGAAAGTGCCTGCACAGAGGGCTGGTCATGTGTACTGAGAAGCTGAGCTTGAATAGTCTCTACCACTCTTTTAAACCTGCGACTAGGACCTGCAAAACAATATTAGCACATTTGTAGAAATGACAGCACATGCAGACACATGACACAGGCTCTCTTGTCTTTTTAAATACCTGATAATAGGGTAAAGGTGACGCTGTAGATGCCAGTCTCCCTCCTTCCCTCCCTTTCTCTCTCTTTCTCCCTCTCTCGTTCTCTCTCCCCTTCAGAGAAAGCGATGTCAACCTGAAATTTGACAGGCTTCTGGAAGACAGACGGACCTCCAGAGGACTTGTACTCCGCCCGGAAACTTGTCTGAGAGATGACGCTGTGACTCAGGGAGGGAATCTAGAGGACAACAGGGACGTACATCAAGGTTTGAATCTTCAAAAAACAAAGCAGATGTGAAGAGAAAGAGGAAAAAAATGTAATAAAATAAAATCCGAAAAAGATACTAACTGATAGAAAGGCATGGACAATGTCGGCCTTGATAGAGCTTAGTGGTTTGTCTCTGATCACCACAAAAATTTGCTCTTCCCTCTCCAGACTGATGAAATTTCCAAACCACGACTTCTTTGCTAGCCTGTAGCAAAACATACAAATATATGCAGATAAATACACATGACACAGGTAGTACACATTACTGCTACTGTTTCATGGCTCTCATTGTTCACAGAATACAAATTTGAGTCTATGTTTATATGGCACTGCCAACCCCAGACAAAGCCAATGATTTTGTCTGAGCTATGAATAAAACATTTATAAAAAATTATAGTATTCATATCGTATAATTTTAGTGTACAATGAGTAAAGCTTGTTGAGGGTAGGATGACAAAAAGTTTTAAAAGTTATATTTTTAGGTACAGCGTTAGTCAATGTCAAAATGATCGAGATGGCCAATCAAGTGGGTCTTACTGAAACTGTCACAACACAACGAGGCTTTGTGGAAAGATTTAAGTAGATGTAAGTATTAGACAACTGTTTTACGATAGAAATGTTCAGTGACCGACAGACAGAGACTATCTAGTGATGCAAACTACTCCACTTTTCATGAAATTTAACTGATTTGGACAATTTAGTTGAATGTCATTTAAGAGGAAAATGTCCAGATAAATTCATTAAAAGGTTATTTTGTTATATTGCGTAAATCATTTTACACTGGACTGCTTCGCAAATGAGGGTGGGTTCAACACTTTTTTTCAATTATTATTATTTATTATTATATCCCATCTGCCACGAAATTTAAACTCCACCTATGAATTAAAGATATTACATTAAAATTCATTGTCAAAAATGAATTTTAAACTTCAACTGATTTAAAATTGAGGATATTAAAATTGTATTTTGTGTAATAATTGTCAAATTAAACAAAAAACTAAAATAAGTCATTTTAAATTTTGCGAGCGAATTTAAGAATCACAACATTGCGTCGTTCAGTGTTATTTATGTATTATTTTAGTATTTATAAATATTCTTCTGAATTATTTAATTTTCAGTCTATTTAGCTTAAGCTGTTAATTTTTATTTCAGTTTTAGTCATTTTACTACTTCACCTAATGTATTTTATTTTTTAAGTTTTTCAGCTATTTTTTTTCTGCTTAATTTCAATGAATGAAAACTATTTTTAATAGTTTTAGTAAAAAATGTACTGTTACATAATGGCCAAGGTAATCTTAAAGTAAAAATACAGGAAATGAACATGAACAATACCCAGCAATATTTATTCCTCTAAATACTCACTCTGGGCTGGACTCTGGAGTTAAACTGGACATGTCTTCTGATGTAGGAACTATTGAAACAAACATGCAAATCAAAAAATGTACAGTGATGTTTGACTTTCAATGATGTTTGAATGATTAACAGTAATACGATGTTGGTTGACGCTTCTCTCACCCTGTAGCCTTCGGCGGTGGAACCGTGGCGATCCTAGAAGGTTGTTCTTGAAGGAGTTGAGGCGTGTCCTCCAGTGGGCTGAACTACTGGCAGCCATTCCACCACTTCCCCCAGGACTGGAGGGCGGGGTTAGGGACAGGGAACCACCACCCACACCACCACCCCCTTCAGCTCGTGAGGAGGAAGAAGAGGAGGAGGAGGAGGGCGGGGTGGGTGGGGGGTGCTGGGGATGGTGCACGGGGGTCCCCAGAGGGGTGGGGAGTGGGGAGCCCTGCGGGGTGACCTGCGACACATGGGCAGAGTTAGGATAGATGGTCTTAGTGACAGACTTCAGGACAGAAGGAGCAGGGAAGAAGAAGCGAGGGATGGGGGACAGGAGCGGAGAGGGGGAAGGCGAAGGAGACGGAGGAGTCTGCAGGGGGAGGGACTTCATAGACTGCAGGTAGGGGCGGTCAGATGCTGCTTTTGAGGGTAGGGTCTGGGTTTTTTGCTCAGGCACGCGTTGGGACGCCCGGGGTGTGGTGGAACTTCCTGCTTTGGGGTCTTTAGACGGGGCGGTGGAAGCAGAGGTGACTTCAGTTTGGCTGAAAGTGAAAACTGGGCTCTGACAGGTAGGAAGAGAAAGGATAGAAGGATGGAGAGGGAAAGAGGAATGGAGAGATGGACACAGCAATGGTCATGAGCGTTAATGAAAGCTATGGTATATGATTATTATTAACATTCGAATTCAACTGAGAAGAGTTAGGAAAATGATGCATAGCACTTTGAAAGGCATGTGAAACCTAGTATAAATTAGTAAACAATTGTTAGGACATTAATTAATGTGCAAAGTGCAGGTTAATACAACATAAATATATTTGTGTGAGTGTGTGTGCATGTCTTTGGTGTGAATAATGACTCAAGTATGAGGACAGTATGAGGTAGATGAACATAAAAAGAGCAATCCAGCTTTGCTATTCATACCACAATAACAAGCACAATACTTTTTACCATTGTAAATTGAGCACTGCAAAGATGAATTTTACTTCTATGGCCAACAAGTGTGGAGTAACTTACTCGGGGACTGCTGAGGGGACTGGATGAGAGGCCGGTTGAAGCTCCGCTAACTGATCGAGACCTGTCAGAACACCAGGACATATCAGTCACACATCCCTTTATGTTGATGGATGTGAAATGAATGGTTAACTTTACACCATTCACACCAGGCTTGCATCCACTCACTGATCTCTATTTATATATTGTGGTTTATATGATATTTCCTATATTATAAATTAATGATTTGTTTTCAGTTCACCATGTTTAAATCAACATACCCCTTCCAACGTCACAATTCGGCAACTCGGGCATAATCTACATTTATAAGTTTCCCACTTTCCATGATTTCACTTGGTCATTCATGTGCTGGAAACTCCTTATTATGACAATATAATGAGGGCACATGAGAGACATGGCCAGCAACAGGAAGGGGATGCCCCAAATAAGCTTTTTTTCACAGTGGCCTTGTCTCATAGACAGCATTTAGCTTTTGTGGTCAAAAACAACCACGGAAGAACATACAAGATTGTAAAAACAAATTGTCACCTACAGCATACCGTGAAAAATGTCGCCATTATCACTGATCAATACAACATTTACACAAGTATCTTTTCAATTAAATTACGAAATAAGGTGCCATCGATAATTAGCCTAATTTACATAGAAATGAAGCATGTTAGTTTTGAACAAATTACAGTAGAGTGGTGCAAAAGTGGTGCAACTTATTTAAGGTTTTACCTGCACATTATTTGAAATTGTACAGAGGATCAACTTGACTTTCAGATGAAGGTTTATAGAAAGTTATCTTAAACAGTTTGCATGTACCTCTGGCTATGTGCAGAGGTATCCAGTGCTCTGCGGGGAGGTGTTGGAGAGCCCTGCTCTGTCACACTCAGTACCTCCAGACTCTTTCTCTCCGGCCGACAGCGCCCATGACGGGTCAGCATGGGCGAGTCCACCCGCTTACGGGGAGGATCTGATCACACAACCACAACAACACCCACTTTAACACAAACATCTACTGTGTATACACTTCATGAAGAAGTCACATTACAAACCTTACAATATCCAAGATGGAATCTAAGGTTTGTTTGTTTTTTATATATAACTATATATAAAATACACAACTGCAATGCAGCAGAGATTATCTGTATTACAGTGTTAGGAGGGAAAGAAGCATAGAAGCTGAAAAAGAAGTCCTTTTCCGTGTGTTGATGAGAGACAGAGCTTCTAAGCAACAGGGTAAAAAGTATCTGCATTCGACATGGCCTATATGAGAGAGGAGTCATGGCATGAGATGATGGACAGTAAGGTATTATTAGTCAGGCAGTAGAGCTGCACGATTTATCTTGTTCTCATGCGTTGATCCAGTGCTCCTGCATATCTTTTATTTTGTTAATATAGCAAAAGTAAAGGGACTGCAGAATTAGATCCGGCCTCTCTACTCTCCTTGCTGTGTGTGGCAACTGCTATATAAAAACATTGAACATCTTACAATTTGCTGCAGCTTTGATAATCACAATGAAATAAGGTGTGCAAAAACTACAAAATCAGATGCGAATTACTTTTTTTAAATTTGTTTTTGGACTCTGCTCTGTCGCTATCAAGAGACATTCCATTAAAATAATAAGCCTCTTAATAAACAAAAGTTATGCCAGTATATAGTAAATGTGAAAGATCATGTCAGCATCGAAAACAGATTGACAATTTTTTATCAGCAAACATTAGGAAAGTCCTGCTCTTATCCAACCTGCAGCATCTGTTCTCCCACCTACTACACTGCCCTAAAACAACCATATGTTCCGACTCTCCTGTCAAGCTCTTAATGATGATGATTCTCCACCTTGAAATGTCTTTTTAGTCCTGGTCCGGTCTTGATTTGTTTATTGCGGGGAACAAGCCCTCAATATGTTACATTTACAAATCATATTTTGCCTTGCTTAGAGCCCTTAACTGAAATTGGCTTACCTGAAGGCATAAAGTACCAGCATGCTTTCTAGGCTACCAACTATTCTCATGGTCTTCAATGACTACCTTTGGATGTGACAGCACAGCAACACATACAAACCTGAACTCCAAAATTTCACTCACCAACATCATTTCTGGGGGGAAGATGTTCATCTTCATAACTAGGGTAGCGCTCCTTTCTGTCCAACAGAAGGTAATAGATCAACTTCTCCTGGTTTTCTCTGGGAAGGGAGAGATACAATTCAGAGGACCCAAATGATGTTCATTGTATCGACAAAATGATTCGTTAAATCTTTTTTTACTGAAGAAAGTAAGTCATCCAGGATTGGAATGAGTAAATGATTTTTGGGTGAGCTATACCTTTAAAGTTAGCATTAAACATAAGTTGCAAAAGCATTTTCATTCCTATTGTGACATATATCCAAAGTGCAATGGCGTACAAGAACAAAATGTAGGGCGGTTCCACATAAACAAAAAAAAAAGGATGTGCAGGAATAAATTATTTATCATAAGCAATGCAATAATCCATAAGAAATAAGTATGGTGACTTTAAGGTCAGTTTGATCTCGTTTAAAATGTTATGGTTGTGCACTATCCACTCGTTTAGTCTGACATCGTCATCGTCATCAGATGCAAAAAGAAAACAACAAACGGTGCTAAAATACATTTAGGAAGTGATGTGATACCACAGAGAAAATCATGATCCTAACCTTTATCTACAGTAGGGGGAACAAGTATTTGATACACTGCCGATTTTGCAGGTTTTCCCACTTACAAAGCATGTAGAAGTCTGTCATTTGTATCATAGGTACTCTTCCACTGTGAGTGACGGAATCTAAAACAAAATCTAGAAAATCGCATTGTATGATTTTTAAGTAATTTTTTATTCATTTATTTTTTATTTCAAGCATACAATGAAAAAGTGTACAATATGTACTAAATAAGACAATAATCGAAAGAAAACTTATGATAAAAGAATCAAAATTAAATAATTCATTTGCATTTTATTGCATGACATAAGTATTTTATACATCAGAAAAGCAGATGTTAATATTTGGTACAGAAACCTTTTTTGCAATTACAGAGTTCATATGTTTCCTGTAGTTCTTGACCAGGTTTGCACACACTGCAGCAGGGATTTTGGCCCACTCCTCCATACAGACCATCTCCAGATCCTTCCGGTTTCAGGGCGGTCACTGGGCAATACAAACTTTCAGCTCCCTCCCTCCCTCTCTATTGGGTTCAGGTCTGGAAACTGGCTAGGCCACTCCAGGACCTTGAGTTTCTTCTTACGGAGCCACGCCTTAGTTGCCCTGGCTGTGTGTTTCGGGTGGTTGTCATGCTGGAACCCAGTCACGAACCATCTTCAATGCTCTTACTGAGGGAAAGAGGTTGTTGACCAAGATCTCGCAAGACATGGCCCCATCCATCCTCCCCTCGATGCGGAGCAGTCGTCCTGTCCCCTTTGCAGAAAAGCATCCCCAAAGAATGATGTTTCCACCTTGCTTCATGGTTGGGATGGTGTTCTTGGGGTTGTACTCATCCTGCTTCTTCCTCCAAATACAGCGAGTGGATTTTAGACCAAAAAGCTCTATTTCTGTCTCATCAGACCACATGACCTTCTCCCATTCCTCCTCTGGATCATCCAGATGGTCATTGGCAAACTTCCGACAGGCCTGGACATGTGCTGGCTTGCGTGCTCTGCAGGGTGTACATCCTTGACGGTGTAGTGTGTTACTAATGGTTTTCTTTTACCCCTTTTCCACCAAAGCATTTTGAGAGCCGGTTCGGAGCCGGTGCCTGCTCGCGAACCAGTTATTTGTGTTTCGACAGCCAAAGAACCGGTTCTCGGCCGGGAAAACTGGTTCCAAAGCGGCACCAGCTCTTTGCTGGACTAGAACCGGTCTTTTACCATGTCATGCTTACGTCGGGGGCTGGGGCGGGTTTAGATGTGTTGTAAACATCTTTTCTGACCATAATAAAGAATCGCAAAGCCAGGAGAAACATTTGCAGATACACAATGGAGTCAGCCTTTGTAATTGTTATGCTTGAAGTTGGCGCAAGCGTTTCTATTTTTTTCATTTTTTTATTGAAAACATTATAAGCAAAAAAGAAAACAGTCACAATACAGAACAAATAAATGGAAAGAAAAAAAGACACAAGACAGGGGTACATAACTAATCAGAAAAGATTACACATCAAAAGTAAAGTTTAAAAGACTTACATATTTCAATTGTTTTTAAAGCCTTCTTGGTACACGAGTTAGAGATGATTCCAAAGTATTGTTGTACTTGCAAGCGTTTCTAAGACGTATGGCGACGTACACAGTGACGTAACGACGTCGTTCCCTGGGCGCTCTAGTCAGTGGAAAAACAAACAGGTTCTGAAACGGTTCGCAAGTTGAACCAACTCCGAACCAACTTTGAACCAGCACCAGTTCCGAACCAGTTCTTTTTTGGTGGAAAAGGGGCATTTGAGACTGTGATCCTGGCTCTCTTAAGGTCATTGACCAGGTCCTGCTCTGTAGTTCTGGGCTGATATCCCTCACCTTCCTCATGATCATTGATGCCCCATGAGGTAAGATCCTGCATGGAGCCCCAGACTGAGGGAGATTGACCGTCATCTCGAAAACTTCTTCCATTTTCTAATGATTGCGCCAACTGTTGTTGCCTTCTCACCAAGCTGCTTGCCTATTATCCTGTGGCCCTTCCAAGCCTTGTGCAGGTCTCCAATTTTATCCCTGATGTCCTTACACAGCTCTCCGGTCTTGGTCATTGTGGAGAGGTTGGAGTCTGTCTGATTGAGTGTGTGGACAGGCATCTTTTATACATGTAACAGGTTCAAACAGATGCAGCTAATACAGGTAATGAGTGGAGAACAGAAGGGTTTCTTAAACAGAAACTAACAGGTCTGTGAGAGCCGGAGTTCTTACTGGTTGGTAGGCAGTGTTGTGCCTGAATGCGTTCATTGAACAACAGTTCATGAACTCATTCATATTTTGGGCGAAGGTGAACTGAACGTACTGTATTACTGCCTGATGAACATTTCTGTGAATTCGTTCATTCTGGTGTCTGTGAATGCATGCTTTCTCAGTTTAACTTCATTCAATCCTGTGCCAGATTTCTATAGAGCCTTCCAGGCGAAAACTCGGCTAAAACACACGTAAACAGGCCATAATATGTAGCGAAAAACAACACCCAATCTGGCAACACCAGCCACCTGTGTCGCATCGCGGCCACCGCATGCGTCATCAAGACAAGAAGCAGCAAGTAGTCGACAAAGCAGAGAGGAGGCGTCGCATCGTATGATCAGTTTTAAGACAAGGTCGGTGAGGATGGGAAAAATTTTACATTTCTGTGCAAACTTTGCCTTATAAAATAACGTCTGTCTGTGGTTGTATGTGGGCTGTGGCAATAATAAAAAAAATAGCTTGCAGCAACATATGGGAAAAAAAGAACTATGAACTAGTTCATTTTTGGAACTGTGAACTTGGAACTGAAATACAATGCAATTCAATGTGATTTTCTGGATTTTTGTTTTAGATTCCGTCACCCACAGTAGAAGAGTACCAATGATAAAAATTGCAGACTTCTACATGCTTTGTTAGTGGGAAAACCTGCAAAATCGGCAGTGTATCAAATACTTGTTCTCCCCACTGTCCATACTAAAAGCCCAGATGGCCAAACAGTGATTTGTCTTTTATAAATCGTTAAAATATTTGTGTCCAGGACCCCGTGAGCACGGAGACTGCTGCAGTAATCACTGTATGTTTTTAAATGCATAACTGATATGTCTAATATGAATAAATAGTGTTAATAAATGGATCTTGAGATAGTATTCTCAAGTGAAATACAGTGGTATGAATAAGTTTTGGCACCCATGCTAAAGTTGCCTAAAAAGAGGAATAAAAAATCATCTTTTGGATATTGATCTTAATGCCTTAATTAGAAAAATGAGGAAAACTCCAACCTTTAAGGACACCAATTTTCTTTGTGAATGAATAATGTATCATATATAAATAATTTTTTTTCCTTAAAATACAGGGTGCATAAGTCAGGGCACCCCTATGTTAAATTCCCATAGAGTCAGGCAGATTTTTATTTTTAAAAGCCAGTTATTTCATGGATCCAGGATAATATGCATCCTGATAAAGTTCCCTTGGCCTTTGGGATTAAAATATCCCCACATCATCACACACCTTCCACCACACCTAGAGATTAGCACGGTTTTACTTCAGTTAGCCTAATAGCTGGTTTGATTTGCAT
The DNA here is from genome assembly GCF_016745375.1 of Pimephales promelas. The sequence continues at coordinate 15,637,081 of NW_024121321.1, forward strand.
TGAAAGATGATCTTATGGAAAGTACCCCATGCCAATCTCTAGGTGTGGTGGAAGGTGTGTGATGATGTGGGGATATTTTAATTCCAAAGGCCAAGGGAACTTTATCAGGATGCATATTATCCTGGATCCATGAAATAACTGGCTTTTAAAAATAAAAATCTGCCTGACTCTATGGGAATTTAACATAGGGGTGCCCTGACTTTTATATAAACATTTATTTATTTATGATACATTATTCATTCACAAAGAAAATTGGTGTCCTTAAAGGTTGGAGTTTTCCTCATTTTTCTAATTTAGGCATTAAGATCAATATCCAAAAGATGATTTTTTTATTCCTCTTTTTAGGCAACTTTAGCATGGGTGCCAAAACTTATTCATACCACTGTAAGTAGAGGCTTGGACCCAGAAGCAGCATTCCTTATGTCACGCCATAACAAAGAGATTTTTTTCTGAAAAGCAGGCTGAAATGTCTTGAGCACACACACAGAAGTTCAGACTCACTCTTCACACTGCAGGTCTCTGGTGAGCTTGACACGGTCTCTGAAGCAGCCTAAGGAATGCATGCTCTCCAGAACATCAGGATCCAGATCTGTAAGAGACAGAATCCTCTTCACACACACACGCCTCGGGGGTGGCTGCTCTGGACACGGCTCATTCCTGCCCCCTCTGAGACAGAAAGACACACAACAACACAAAAAAAGAAAATCTGATTTTATTGGAATAGTTCTGTGGAACGAAGAAAAGACCTGAACAATCAGTGGTTCTTATGGCTTATGCACTATACTCCATAACTTCAAAGAAGACCCAAATTTAAGATGTTATTTCTGCTTCTAAATATGGCAATGACGTTTTATCATGAGACATTTGAGAACCTATGATGTTCAATGATTTTAGGTGAATACCAAAAATTCAATGAACATTGTGGAGCTTGACAAACACACTATTGTTTGTCACACAATGTGTGAACAAAATCTACTCAAAGATTTTGATTTGAATGTTATAGCCATACATAAATAATGGCTTTTTATATTTCTATACATTCTCGAGTGCCTTGGCCTCATTTTTGCAAGTTGAACTATCCTGCATCCAAAGAGAACCAAGATACGGTCTCTAAACCCTTGTAGCACTTTTTGCATCTTGTGTTCTATGATTTTTCAATTCTCTTTTTGTATTCGATGGAAAAATACAGCAAATGGTGAGAAAATGACGACAGATTTTTAATTTTCAAGATAGCTCACGTGATACTTACTGATACCAAGGGTGCTTTTGTATTTCTTCCAACTGAGGAAAGAAAAAACAAGAAATATCATAAATATGCCTTGACAGTACAGTAAGAAATTAATCCTTTTATTCTGGAAGGAAGGATCCATTAAATTGATAATTTATAATGTTAAAAAAGATTTCAAATTAAAATAAATACTGTTCACTTTTAATTCATCCAGACAAATGTATCATGGTCTGTACAAAAAATATAAAGCAGCACAACTGTTTTTAACATTGATATATATTTTCCATGCGTAAGTTCCGCTCATTTGGATGGTCCTCTACTTTGCTTCATCGGCACAGGTTTTATGCCGGATGCATTTCCAAACGCACACTCACACACACTATGGCCAATTTGGCCACACACCAAGCCATATAATGAGAGTCAATGGGTATATTTTTTTGGAAGTCCATTTATAAAGCTTGGATGAGCATTTTTTAATATAACTCAGATTGTATTTGTCTGAAAGAAGAATGTAATACAGACTTAGGACGGCTTAAAGGTGAGTAAATCATGGGCTAATTTTCATTTTTGGATGAACTATCCCTTTAACATGCATGTCTTTGGACTGTGTGGGGGAAAACGGAGGAGACCCACGCTGACAAGGACTCCTTGCTCAGTCGGGGGTCGAATCACAGACCTTCTTGCTGTGAGGCGACAGTGCTACCCAATGAGCCACTGTGCCGCACATTTTAAATCATATTAGAATGATGTATGATTGTGTGACACCGAAGACTGCAGTAATGATGCCATAGTGAGTGATGCTGAAAATTCAGCTTTGCCACCACATGAATAAATTACAAATATATTCAAATAGAAAATATAGAAAAATATAGATTTGTCACAATATTGCTGTTTTTACTGTATTTTTGATAAAATTTTTAAATGGAAGTGAATACATATTATACACTATAAGTGTATATAAAAAGAGGTGCACTGTGTCCATGTTCTATACCGTGAGGCGTTTCTCTGGGTTGACCTCAATCATGCCACGGAGGAGAGCCTGGCAGTCTGGGGGAATGAAGTGAGGCATGTGAAATACTCCACTCTTCACCTTCTCCAACAGCTGTCGCAGGTTATCATGGTCAAAGGGCAACGCTCCCTGTGAAGTGAGATTTTACATTTCACACACAATTCTGAGAGCAACCGAGAGCTAGCAATTATGATGACAAATATAAAATGGAGCAAGCTTCTTACCACCAACAGAGCAAAGAGAATAACCCCACAGCTCCATACATCTGCCCGACGTCCATCGTATTTCTCTCCCTGTAAAAGAAAAGGAACACTAAGTACAAATAAGCACTTGCTGTTTTGTTAGATTTGAGTCTATGAGACTTTAAAACGTATGGTGCTTATGCTCTAAGAGCATCTCGTCCTTACCCTGATGACCTCAGGACATGCATAATGGGGTGATCTGCAGATACATAATGCAGAGCATTGATACTTCATCTTCAATAGCTCAGAATTAAAAGCACATAAACACAAACTACTGACCCACAGCTGGTCTCCAGCAGGCTGTCCCCAACCTGTAGGGAGGCCATGCCAAAGTCAGCAATCCTGATATTATTCTTCTCATCCAGCAGGAGGTTTTCAGGTTTAAGATCTCTGTGGCTGGTAAACAAAGGTAATGACAGCATTGTATATTGTTGTAAACTGTAATGTTCTTCCTGAAGAGAATTCCTTTAGTTTACAGTATAAGAATGATTAATTGTTTGTGTTGTACACACACTGCAGTATGTTACAAGAATAAATTATACAATTTTGTAATACGTTTTCATATTATTTGTTTGTTTGTTTGTTACAAAGAGGACGCTCAGCATACAAAAAAAAAATCAACCTTGGACACTACGATTTTGAACGAAGTTTCTTATACTTGCTCACATTTATTTGGCCAAAACAGTAATATTGAAGAATATGATTCCATTTCTAAAATAACTATTTTTTTTAAAACATTTTTTAAATATGATTTATTCCTGTGATGACAAAGCTAAATTTTCAGTAGCATTACTCCAGTCTTCAGTGTCACATGATCCTTCAGAAATCATTATATAATGATTTATTTGATCAAATTCTTGTTATTATTTTAAAAACAATTGTGCAACTTAATATTTTTTGTGGAACCCATAATGCATTTTTTCAGGATTATTTGAAATAGAAATCTTTTGTAACATCATAAATGCCATTACTTTCACTTTTGGCAACACTTTCTACAGAATGCTGATTTTGCAAAAATATGATGAAAATATATGCCTATAAAGGAACTTGTGTATGCAGCAGATAAAATAAAAATAAAGAGACATTTACCATATAGAGTGACTGTGACAGAAGTCTAGAGCAGATATGATTTGTCTGAAGAACTTTCGAGCTTCTTTAGGGGTCAATCTGCCTTTCTTTACCAGGTAGTCAAATAGCTCCCCACCAGACACATGTTCCAGCACTAGATACCTGAGAGAAAGACATTTATGAAACACATGCACAAAGATAGATGCACATGAAATTGTCCACACAAGCACACCTTCACAGAATGCAGGGATGTAAGTCTAGACGAGACAAGACAAGACCAGGCATGCTTCAGATGTGTGGAGAAACAGAGCAGTACTTACAGATATTTGTTATTCTCGTACACATCATACAGTTTTAGGACATGAGGGTGCTCTATTAGTTTAAGAATAGCTATCTCTCTCTCCACCTGCAGAAACGGGGAGAGTGAGGGACATTGAATGAGTTGAATAGAGAAAGGAGCTACTTCAATGTAGGAAAAGACCAACCAAGATGATCACTTTAAATTAGGTGTCAACTAATAGTCAATATATTAACAATATATTCTGACAATACACAGTAGACATGGACAAAAATGACTCAACAGGGAGAGTCTTGCATTTCTTTAGCACAGAACATTAGGGCAGATGCAGCGCAAGCTGTGTGGTCAATAAAGCAGTTGGAGATATGCAGGCTGCTGTGTTATTGAAGAGCAATCGTAAACAGGAAAAGGCTTGAATAAGCATGAGATGACTTGGAAAAACTAGAACTTTTCGATTTTTCCATTTTGTAAATTCTTTGTGTGCAGAACTTACTTTCATAAGAACAGATTCTGATAGCTTTTCTCTGTTAACTATTTTTATGGCCACCTTCTGTCCTGTGATACAGTGAACTCCTAATTTCACCAGACCTGCAAGAGGAACACAGATGGTCATTGCAAAACATTAAAATCAAAATGAGATTTCAGAAACTGAAAAGTCGGCAGCATATAACAGCAACAACATTCAGATTGCACACACTGCACAATTTTATATAATCAACACTCACTTACAAATTCTTATTAAACCTGAAAAAAAAACAGTACTACCAAATACACTATTGATATCCTAAAAACACCAGTATACTGTTCATATACGCAATCACATAAATCATTAATGGGACACCCTCTATTACTTGCCAAAAATGTGTCTACTTCCAAATGCACTGATCTATATCCCTCACTCTTGTGCACATTCACATTCAATTAACAATGTATGAAAAACAGGATCTCTGTGGCCTTTGAATTCGGAACAGATCAGTGGCAAGCCATTGTTATTCCTAAAAACGTACTGTAAAAAATAATCCTGTAAGAAAACGGTAAACTACTGGCAACTGTGGTTGCCAGCATCATACTGTAAAAATACAGTGTGTTACTGTTTTTGAAATTATCAGCCAAATACTGTATTGTCAGCTACAGTATAAAACTTTAATTCAACAGCTATATGCTCTAACACAAAAACAGTAACAAACACTGTATAGTTACGGTATGATGCTGGCAACCACAGCTGCCAGTAGTTTACCATTTTTTTAGAGGATATTTTTTACAGTCCAGGTTTGCATTACTAGAAATGACTGGAATCATTTTTAATTTTACAATTAACTTTTTATACTAGTATTTTAGTCATTTATTAATTAAGTTCTTTACTATAGTTATTTTTTCCGTTTTATTGTTACTTTATTGTAACAGCAAATTGCAATTTCTGCAATTTCAAATGTATTACCTGGGTCAATGACGTGACGCTTGCTTTTTCTGTCCGACTGAACTTTTTACCAATTAATAAACATTAAAATTAATAAAATTATAACATGTATGTCTACCACCTCCCTTATACATATGCCCACTCTTATTTCTTTAAAAACAATTGGTTTATTGGCATTTTCTGCCACCTGAAGTGTGAAAACATCATGTGGGGCGACCGTCCGGCCTTGACTTCTGTTTGGATAACTGGTTTTAAATCAAACTAAAATAATTTAAATATAATCCTTACCCTATTTGGCATAATTTTAAACTTGTTTTCCATTGATTGACAAAGTTATGAAACATTTGTACACACATTTCAATCATAATAAACAAACAAATCTTGTCCGAAGATGTTCATTATCTGAAATATCATCTGGGGCGACCATCAAGAAAATACAAATAAGGGACTTATATTCTGATAATCATCTCAAAGAGGATGTTGCATCAGCCAGCCTCATGGTGAGGGTCCCACAGAGACAACTAGCAGGTGAGTTGTCACTCTCATTTTTACAAACAAATCCTCTTTAAAACTGCTGCAGTGTATACGTCACATTTTGATATCATGTGGGGCGACCAACCTAAAACTGTAAATTATAAGTTTTATACGCAAATCTTTATTTTTAAATTTGTAAATTGTAAATTTGTCAGTGATATGTGGTGAGAAGAAGCTAACTTGGGCTCTATAGCTAAGCATTAGCCTGTTATACTTGATTAAACTTGAAAATATCATCTGGGGCGACCGAGCATCATGTGGGGCGACCGCCACTGATTGCTTAAATAATAGAAAACACATATCATGTATTTGTAGTTTCTGTATGCAAATGTTTACATTCATTATATGCATTTAGTTGTTTTAAATAACTTTTTACATTTCACCACATATTTTTTTTAAATTTCAATAATTTCCCTTCAGAGGACTAAGCTTACTTCTTTTTGATTATTATGTTTTTTATCAAAGAAATGTGTGATATTAAGCATTCATTCTACTTTTTCCAATTCTTTTTCTAACTCTGTGTATGTTTAAATATACTTTTTTTTTCTAGATGGCCCCACTAACAAGCAAAGAAAAGACTGCTCGCTACAGGCAGCGGAAAATGCTGTTCAATGTGTCTGCAGAATGCTGCTATGTTCAACTGTTAAATGAAAATAGTAATGAAAATGCAAACATTGTATGTTTAAGTGATTAATGAAATGAAAATAAAAAAGGAAAATGCTGTTCAATGTTATGTCCAAGCGTTTAATGCATTAGTATTGAAAATTTTAATATGATGCTTTTGTGTCAAATGAAATAGTGAGGAAACTGTTAATGTTATGAAATGTGTCAAATGAGATGGATATGCTGATTCTTCATAAAATTTCATTAAATATGCTGATTCTTCATAAAATTCCATTAAATGTGTTTTAACTATCAAAATCATTGAATAGTCTTAATTGCCTGCTGTTTTTCATCATGTGGGGCGACCATTTGTCATGTGGGGTAACCAACTATATTCAATTCTGCAGTAAATTCAAAAAATAATGTCTGTCCATTTTGGTTGAAATATAATTCATTGGTATAACATCAATAAGTGGATACTATTTCTACACATTTTAAATCAGTTTTATGGATTATATGAGTAAAAAAAATATGTAATTGCTTTATGAGTGTGACACTGCCATTATAGATAAAAATGTATTTAACATAATTTGCAATAAATGAAAGGACACATGAGTATATCTTTTTTAAACAGTTCAATTAATTACTGATACTTCTTAAAATATAACTTATGCAAAGGAAATCTAATAATTATTAGATAAATTACGGTCGCCCCAAATGACCTTTTTAAGGTCATTGCCCTATTCATTTGAGTTTAAAAGCACTAAAATATCTTTGTTTGAAGTTTTCACACACATGCATGTGTAGACTACACTCCACATGTTTAGAAAATAGACAAATATATTATTATTTCAAGTATTTTAAAAATGGGCCTCTCAAAGGCCTTATACGTCATTGACCCACCTACAACAATTTGGATCGTTAGTTTTGCATACGTACTGGTATCAAATAAATGTACACTAGTAAAACTACTAGAATAAATATACTACTAGATTAGTAACTAGCACTATGTCCATTGAACAGTTGAATACAATTAGTCAGAAGTGAACAGAATATCTGAACCACATATTCCCATAGCAATTAATTGCAAAATTGTGCAATTTGTTACAAGCAGCTCTAAGGAATAGCCTACATTTCTTTCTAATAGGATAGTAGCCTAGAACTAAAAGCAAATAAACAGTAACTAATAGTGAACAACTGAATATCTGGGAGGCTGATATAAGTACTAGAATAATAGTAACTGGAACAATTAATAGGGGAAATTAATATAATATACAATCGGACTTACATAAATAACTGGAGTTTTAATAAATAAATGAGAAAACAACCTGATTGGTTTCAGGTTTTTAAACTATTTCGATGAATTACTGCCATGTGACAAAAAAGCGCCTAAAAGATCAAATAATCTTCCTCCCTCAATCGCTGCCCTTACTTGCTTCCGTGCCTCATTTCATTTCATCAGCTGAAATAACCCTGCAAACGCATTAACTGCTTTGCTTATTGCAAATCAAACTTTCAATAGATTAATTCTTGAATGAGACGCGCTAAGTAGAGCAGAATTTATTCTAATGCATTAACTGAGTACTAATAACCCAAAGAGGAAAGGCTCCTCTTACCTGTCTGGCCCTTCCCCAGCGTCTTTTCCAGTCGGTAGGGCCCGACATACTGAGCTGCCTGACTCCCCGACAACTCCTTACTGGACATTTCGTTCGACAGCGATTTCGTGTCACAATATAAGGGGGTAAATCAGTGTATTTTGACAATGTATCCACTGGTGCCTGTCCTGCTCACGTAATAACTCCGCCGTACAGACATCACAGACGGTGAGCGATGATGACACAGGGATGCTGAGGCGTGATGTCAGTGCCGTGGCCTACTCCCAAACATCTGCCTGCCGTCTCCTCAAAGTTCCTGGAAATCGATCGATAACATGTTCCGTTCGATGACATCAAAAATAAACAGGGGGTGCGCGACCAGCCGAGCCTATTTGCCAAATTACAACAGTTATTGCGTCTTGCAAGGCCTGTGGTGTCTCATGGAAGAATGATGAGGGGACACGATTAAATATCTCACTACACTATATGGGCTAACACTATACTTCAGATAAACTAATCGCTGTGAGTACCAGTTAAATTATTAAGAATATTTAAGTAAGATAAAGATAACGGGATTATTAGATAGACTGGTTCAGTCATCTGTTTATTTTCGCCGGTATTTTATCTTTAAAAATATATATTTATGTAGCCCGTTAATGTCAAACTGGAAGTGACCTATTTATTAAAAACTTGGCCACATCTATCCTGCGAGAGTCGCACATCCGGTTTGTGACACCTTACGCGTAATATTCTGTCTAATATTTAGTGCATCCTTCTTTTGTCAACGACACCCCAAAGGATTTCGTCTGATTTGAATCAAAGTTTTGATGTGAAGGATGAGCGTCCCGTGCCCGATTTAAACTACGGTCTCTTCCAGGCCTCACATCCGGAAATATGGAGGAAAACAGCCACCCTTTCGCGAATGAAAGCCTCAGTGTCTTCCGTCACATGAATTCGCCAATTAATCCACAGTGCGTGTGTCAAGTGTACATTGCGCTATTGTAAACTACAGGGTTTGCGCAGAAATCCATTGGTTTATGCGTACGGAACACATTCCTCGTCAAAAAACAAGCATCTTTAACTAGCGTAGGAGCCTCCTCTCCCCCTCCCTCCCGCTCGCGCTGGCTATGTGCATCTCACAGCATCTTCTTCTCTCGCTCTCCTCCCGTCGCCTCGGCTACCGCGCGCGGACCCATTCTCTCGAGTTTGTGTTACAGTCTCTTGAAACCGCCTGGCTTTAATCCGTTCGTGTCGCTTGTCTGGTGACCGCAAGTATATCAGTCCCTCTGTCAGTGGGGCCTTTCTCTGTTTTCTAGCTCTCACTCTCCCAGTATTCCTTTTCCCCATCCGACACGAGCAGCATCAGCATCCGGGTTCTGCGCTCCTTGCGTCCCCTCCCTTTCGCGATTCCCATCGAATATGCTCGTCATACTAAACCCACACCCCATTTCCGCCCGAGAGCACGTCCCTCACATAATTGAACCCATTCCGTACTTAATTTGTCATTGGACTCATCTGTCAGGTTTTTTTTTTGTTTGTTTGTTTGTTTGTTTGTTTGTTTTTGATAGGATAGATAAATGTTTTCAATCCATGTGTTGTCATAATTTATGTTATGTACTAACTGCCTCGTTTTTTAAAACATTTTTATCTTTGTTGTTGTTGTTTTGGAAAAAATACCCACAACAACCGGAATAAGCATCATTACAGTTATGAACCTTGTTATATTTACAGCAGGCTCTCATATCCAAAGTGACTTGCAATTTGCAAATGAACATAATTCGTCACAAAGCCAATAATATAGTAGGCCTTGGCTAAAAAATGCCAGGTTTAAGCAAGCTAGATTAAAGAGCCCCTATCATAACATTTGAAATGTTCCTATTTTTGTTTTGGGAGTTCCCAAAAACAGTTTCACGTGCATGCAAGAATAAAAAACACTTTATTTGTCTTATAATATGCATTTATTTTTAACTGATTTGCTCAACGACTCCCAAATGATTCGTTCGACGATTCATTTTCCCAAACACCCCTTTGAGTGACGCGAATCTGCGGCGATTGGTCAAATGACCCAGTCAGTTGTTATTGGTAAACCGTAGGCAGAGACTGTCGGCAACGGAACGCCCATAACCAGGATTATAGCTTGTCAAGTGTTGAAAATTGTATATAGTGTTTGAACAAACGTGTCAGAAAAAGTGCACTTTTCACACCGTGCAAGCTTTCCCGGCGAAACTCACATTGCGGCGGCTTTTGAGGGGCAGTGCTTATTATATAGACTAGAGCGAAGTCATATTTGGCTAAGTCATTTAGGAGGTAATTGCCATTTTACAATGAATGTCTGGTGAATATCAAAAACAAAACTAACTTTACCCCGCTTAGAAGCTGCACAGAGTGTACACAACACACACAACACAATATAACTATAGTGTGCATGCTACAGAAAACTCAGCAGCAAACATTAATAATAATACTTACAGATTGTGATTCGGAGGAGGACGAACTTGATCCATATACACTGGATACTGAGCCCTCCTTCAGGAACAACCGGCTTGTAAATCCACATTTGAATTCTTTTAAGTTTTTGAATGATTCGTCATTAAAATGATGAGAAAACAAGGTTCGGGCTATACTGTTATCGTTGCAAATATGAACTCTGACCACTGATTCTTCACATGCTCGTCCCTGAGCAATGAAAACAAGTGGCTGAACTATGTAGAACACAGCGTCTTCTCGACATGATGCGATTCAGCTGAAGTAATTGAATGTGTTCTAGAAGTCACTTCAAATGTATGCTTCCGTCTGCGCGCGCAATTGTTGGGAGCGGCCAATGAGCTAGTGTTTCGTATCTACGTCACTACGAAACAGCTAATGACTCGTTTCAAAAACAATGCATTTCATAGACTCAGAGTCGACTCTCACTTTTGAAAGACAATAACTTTATATACGGTGCACTTTCAGATATAAATCTTTGCAGGATGTTTTCATTCCCTTAGAGCTATTCCACACTACATGAACAGTCATTTTCAAAAATCCATGATAGGTGCTCTTTAAGAAACTGTATGTTCTCTAATAAAACTACTTTTTAATTGCTGATGTAACCCCTCCACTCGGGTCCAACTCTCTGGCATGAGAGTCAGGCGCTCTAACAAGGAGGCTAAAGACTGCAGCCTCTAGCATCTGTCGCTAGAGCGCCTATTGAGATCAGAGGAGTGAGGTTTACCTGCACAGTAACTACTAGCTGGCCTCCGTTACACTGAAATTAAAAAAAGCTCCATCCCTGCCGTTTAAGGTGTGAACACAAGGTGGCAGTAGAGACAAAGACATAGGGCGTGTTCATGTAAGAGGATATAGCAAGAAGATAATGCGCATGTATGATACTTAATCTTACCCCAAAACAATTGTAATGGCGAAAGGTATAGTGGTCCTGGATGCTGGCTGTTGTCTTGTTCCAAACAGCAGGGGGCATTAGCTCTTTTGATCTATTATTTAAGATATATGTTTTTTTAAATATTAAGGCCATATGAAACTCTGTATATTTTGCATCTTGTGTCAGTTCAAGGGTGCACATTTGAAATGTGTCACATCTTCTGACTATATATTTGGGGTTTCTTAAACTGTGTTATGTGACTGAGATCATCAAGTGATTCCTGCTGAATTCACCTGGACACTCAACTCACTTAGCACTACTTTCCCTTACATAAATCTTCCCAAGGTCAAACATATTCAGTAACCTTCCTACATGCTTTACGGAGTAATGCAAGATTTCTGTCTGGCAGACCTCCAAGCAACAGCACATCTTCTTAAAGTCTAGCTTCACAACCGAAAATATATCTGTTCTCACTCCTCCTCTAAGTGTATTGTTGTTCATGTCAACTTTAGGATGTTCATGTCTCTCTGTAGGACATTCGTAGAAAGGAGGGTGTGAATTGCCTTAAAAACTGGAATAGTATGTTGTACTGCCAATTTAGTATACTTCACTTATACAAGCATAGTAACTATAAAATAGCTATATCTCACAGTTCACAAGAACAAAAACTTATTCTTTTTTTTTTTCTTTTTTTTGCTTGACGATATGGCACTCAAACCAATCAATTAGGCTAATTTCAACATGGGTTTTCTGAGTAGCCTACACTCTAAAAAATGCTAGGTTGTTTTAACCCAATTTTGGGTCAAATATGGACAAACCCGAAATGTTGGGTTAAAAATGTAATGTAAAAATTTAACCCAACGGCTGGGTTAGTCCATATTTGACCCAAAGTTGGGTTAAAACAACCCAGCATTTTTTAGAGTGTATAAGGCTATGTGAATAGTAGCTACCCCACAGCTTGCAAGATTTTTACAACTAAGTTAAGACATTAGGCCTAAAGTTAGAACAACTAGTAGAACAACTGTTGTATTTTACATGTGTAAGGTGCTCACAGGAAAGTAAGCTTATTTTAAATCGTAACGTAAGTCGGTCTTTATTTTTGTAAAACAGTCTAACTTGAAGTCTAACTAACGCATTTTAGACTTGTCTAACACTATAAACCGTTGTAAAATAGCTTTGTGAAACCGGCCCCAGTAAAATACAAGATCACCTCAGATTTCAAGGTAAAATGAAATTGCGATTTGTCCCATATTTTACAGGCCTAGCTCAACATAAGGATTTTCCAATAGAATAGCCTACTACTAAAGCAAATATTAAGAAATCAATTGCACAAAAATTAGTAGAGAAGCTCATGACATTTGCACGTGATTGTCGCCTATTTTAGTCTTTGTTTCCCAAAGTATTGTTGGTTTAACTTAAAAAAGTAAGTAACCTGGTTGCCTTAAAATCTTAAGTTGATTGAACTGGAAAAAGTGAGTTAATACAATGAAGGGGATTCATATAATCATCAGAAACTCAAAATAATAAGTTATCTCAACTAAATAAATTATTTAAGTTGATTAGACAAAAGAAAAATGTTGTGATTACAAATCTAGAAAAAATATATATATATATTTTTACAGTAGCGAATGTCACAGAGTCTTGCCTCTTGAGATCAAGTGTCGTAAACATTTGCCTTTTTAAACATGCAGATTTCAAGACGTCTGTTTAACGCAACCTGCTCTCCAGATGAATGTGAAAAGCTATCAATGGGTCTATAATAATTTACAAGTTTCATAGCCTATAGTTCTTATTAAATGTAAGATTTTATATAATTTACATTTTTATCTCTCATGAAATGCTGTCACAAACATTCATTAGTTTCATTATGGACTTTTAGTTTGTTTTCACTGGTTTCCTGTCTTCCTTTGTTTAGTTTTCTTGACATTCTTTAGTTTTCATGGTAATTCATTTAATCAGCACGGGTGTTTATCATAATTTGGCTTAAGTTTCTGTTTGTTCACTCTTCAGTTGTTCAGTCTCGTTAAGAGTTTGTCTGCCTGAGTTTTTTTGAGTGTGGATTATTAAAGCTGTTTTACCTGATCATCATCTTATTGTTCCTTCCTGCAACTGAGCATGAAACAAACAAATACATTTAGCATATTTTGCAAAAAGCAAATAACCACGAAAGGAAGTGATTAACTTATTTTTTAAGCTATATTTTAGTTTATTTAAGCTTACTTATTTTACTTAGTCTATTTAAGCTATTGTGACTTAAAATGGATGAAATAAGATTATAGAAGTAAAACCGTACATTGCCATCATTCACAACAAACTTGTTTTACATCGACACACCCCTCCAATGTCACAATTCAGTTCTCATAGAGATTCCTTATCTTTTTTGTCAACAGAAGTCTAATTTGTCCTAAAATGTTTTGAATATGAATTATTAAACAACACACGCATAGTTCTGTTGAAAGTTAACTGTGACGTAGGTAAACAAAAAGTTTTTTTCTTTATTTCTTCAATTCTTTAATTTTCTATAGGCCTACAAATTTGTTTTTTTTTATTTTTTAATAAACTTTTTTTTTTTACTTTTTTATTATTTAATTACTTATCTTTTCTTTAACTCACAAACAATCTGAACATTTAATCAGTCCTTCATGGACATCATCATCCAAATATAATCAGCATTTTCTTTGCTCATGCAAGCGGTGAAATTGGCATGACAAGGCTTTTTCATTTCTTGTTTTGAACTATTTAAATGAGACGTAACCTGCCTTTACTGCATGTGTGAGCATAGCCCAAACCCTTAGGATTTCGTTTTTCTCAGTTATAGAACCAGTCTTCACACTTCTAGCTTGCTAATAGATCAGCTCAGGAAAGTGCCTTAGATCTGATTGATTGAATGATGAGATCAGGGCAGGTGGGATTTGAATGGATGTATTTGTGTGCGTCTTAATGAGTCAAAGTGAGGAGTTTAAGCTTTCCAATGTCACTAATACTCTAATCTCCTTCTTTAGTTCACTTAAACCCATTACAAAGATCTACATAATCCTTGACTACAATCCACTTCACTGCAGCCACCTTAAAGGTTTGAACATGTAGGCCCTATATGAATAAAACCAAAGGGACTCATTAGAAGTCACCTTTGGCTAGGTAGGATCTGCAAAGTGAGATAATGAGAGCAGTTTTTGTTTGAGAAACAAATTCAATCACAATGTTGAACCATTTTAAAATCTTTATTCAATTTTGTAAGCATCTGAGACACATCATTTACATCAAATCACAAGGTCTTCCAAACTGTCGACAAACAGATCAGTACAAACAGCCATAATAGGGGAGAGGAGGTTGGTGGTTGTTGGAATCCACGTAAGCTTCACATGAGTAGTAGAGAAGGGAAGAGACACAAGTATGGTCTCTGCTGCCAAACCCCATCATTTAGTCCAGTGCCATGAGCTACAGGGAATGCTGGGAAGGGAGGACTCAGTGCAGTAAACCCCTGAGAACAAACACAAATATGATGACGGGTACAAAATTCAACAATGCGATTATAGGCTCTTGACTATTTTTATTAGGGATGCACAATATATCAGTAGTAGAAATTCATTTTAAAGAAATTGAAAAAAATGGTCTCAATCAGTTAAACACATATACATTTTTAAAAATCAATGCATTTCAAAATAAATACATTTAATGTTCCACACTGTGACAGTACTTGATAGCAACGCCTGAACTGACATAAATGAAATATACATCTGACAACGTTGAGGGGAATGAAGCGTGTTAATATGCATTACTTTTCATACATGTTGAGCTCCTCATGAAGCCTCAGCATTACTCTTCACACAGGCAGCAAATGCCTCCATCAGCTCCTTACACGCTTCCTCGCCATTCTCCTTTACACTGAAGCACACAGAACACATAGTCATTACTCCAGCACACATAGGCCTATACACATAGTCATTTACATATACAACATAAAAAACGCTGACAAAATAAGATTTGTCACTCTCAGAATTTGTCACTATACCACACACGACTGCATAAAATTATGAAGGTTCTGTCCCACACACTGTAAAGACATATACATAACATTAGTTGTGTCTTTAGTCATCAATGTGAATTCATGACAGGCTGGACTCTACTGGGACTGAATGAGAAAGTATGTATCCATTTGTGCGAGTGAGATCATTTGAGCCTCTCCCCACTAAAAAACGGCAGACACTGACACACTGCATTAGAGTGATGGAGCGAAAACGAGGGCTGGAATAACAGCGCGAAGGGAGGGGAAAAAATGCTAAGAGAGGGAGGCAGATAATCCATCTGAACGAGAGAGCCCTAGAATCACGTGACAAAGCAAGCAGGTAATGAAAAAGAGACATGCGAGGGAGATGTCGTGACAGAGAGAGCCCCTCCACTGGTTAGAAAATGATTTCAGTGTCTCCTCCCCCACAGATCATCTGCTGCATCTCACACGCTGACATGAGCGAGAGCTCCCTCTCCTCAGTGAGCAGTGATGTAACACACAGCTGGTCAATTTAAATATAAAGAGCCTTATGCAGACTCATTCTGATGAACCATGTGACGTAGTTATGTGGATGCATGGGGGATTGCACTCGCCAAGGGCATTTCCTTTTCATAAGCAGCCATTTTAATACTTCAGGGATTCAGCGAGGATATGCAGTGGGAGAATGGACCACTGTGAAACAAGACTAAATCAACAGTGTGAGACAAGCTGCCTTCTATTGTACAAAAAACAGCTAGGGTCAGATTGTGTCCTTATCCTCAACAACCAGTAACTGGAGATCACAAAACCCTTTTAGGTCATCTAGAAAACCACTCACGTTTTGGTCTGCAAATAATGAATCAGAACATGGTTATTTTTGATTTGGGAGTCAAATATTTAAACACTTTACCATGTGGTATAAAAAGAAATGGTTGAAAAACGCACAATCTATTTAAAAGCAAGTGTTAAATGGATAGTTCACCCAAAAATGAACATTCTGTAACCATTTACTCTCTATCATGTTGTTCCCAAACTGTATGTTCTACTTTCTTCTGTGGAACTTAAAAGATGTTCTGAGAAACATCATCTTTTTTTTTTTTCATACAATGGAAGTCAATGGAAATCTAAACTATTGAGTTACCCACACTCTTCAGAATATTTTGTTTTGTGTTCCACAGAAGAACGAACGATTTGGAAACACATGAGGGTCAGTAAATGACAGAATTTTTATTTTTGGGTGAACAATTCCTTCAAGACAGATACATTATTTAAAATGTGTTAAATCAGAGCAAAAGTGCATTAAATAAACCAGGGTGTGCTATTTGGGAGTCAACAAATAGCACACCTCGGTTTGGGAACACCTTATTCTGGTGTGTAAAACTACAATGATAGCAAACATCAACAGTCAAATGGGAAGATGATGATCACCTTCCCCAAATTAAGACTGAATAATTCACATGATGGCTAGTCCTCCACATATATAATGCAAAAGGAAAAAGGGCACGGCTTAGGAGTGCTCTTAAACACAACAAATAGGAAATAGTACTCTAAAAATTGGATTGTTTTACTTGAGCAAAGAAAATTCCAATAAGAATCTAATAACAACTGAGTCCATATGCAATTGATTTAGTAGATGAGCTCCATGTGGAGCTCCTACAACTAAGCTCATCCTGTGCTAGGTCCTTGTTTATTGATAGATTGAGTAACACTGTTTACCCTGAGGGGGGCTTCTGCAAAACATAATGCATTCCAAATGCAACAGGAACAGGCATGCTAACATAAATGAAAGGGGGTGCTTTGAGTGTAAAAGATTAACTTTTGCTTTGCATTATAATTCTTGAAAGGACACACCTAGAACAAAATGGCTGTATCCTAACTCTATGGCTGAGTTAGTAAAAGATAGTGAACACCTCAAGGTTATAAGGTCATATGAAATGCACAAAGCAGCAACAAGAGATCTGAAGGTCAAATGTTCTGCAGCACACTACTAGATACATTCTCCTAGTGCATAACTGGGGTTAAACCTGTAACGGTAATCCTCTTCTGGTTTTAAAGCCCATGATGAATCCCCTTTGTGGCGTAGCATGACAAAAAAAAAAAAAAAAAAAACACAAGATGGCCACTGTGACATGCTAAGACCAGGTGTAAAATGATCCAGTAAATAGAACATGCCACACTGTATAATAAATAATTAATAACAGAAACACACATCTACACATAGCCTTGTACGAGTGCACTATAAATACCAGTGTGGTGTACGTTACTTAAAGGTCGGCCTTCTGTGAGTTTAAACATTCAGCTAGTCAGCAACACATGCAAGATTCTGGTCAAAATGATCACAGAAAGGTCATTGACCTGCTTATAAAGTTTTAAACTCTTAACAGTTCTTCCAATCCATATTTTTTTCCCAACAGTCTTAGTCATGTCTGTCCCTGCAGCCTCCGATTCTCACGTTTGAGTTGTGACTGCTCACATGTGGAAATTACTGATGTTTGCAAATTCAGTTAACCCTTTCTCAATTTTTCCTGCCCTCTCACCAATGCTTTCTGGATTACTGGATTTTGTTGCTTTTATATTCTGTAAATGGAGGTGATTGTGATATTAGACAGGGCATGCTTCAGATGGTAAAGTGACACATTATTCAACCAAATTCTTAACCCCACACCCTCTCCCTATCAGGTCCTAGCACACCAAAGGTCAGGGTATTTGCAACCTTATCTGCATTCTCATGCTCCCCAGGCTTGTCGACACTACAAACACCAAAAGCAGCCAATCTGCATTTTGGGTGGGTAAGTGGGTGTGGGGATTTGGGTCAAAATACAGCTTGAGCAATGGCTGGTGTCAATGAGAAAGGGTACACAATGAAACCATAAAAAGTAGAGAAGAGATAACATTTCAAATGAACGTTCATCACTTGCCAGTACAATCCCCTTCATTTTCAGGATATAAAACCAACAATACCCACAAGTGGGAGGGCAGGGGAAAACGGAGAAAAGGTTTATTCGCAAACATAAGTAATTCCCTCTCATTTAAATGGTCAACCTTCAAACATGACAAAGTGAGCCAATGGAGACTGCAGGGACAGAAATGGCGAAGACTGAGAGGGTAAAACAGGGATGGGGAGGATGAGCGAGAGACAAAAAAATGACGTAGACACATTCCCAACAGCCAATCAGCCGTGAGGAAGAACTGAAGTTAAAGAAAAAGCCCAGAATGGTCTTAATGAGTAACCCCGTCACCCCCCACTGCTGCTGCCAACTTTCATAAAACTGACACCAATCAAACCATTTACAAAAACTCACAAAAGTTAATCGAGTTACATCTTATTAAAAAATACTGGTTCTCCTCCGCGTGAACCTTTCACTTCGCATTCGTCGAAAGGTCCTTCCTTCCCTCCATTTTGGATCGCCATCACAATATAGAATTTAGCCAGCATATCATAATTTTACACCACACAACCCTAACTATTTGAGACCAATAATAAAGCTAGGTGGGAATAAACCTACATATTGAAGAATCAGAATTTAACAAACATTCATGCGGTCCATACAGGGTTGCAGAACGGACCATGTATTATGGACTATACATGACTGCTATCCTAGTCACTTACCATTTGTCTAAATCTGCCTTGATGGCCACACAGGGTGCTGGGACAGGGGTCTCGGCAGGAGCTGCAGTCTCTGAGTCCGACATGGTCTATGGTGTTGGTGTTAATGCTTGACTGCTCTGTGCGCTCCTGTGGTTGCATGTGCAGAAGAAAAAAAGAGAATGGGGAGTTAGAGTTGGCAAGAGGGAGGGGGAGTGTACATAGTACGGGGGGGGGGGGATGACGGACATAAGAGTGCACATATGTTTGAGACACATGCGCAAGAGATCAATCGGCTTCAAACATACTCAGCAAAGACACCACTTTAAAAGTTTGGTCCTTCAAACACACAAAAAAGCTAAATAATTGTGCTTCTTTCTTCACCTAAAAGCACAGTGAGTAACGAAGTACGATGAGAAGTATGCAGCAGAGAAACTTGCATTTGGACACAGAAAAGCGGCACTGTTTGTTATGTCATGGACTGTGCATGAACACCCCCTAATGGCAACATATTTTCATGACACGTGCACTGCTTCAGATTACCGTCCCCACATTTACATGTATGTATACTAATGTATATCATGTAAACAGATTAATTAAATAATATTTCTTATAATACGAAATCATAGGAGGTAAAAAAACAAAAAAAAACAGCCACTTTAGAGTGCCTCACATATTATTTATGACTTCCCCTTTAAACTACTGTGAGTTGCGCACTAGTAGCCACTTTTCCACAGTGGGGCCAGTGAGAGCAGGTACACGTGCAGGGCGGGGCTAGAGCCTCGGACCTCGATCCCAAAATGTGTTAGGCCTACCCAGAGCCATGGCTCTGGGCCTACCGAAGCTCGGACATAGTCTTTGACAATAACGCAATTTTCTCAGCTTTTTGTTCAATATGTTCCTTTTTTTTAAGAAAAAGAAAAAAAATGGCAACACTTTACAATAAGGTTCATTTATTAAACATTAGTTAATGTATTAACTAACATGAACTGACCATGAGCAATACATTTGTTACTGTTTTTGTTAATCTTTGTTAACATTAGTTAATACAAATCCAGCTGTTCATTGTTTGTTCATGTTAGTTCACAGTGCATTAATTATGTTAACAAGATTTGAATAAAGTATTAGTAAATATTGAAATTAACATTAAGAATGATTAACAAATGCTGTAGAAGTAGCCTAATTGTTCATTCTTAGTTAATGTTAACTAATGTAGTTAGGCCTAACTAATGAACCTTGTAAAGAGTTACCGAAAAAATAAATTACAAAGCCAGTATATATTTGTTTCTTTCTTTTGATATATTGCATGCCATGTTCAGATTCAACAAAATATTTTGGGGGGCACAAAATTAAGAAAAAAAAGCGCAATATTCGTCTAATACATTTAAATAGGGTCTATAAACTAATGTCACGCAGTTGGGTTGGATGCACAACAAGAAATGTAAATCATATCAATAGTTTATGACTTAAAAATACAGGCTATATAGGCATGAGGCTATATGAGGACCCCCATGAAAACGAGATGTTTCATCTCATGGGGCTGATCCTCTAATAAATGTTTATAAATAAATAAATAAATAAATAAATATGAAGTGTTCAAATACAAAACCCTCTAAGCGAAATTACTGAACTTAAATAGCTATACAAGTTTCATAAAAATTATCATTCTAGAAGAAAATTTCAAATGGCACTTAGAGGCTTTTGCATCTGAACTCTTCATATTAATTTAGGCCTACAATATTTAATTGAATTGTTTGTATTGTGATTTTTCCACCTTAGTTTATTTCTCTTTTTTGTTTGCATTATGGTCGCTGAATAAACAAAAGTATTTTAAGGTAAGTATTTTAAAATACTTTAAAAATACAAAAGTATTAAATTCGTAACGCTGTTCTTGGCATTCTTTTTAAAACGCAATCGACCCGTGAGGCATGGAGTGGATCCTTTTTAACTGCAACGAACATATTCCAAACATTTCAGGATCAGCCTACCTGTTACTTTTCGAATATCTAAACTTTTGTGGATCTCTGCAACAACTTGCCTCCTTAACTTTCTTAACTCCTGTCGGTCCAAATCAAGAGTATGCGATAAAACCTATAGGAACAAATGTCTGAAAGCATAAGGCGTATCTGAAAATGACGATGGTACTTAACAACTGCGACCAGAACGCCGTGTTCTCTGAGCAATCAACTGTCATACATGTATATTTACACTGCTCTGCTGTCCACGAGCTAAAGTGTTTTAATTGCATTTGCATGAAATGTCAACCAATTACTTTACCTGGATCTGCAGCCCGGAAGGATCTGGCAAGAGTTAACTGGAAAACAAAATGAATATTGTTGAACTGTAGCCTAGGATCCACGCCTCCTTCTCGTTTTACTGTCTATGCTCCTTCTAGGAGTCTTTGAGGAGAAGTAACGCCCCATAATGCAACGGACACACTAGAATACCAAACTGTTCATTACTTTAATATTACAAAGCTGTTTATTGGAATTGCTGTCCTTCAATACATAATGTTATAGCAGTGGGGTGGGAGTCTACTGATGAGGTCTTTAGGGATTTGTCAAATTAAATGTATAAGTTCCCTAAAATATTTATGAAAAGTAAATTCTCTGAAATATATGAGCAGTTTGGAAATAGTTTAAGCCAATTTTAGCTAACAGAATGAATAAATGATTTTAACATGTAAAATTTCTTCCATAAAATTACATGAGGCCCTAAAGTTTTACATTTAAAGGTCATGTAAGGTCATGCACTGTAACTGGCTAATAAAAACAATAAACTAACAATAATATATTTTAAAAAATATTTTTTGAATGTTCTCTGAAACTTCTGTATTAGTCTAGGCCTAAAAAAAACACTGAACAAACATCCCAAAGAAAGTTTCAGGAAAAGTTCCATGAAAATAATAATAAAGTTTTTGTGCTAACGTTTTGAGAATAACTTTGAATGAACAACGTATTAACTTTATTGGAAGAACGTTTGTTCATAATTTTGAGAAAACCGTTCAGAATGATCTGAGGATATTACCTGCCAGCTGAGTTGATATTTTGCATTAAAGGAGGGAAACTGAAAGAAGAGCTTGGCAACAAGCTCTCAGCCCAACTTGAGTTTAGGGGGCATGTGTATTTTTTGTTTGTTTGTCTGTCTCTCTCTCTCTCTCTCTCTCTCTCTCTCTCTCTCTCTCTCTCTCTCTCTCTCTCTCTCTCTCTCTCTCTCTCTCTCTCTCTCTCTGTGTGTGTGTGTGTGTGTGTGTATTCAGAATGAATTGTTCACAGAAGCTGGGATGGGGGGGGGGTAACAGAACAATTTCCCACACAGACATGGAAAAATGTAAAAAAATAAATAAATAAAAAAATTAAATAAAAAAACAAAACAAAACAAGGCAGCATATAACAGGAAACTGTTCATAAGAATTGGGCTTAACCAGCACATTCAGACATACATAAAGGAGGAAAGAAAAAGAAACAAAAAGGGCATAAAAGCCCTCAGTCCACGGCAGGACATGATAAATTAGTTTTTACACATGGGGGAAGGGTCTGTAATGTGTAGACTTTCTTTAAACGCCACATGGGTGCACGAGTGCATGGGTACCTCCAGAGTGGTGCAGTATGAGAACTGTTTCATTTTCCATTTGTTCTTCCATTCAGATATCTAAAAGTAATCGCATCACAGTAAACACATTTTTTGAAATTCAAAAACACACATCTCCAAAATCCCCTTTTCACTTGAAATAAGTTCTAATCAGAAGTTTCTCCATCCAGTAAAAGAAAGAATGATTTACATTTATTTATTTGGCACTTCATGTGACTCCTGGTGAATTTTACCCTCCTGTGTCCTGTATCTACTCAACTAGCTTATCAATATTGATTAACCAAACTCTGAAAACAATGTTTTTCATTAGTTTCAGGACTGAACTAGTTTAGGTACAATACACCTGGAGTGTAAAACTTACTGCATACCCAAATGAAAGGAGTAGGTCTATATAATGAAACGCTCAGGAGAGCAACACAGACTGCAAAGATTCAAGGAAGAGAATAAAGAATCCAGTTAAAATGATGGCTGAAGGATCTAGACTATACTTTGCAGGTAAGCAAACCTTATCTTCCACAATCTAACCTTTCCCCACCACATTTTACACTTTATCTCTATTCCCATGTTACATCCCCATTTCCCTTTTCAGTTCATGCTTACTTCATTGTCCATACTCCTGATGACAATATTGTTTAACTGTTCCTTTTTCTCTTTTCGTTTTTAGTGACTGTCCTGATGTGTGCGTTTGCCTCAATCAATGGTGTCGGCCTGAATGATCTACTGGAAAGAGCGTCTCAACTTTCAGACAAACTTCACTCCCTCAGCACCTCTCTCACCAATGACCTGGTCAGTACTAAACACCCTCGTAAAAAAGATAAAGTGCATGTTGTTACAGTAACGTTAACTTAGACAATGGGCGATGGAAAGAACCCAAAGCAGGTTTATTGAAGACAAAGGGGAGTTTACAGGTAAGACAATGGATCCTGATCAAACAGTAGTAATGGTAAAGGCAGAGCAATAGTCCTTGGATGATAGTAACACTCACTATACAGGAACACACAAGAAGACGAACAAGGAGTTGACAATGCTGGAGTGGAATGGAAGATGGAGAACAGGCAAGTATTGGATGATTGACCATGGTGGAGCCGAGGTGGAACTACTTGTACTGGGAAGATGGGCTGGTGGGTCTGCTCCTCCACTTTCCCCACTGTGTGAAGACAACCCCACAACCCCATAGGGTGTAATCAATGAAGTCCACCAAGGAACTATGACCCTCACTCAACAATAACATCTGGCCAAGTATGTCACCCATCCCACTCCAAGGTGTTAGGGACTTATCCCAGCGCAACTCATGACAGATCTCAAGGAAATCCTCCACATACTCTTCCAGGTGGTCATCTTGGGTAAGGGTGAACAGGGACTCGTCAGGGACACAGAGTAGCTAAATCAGGGAGTGCAGAATGTTGGCGGTGCCTGCTGGTTCATAGTGTTGGTAGATCTGGTCATCTGTAATTTTGACTGACTGGATGATGGAAAGAACCCAAAGAAGGTTTATTAAAGACACAGGTGAGCATACAGGTAAGACATGGGTACAGTTCAAACAGGTAATTGGTAATGATAATGGCTTGTATGTATCATGTTGACTGTGTGGACTGCTTCATCCATCACTTGTTTCATATCAGGTGCCATTTTCTTAGGCGCATGGGCTTGCTTGTGGATCATCCAATGCGTTCATAATAAAAATAGAGACAGAGCCTGTACTTTTATCACCAATACACTATTTGCGCGTTCCCTGTTCTCCGCTGCCTATACAGGAACCGTTGCTCCGTTGTCATTCCCTGTGCTCCGTTGGAGCAAATACCCACACAGTTCTTCAATTAAATGTCATGTTTATGTACAAATGAATCCAATGTGGCAAAAAGTTGCTCACCTGTTGCATATTCGAGAAGAGGGCGATAAAACAGAAAATACTCCGTAAATTGTCCTTCACCGACAAATCTAACGTAAACCATTTAGTGTGATTCTCCTGCAATATCGGTGCTCTTAAGTTGGAGAGAAAATAAGCTTGATTTTTGTGATTATCTACTCTTTCACATCTGTTACCATTTCCCTAATACAACTTGTCACTGTATCATTTGAAACTGGAATCAATGCTAATTGATCAGCAGCACTTTCTCCACACATAACAGCACCAGTCTCTTTAACTCGGGGTAGAGAAAAAAGTCTCACCTAAATTGTGTGGCTTCTCAGTTTTGGCAATCCAATGAGAAATAATAAACAAGGTGTGTAGAGCCCAAGGGGGTAATCCATCAGCCGGAAACTGAAGTCTCCCGGGGGGGCCGCCATTTGCTAGCAAGCCTTCACCTGCTGTTAGCATTCCATTGACTTCCATTCATTTTGTCGTCACTTTGACAGCGAATAACTTTACATCTGAGGCATTTAATGACTCCATTTGTCCATTATTTTTTTTGTAAAGAAACACGACAATGTATAAGAGTCTCCATTACCTTGGATCTATGGCCCCGTAGAAGAAGTTTTTGCAAAAATAGGCTAACGATTGCGTCATAACCACGGGACTCTCTGTCCCACAGTAGAGGCTTGCGCACAATCGGGGGGACATGCAAGCATAAAGTCAAGATAGAAGCCCATAGAGAGTCATAAAGTTGATCCTGCTGCTAGATCATGGACTGCTAATACTCACGATCTCTGGGTCTGCAAGATTCGGAAGGGAATTATTTAGATTCCTCTTGGCACAGCTACTAGAAGACGTAAAACTGTCAGACAGGTTGCTCACGTCACATCTGCATCGACACGATAAGTTTGAGCCTGCGCAGTTTGCTTGGCAATCAGGAAGTGAGTGCTACTAATTGACTTTACTTTCAAGTCAAGTCTACTCACCGTTAGTCTCGCATAGCCAGACCTTCAGACTGACGGCTGAAGGTTTAGCCAATGTTCCGTGGGCTTGACGTCTGAGGCTTAGACTAACTCACCGTTGAAGTCTATGGGGTCGCTGTGTCCATTTCTTGTGTGTATGGTAGAGCCCTATCATTCACTGTGGTGGCTTTCTGTAGCATTGTTTTTTGACCACATAGCTCCTGTAGTTTTCGTTGGAAAAATTAAAGTGGCTTTGTCAGCATGCAGTGATTTGTGTGTAGTTGTCAAGTCTTAGCATTTTTCTAACACCTTGCCATAAATCACATACTGTGGTTGGAAATCCCCAGTGAAGCCATGTTCTGAGGACTTATCATCATATTTTCTGCTTTTGACCTTCTTTCCTTGTTTTCAACAGGACACTTTTCCCAGCACCAATAAAAAATTGCTCCATGTCTAATCAGCAGTCCAGCTATGAATATAAACCACAAATTGCAAAGCCCATGTGACTACTTCTAATTTGCTCTATCATGTTGTTGGTAGTTGGTGCTAATAGGCGGGCATTTTAGACATGCGTTCAAAATAAAAGTTATCCCGCGACCCACCTTCTACCTTTTTGCGACCCCCAGATTAAGAACCGCCGCTCTTTGAATCTTTTTCTGGAACAGTCAGGGGAAAGCCTCAGTGCTTTAAGGCTTAATTTCCCCATATCCCTACAAAACAGGAACACAATAGAAGAGGACAAACAAGCAGATGACAATGCTTGAATGGAATACGATGGTGAACAGGGAAGTAATCTTTTTAAGGTGGGTATCTGTAGTCATAATGGTAACCAGACAATGAGTTTCCTGAGTGGGTGTCTTTTACAGTGCATTGACGAGACTGTGATCAAATCCAAGTGTGCTTGATGTCCAAGTGAAAAAAGATGAGAATCGTGAGGGATGCTGGATTGATGTAGTATGTGAGTGAGAGTGCAGCAAGGAGTGAGGAAGAGTCCATTGTGTGTGTGTGTGACACTTACATGCACATTGGGTTGTTTTTGACTTCAGTTTTATCCAAACAGGTATTTTTTTTCATAGTTTTGATGTTGGTTGTTTTTGATTTAAACCTTTCAACTACAGGATTCTCACTTTCCTCCTGTTGGGAGGGCAATGATGCCCCGTCCATCAATGTGCCACACATCTTCCCTTCAAATTCCCAATGACAAAGACCAAGCCCTGAAAGTGCCGGTAAGAGCACACATGCATCCATCTTACTATTTTTGAAATGTAAAAATACTTTCTCGTATTCCATCATATAGTAAATGAAGAGTTCAGATGCAAAAGCCTCTAAATGTCATTTGAAATTTTCTTCTTTAATGACGATTTTTATCAAACTTGTATATTTAAGTTCAGTAATTTCACCTAAATGGCAATGATAATTACCTATTAATTGTTATTTAAGTGAAATTAATTAACTTAAATATACAAGTTTGATAAAAATCATCATTAAAGAAGAAAATTTCAAATGGCATTTAGAGGTTTTTGCATCTGAACTCTTCAAATATTGTTTTGTATAATATAAATAAAATATTTGTATTATATTAATTTAATTTATATAAAATGTAAAACAAACTATATAAAAACACAATTAAAACAGTTTATATATGATGTTAATGTAATATATTAAATTTATATAAATACTTAAAAAAAGCTCGTAAATATGAGAAAGAGTCTCATCCTAGCTTAAAGTGATAGTTCATCAAATAAAAAAAATGTCATGTAGGCTATACTTACACTCATGCCGTTCCAAATCTATTGGATTTTTGTTCATCTTCATAACGCAAATGAAGAAATATCTACGAAATGTTTGTCCCTCTTTTGAAAGTCCCATTCAACCAACACTTTGACTCTAAAAAGTTCTTAAAGAGATCATAAATCCATAGCCTGGTCACACAGACACAGTTTAGATTAATCCAGGTCTAGGCCTTGGTTTAATTAAGACATTTAAGTAGCTTTTATGAATATGCCGTAAAATAAATCATTAGTTTTGTGCATCTTGACATAAAACAATGTCAACAATAAAACATATCAACAATGAAACATGTTAAAATATGTCTGTGAAACCAGGGCTTTATGTGAATCGAGCTGTTTAATCCAAGTCTTCTGAAGAGACACAATCGCTTTACGTCAACCTACGTTTTAAATTCACCAGTAGACAAAATCGAGTTGCACCCTAGCCTTTTCTTGCTCTAGAGGCTGTTTCACAAAAAAAACTTCTGTTTTTAATACCAACCAGAGCCCGTCTAACGGATGGTCTAACAATTAGACATTCTCTGTACCAACTTCAATGTGCAGGCAGGGATAACCATAGGTAAACATCTACCTCTTGTGGTCTTGTGTGTAATTACAAGCGGAACAGATGGGCAATAAATGAAGATTTGTGATTGTTTCTGCAGGAGGATGAGTTGCTTTCTTTGGCTCGGTCTCTGCTGCTGGCGTGGTCCGATCCCCTCACCCTCCTCTCCTCTGAAGCGTCCAGCCTGGCACATCCAGAACGCAACACCATTAACAGTAAAACCAAAGAGCTGCAAGACAACATCAACAGCCTGGGTGCAGGTCTGGAGCGTGTCCTTCACAAGGCGAGTGCGCTTTTAGGAACAGCTCACATTGCATATTGTGTATGTTGTTTGTAAGAGGGATGACATTTGGATATAAAGAAAGAAATCTAAATTGCTTGGCCCCTTCTCTCTTCTCTACAGATGGGCTCATCCTCAGACAACCTGTCCTCTCTCCCTTTTTCTTTCAACAACCTTGGCCAGGATAAGACCTCTCGACTTGTCAATTTCCATTTCCTGTTGTCCTGCTTCCGCAGGGATTCCCACAAAATTGACAGTTTCCTCAAAGTTCTCCGATGCCGGGCAGCCAAGAGACCCGAGATGTGCTAGTGAAAAGGCTATGCTTCTCTCATGTTAAGTTAAAATGGTAGAGCTAAGTGATTTAAAAATGCTTCTTTAAAATATCACATGCCCTTTAATGTTTGTTTCGAAGATGAAGATATTTGATTCACTTGCTTACTTGAATAAATGACAAACAGGCCAGATTACTCTGTCCCCAGAGATAAAAGACAACAAAAAGTAAACAAAGGTATTTCAATATATGTTTTTTTTTTTTTTTTTTTTTTAGATTTGAGGTCATATAAAAGTTATACATGCAGTCATACTGTTTGATTAATAAATGCACAGAGTATATCGAAATGTTTGACCATGCACAGTTTGATAAGACATTTGTATATTTAAGTAACTAAAATGTATTTATTAAGAAATTATGTTGGATCTTTAACACATTTATTTGAACATTATCTTCTGAAATGCAATATTTAGAGCTTTGCACCTATGTCAATAAATTCCTATCTTGCAAATTTATATTGACTTCTGAAATCTTATTACACACACGGAAAGATCATATATTTCCAAATAACCAATATTTTACATACTTTTTCTTACATTTACTCTACTTGACATGTGGGATTACAAATTTAATGTTTAAGATCTGCTGACCATTTGTCCTGACAGAAGCATGAAAAACTAAGGTGAAGTACACGTAATGATGACATCAAATGAATGATTCTGTTAAGCAAAGTTAAAGCTGGCAAGACGTTTCTTCCAATTCCTGTTTTTTTAATTTGAAAGTCAAATGGTGGTGGATCTCCGAGACTCTCACCTTTTGTCTTTAATGGCTCTTGGAGCCCCTATCCCACTCTTTGAATAATTGATGCTGAAAGGATTAGGACTGGTGAAATATGTCTGGGGCAGGTTCCTACTTGCATACTTTATTTGCATGCTTTTTCAAAGATTTTTCTTTGTCTCTATCTCTAATCAGTCAAAGTCTTGTGCTGTGCGTCCGCCAAACAAGCAATCATCAGCCAAACTAATAAACTATGTGATTAACTACAGTAGAAAGCATTTTTAAAATGCTTATGAGAAAAAAAATGTAATGCTGTAGATCAGGCAAAATTTACAGACGAAAAGGAGATGGACACAGAAGAGAGCTTACAGGCTACATCAGAAAAACCATTACAGTAGCCTTAGCAGCCTTACAATGATGACAGCAGAAGAGAAAACACAAGTGCTCAAGTATAAAAGACTGATGACCATCCAATTGGAAACTGATCAAGCATTTCCCGACAGCCAGCTGATTGCACAAATTAGTTTTGCTTTTACTTCTGAAAAATTGCAACTGATAAATTACTATTTGTAAGCAATCATCAGCCAATGTTGTCATTGATTAAACCTTAAACAAGAACTGACTGCCAAGTTTTCCACTAAAATTTTAAGTATCATTTGAATACTTAGGTCAGATTTGACCTACTTTACCAAACCTGAGAACATAAAGTTAAAATTCACACCATAAAACAATGCAAAAGGATGAAGACCTAACGAACACAAGAGAACAATCAAAGTACTCAATCAGATATGAAAGCAGCAGTACACGCTATTAAAAGCAGGTGCGCAGCAATGTTTCTAAAAACTGAAAGCAGAACAATTAAAATTCTATAGCATTAACAATAGCAGGTGGTACACAAATTAATAATAAAAGAACTGCAGGTCTGCAACATTGGCTAAATATCTCAGCTTAACCTAGAAGCAAATTTAAAACCACCATCAAATAAGCCTTATGTAGATTACTAAACATTTCAAATTTGAATAGCTTATAAATCTAAATACGCCTATATAAATGCTTTCATAATTCTAAGTGATAAAGCAAGTTTACATTTTTTTAATAACTGAAAAACAAATGCTGGTTTAATTTGTTTTTATTTCAAAAAAGAAAAGTAAAGAATAAACAATTCCTAGTGGACAAATGCCTGCCTGGTAATAATCCTGACCAGTGCTAGACACAACGTGAACTTGCACCCCTCAACAAAAACACTGTTGTACACAGCAACACTATGAGAGATCACAATATGGAACAAATGTGAAGTCACTCAAACACAGGAAAAGCATCAACCTTCAATAAAAGCACTTCTATGGAAAATTTAGTCTGAAGGTTTTCCTCCGTGGAATTAAACGGCAGCTCTGGGTCTGAGAAACTTAGTTAAGTGCTTATAGTGCAAAAGAGCAGCAGATAAGCTTAAACTAAACAGTCAGCCATTGGATGAAGAGTCTTCCTATATGACATTAAAAAGATCAAAAGATCTAAAATAGTGCTCATTAACACCATCTATGAGTTGTACAAGAGAATACTACACCATCTCGATATTATCCTCCATTTGGGTCATTGCCACAAGTATCATTTAAAAAAGAAAAAGGGGAGGGGCGAGGGGGGAGGGGTTACAAAAGGAGGACATAGGAGCACTACATGAATTAAAAGAGTTACTCCACAGAAGACAAAGGGCACATTTTGGAGGTGCCCTCTACTGATGGTCCAAAACAGCAGAAATACAAAATGATATGGGCTCATTCAGAAATCACTGGGTCGAGCTCCTGACCACAGTGAAACATGACAACAGGTTTTACCTACATGGAATATGTTAGCTTAACCAGATGAAATACCAAAATACAAAGTTAATTTGCATTTCTTTTTTTTTTTTTTACAGTGACCAACACATCATCATGGCAGGAGAAAATAAAAATAAAAGACGTACACATGGATGACATGTCATAGAGGCAAAAGAGAGCAGTTGTATGCGTGCGCACGCATGCATAAGTTCAATGGATCCCATCTAAGATGGTCCACCTAAAATTTGGAAAAAGCACAGCCAAAAGGGAAATTTGCACATGGAAAAAAGCACAAATCTACCATGTTTAGTCCCGTTTGGTGCATTACACAAATCAAAAGAAAAAAAAAAAAAAAGTTAATTTAAAAATGTTCAATAACTCCATGTCAGACAACATTCTGTAAAACAGAATATCTAAAAATGTCCGTCGCACACAGTCATGTAACAAAGTACATGATTCACACACGCATACACTGCTCTGAAATGCCACGCACACACTGATGCTAAAGGACTCTAGCGCATTCTGTACTCTGACGTCTTGGACACCTCACAGAGCTGACCCTTGAAGTCGATGTCAACGTTAAAGTCCAGGTCTCTCTGGAAGATAGATAGGGGAGGAGGGGTTAAACAGTTAGACCAAACCTTTAGAGATATTTTTGTATCCACTTAAATGAACAGGAATGTAGACAATATATATATTAGTATCAACAATGTTTAGGTTCATTGTTGGGGGGGACATTATTTGATCTCTTTGTTTCAAGCCTGCAATATGCTACCATTTAAAACACTGAGGTCAGTAAGGTTTTTTTTTAATAGGTATTAACACTTATTTAGCAAGGAAGACCAAAAGTGAACGAAGGCAATGTTACAAAAGAAATTCAAAATAAAAGCTTTAACGTTCTATCCAAAGACTGCATAAAATAAAATTAATACAATCAAGATTTACAAGATATATTTCTCTACACTTTTATGTAATACTCTAGGGGTTTAACGGTTCAATTCACGATTTAATAGTGGTGTCACAGTTCGGTACATTTGATAAAACCAAAAGAAATATCAGAGAAACAGTTTTTTATAGACTAAATTTTACTGCTGAATGGTTTATAATAGCATTTTTCAGATTATGATAAAAAAAAATTTATTTTTATTTTTTCTTTATAATGAAGTTGTCTGTATTAAGTAGATTGTGTTTAACGCACAAAAGTGTGATTATCAGTTCAACACACATAGTTATAGAAATTCTACTTGATTTAAAATAAAAGCTGCTGGTATCAGGTGGTACTCAATTTTGGCATTGGATCGATTCTGAAAAAGATGGTATTAGCATTTTACCATTTCTGCCAAAGTGTTATTACTTCAGTGGTGAATTAAAAATTAGCATAATAGTACTAACAGTGCAGCGTCATCAAGATCAGCCTGCGCTGCACTGACATTGGTCCAAACTGATAGATGGTCCGTGAAGTACAAAATGAGTTTCTCAGCAACTTTGTGGTGGTTTTTGGTCGGCAGGAAAAAAATTCAATTGACCAACGAATCATTCGGTTTGTAATGCGTACAGAAACAAAAGCCTCAAACGGAACAGGTCAATACAAATACATGAATCTTTACACCCCTACAAGTGAGCTTTTAGAGTATTAAAGTACAGATGGGGCTTACGTTATTCTTGACGTTAGGTTTCATGCTGATGGTGCCAAAGATCTCCTCCCCAGTCTTTACAGTCAAATAGTCATCAAGGTAGAACACAGTCTGCTTCCAGTGAGTGTAAGGAGACTCAGGACCTAAAAGACAAATTCACTTTGTTTTTCAACAGGGTTTACACAATCAAGAAACTCATGGTGAAAATGGTATAGTAGAGAGAGGGCAAAGAAAAATTGAAGTACTCACTAGTAGAGAAGCCAGTCCTCTTGTGGCAGCGAGTGAACTCTATGTTGAAGTAGGTTACCAGTGCATGGATGTAGTCATTCCTTTTCACCTGCAGGCAGAAAGGTGACGTGAAGGACAAGTCCTCAATCTTCACGGTGTAGATGTCCACCTCCTAATGAACAGAGAGAATGGATAAGTTGAATAAGCAAGGCTTATATAAAAAGCTTTGTATCGTTAGAGCACATTTTTGGTGAAGTAAACTAACCTTAATGAGGCAGGCAGTGCTCACAAGCTGCTTGGGGTCAACAACATCCACTAGAGGCTCCTTAATGGCCACTTCCTTGATACAGGACATGTCAAATCCATAAACATTCTCCCACCCTGATGAGAAAAAAAAAAAAATGAAATCCAAAGATGAAAATGAAAGTCACATCAAGACACGGCTGAAAACCTCAAAAGTGCATTCAGAGATGGACACATACAGTGAATTTTGTAGTCCTTGTACTGTCGGTCCTCAATAGCAGTGACGTAGAGCGTGGCTCTGTCAGGGAAAATCAGACCATCAGGTTTCTGAAAAAGGAAAACAGAGTGCAACGTGAACATTTATCAAGTTAAGGTGAGTAAGCTGAATAGCTCTAACACTTTAAAGCTTTAGGACATTAGCATACACCCACCAGCCATTTGTCTCTTGCATAAATGACCGTGTTGAGCATTGATTCATAGAAGAGACAGTATCCCATCCACTCAGAGATGATTATGTCTACTTTGTCCACGGGAAGATCAACCTCCTCCACTTTTCCCTTAATAATGGTAACGACTAGACAGGAAAAATAAAGGTTAAGTATTTTAGGAACAACTCACAGTACAATAAATTCAGTTTGTGATTACAGCCAAGGTCTGTAAGAATGTGGAAGTCAAAAGTTCTGAGAAGTCCTTACTATGATCCAACTTGTTGGCCTTCACAATCTTCACAGCATAGTCTGATATACTGCTGCACTCAATCTGGGGAAGGAATGACAAAAGGATAATGAAAAACCTGACAAAAGCACAGCATGATAACCTATCACCTTAACAGGATGGGCAGTTACATCATTCAGCTAAATTACTCAATATACATAACAAAGCCTGTTGAAAACAAAGAGGCGACATTTACAGAAACAGGTAGGGATTTACACTGACCCCAATAACTTTCTTGGCCCCAGCTTTGGCTGCAAACATACAGAGGATGCCGGTTCCACTTCCCACATCCAGCACCACTTTATCCTTGAAGAGATGCTTGTTGTGAAACATGGAATTTCTGTACGTCAGAGTACGAACTTCGTCCTTCAGCATCTCCTGCGGACACAGAATGGGTTTACATTAGTCACAGATTTGAAGACATTTAATTGTACACATTATGAGACAAATTATGAGACAAGGACCAATAGGACTGTACCTCATGAATGCCAAAGTGTGCATAGGAATCAAAGTAGTAGTCTTTGGAGGTCATATCTTCTGCTGCAGGTTTCACTGAGCTCTCACCCTGGGACACCTCAAATAAAAAAAGACATTTAAAAAGAGAAAAATCGCAAAGTATGCACTATGTAAGCATGAGCTAGGCTTCACTTAAGTTGTCAGTGTCTTTTGTATTTTAAAATGCCATTTTCATGGGGAAAAACACAACAAGACTTAAAGGTAATCATAAATAAGCTTTGGTTTCATATGTATGGAATTGTGTGGAAATTCAAAATAAAATTATACCGGCATAAAATTAACCTTTTGGAGTTAAATAATACTTGATAGATAATTCTAATTCAATCACTTCTAGACCTGTATTAACTCTTTAAAACCAGAATTCGAGATATTATCTGGCGTCTATTTTACAGCAACACTTTAAATGATATCAAAAAAATTATATAACGTTATATTTTTATTATGCGGTTGTACTAATTCGCCTTTAAAACAACTATAATTGTTTTTAACAGTATCGGAAGACATCTTGAACATTTGATTATACGCATGGAGGGGGGAACCATGCGTAACGTGGTCGATAAAAAAAAGAATAAGAAAGAAAGTACCACACCACCAATTACAAAACCCTAATCAATCGCTAATTAAAATCGGGTTAATCGCGGTAATTGAACAAAGCCAACTTACAAGAAGTAACAAAAGTAGTTCATAGCCTTCAAGATGCGTTGTTCATTCCCATGCGGTCTGTGCAAACAATAAGTCATTCAAGCACCCCGCCAGCGTTATCTAAATGACCCTCATAGGCACGAAACGGCCAGCCAGCTATCGGGACTCACACTAATAAATTGAATTCCGTAAATTAAAGGTTGTTCATAACATTGTTATCGGATCTAACTCATTTTAGCCTATTAGCAATAGCCGACACGTGATGCGAAATGAATGAACTATCCGAGGCTGGCTAAAATGGATGCTCAAGATGCGTGTGCGCACATAGTCATCTGAAATAACTACATACGCAGCACACAAATGTGTTCAAAGACTAACGTTAAACAAAAATAACCAGAACATAACAAACAAAGTTGCCATATCAATTCGGCTATAAGTTAGTAACATAGATAGCTAATTCATAACGGAGGTGCTCTATGCGAAATGGCCTTGGGTAGCTTCAGCTTACCTCCATTCCGTCTGCCGTCTCCGCCATTTCGATAAACTGGATTCAACTACGACTGCAGCAAAGCTCATGTAAAACACACTTGTATTGATCCCGCCTCTTTGCTGTGACTATTAAATGATTTGATTGGACGACCATCACGTGATTTTCTAAATTCCCCGCCCTCTTTCTTGCAGCTCCCCGTCATAGGCTGAACTTCTCTACGTTTTTTCCGCTCTTTTAAGCGTAACTTTCATTGGACCAAAGTGTAGCGCGATTATTATTTTTTTCTGATTTGGTAAAGCACTAAATCCCATTCTTATGAACCAAATTCACAATAGCCTAAACCTATTTATCGAATAAATCACTCTTTCTTTAAAGAATTTGCTTTAACAAAATTCTAAACACATTATCACTCACTAAAAGTAAAACACATTTGACAGTTATGCATTTATGTTCGTTAAACACTGGCAGGCAAAGTTATACACAACTACAGCACTGTTTACACACAACGACTCAAAATAGTTTACACTTATTTCTAATTATGTGATTAAAGTTAAACAATACAAAAAGTCAGTTCACAGTATCACAATTGACATAAAATGTTGCACTGAACGTTGATACCAATAATGGATGGAAACAATAATAAGTGGAGGAGGAAGAGGAGCGGATGAGAAAAAGCAAAGTGTGAAGAATGTTGTCAACGCTGGATCTGGAACAGAGGGGTTTTCACAAGAGACGACAATGTGATATGGACAAAGTCCTGCAGGTCGGACCCAACATGAAGATGCTGCTTGGCAGAACGAATCTCATTGACCTTGATTTTGCAGTTGCACAACTCTTCTTCTGAGTGTTCTGTAACATGCTTTTCATTTAGACTTAAAAAAAAAAAAAAAAAAAAAACTTTTTGGCTTTTGCAGATGCATAGTTACTTTTTCACAGTAGGCTAAATATA
The DNA here is from genome assembly GCF_016745375.1 of Pimephales promelas. The sequence continues at coordinate 15,673,307 of NW_024121321.1, forward strand.
CAGACATCCGAGACCTAAAGTTAAACTATTCAGAACAACACTACTTTCAGTGCACACAGAATACAATGTATTCACCTTACTGCTGTAAGTTGTGATAACTATTTTTAATTGCAAAATCAGTTTTCTTTGTTGCAATTTAATTTTCTGCAACTGCATGCTTTGGATTCTGTTCTTTTTTACGGGAGACCCAGGACAGTTGTAACATTTTTTGCAATTTTTAGGCAATATATCAAAAACATTTATACTGGAATATCCAATTGTTATATTATAAACTTCAATCAGTCTACTGCTGAAACAATGTATTAAAGTGGTTTTATGAAATATGTATAGGTTGCAAAATTAATTTCAATATAGTATCTCCACTGTTACAACCGTCCAGTGTACAGGGACGGTTGTAACATATGTCAGGGACGGTTGTAACATGTCTAAATATAGGCTACATAATGAATTAAATGATATAACCTACTCAAAATGGAAAATATTATGTATCAGTCATGTTATTGTGACTATTAATTTATCCAGTATCCAACTCTGGGAAGTGTCTTTGATCCCTGACTCCTCTTCTTGTGGAATCGGTGCAGGTCACATGGCAAATGCCATATGATGACATTTTACATTTAATTTGCTATGCACAATGCACATTTTACTTTTTAATTTGCACATTAAATGGAAACTATGTGCCGTTTTTTTAAACTTAATTAGTTTTTAAAAATATTAAACGAAACTTGGTTGGTGATACAGGGACAGTTGTAACGGCGGCGTTACAACCGTCCCAGTATCAGCAACCATGTTTTCATCTCATGTGAGCTAGCTTGACTGCTAGTTTGACACTTGTTAGCCATTTCTATTTTTAGCTGAAAAAACAGTGATTCTAATAATACTTGTTTGAATTAATAAAATTTTTATTTTATAAGAGCATCCAAAAAAGTACATCAGAAAGAAAAGTATTTTTTTTTACCTCAAAAACAACCTTTTATTGATAACTCTGCCAGAAAGTTTCAACTGTAGCTCCCTTTTGGAAAAAAATGGTGGGAAACTACCTGAGCATGAGCAGAGTGAGTCTCATCACTCTAGGTTGTTTCTGATTGGAGGAATTCAAAGTGTTACAACCGTCCCTTGTTACAACTGTCCCTGGTCTCCCCTAGTGTCAAACCTCAAATTATCTGTCGTGTTTATATTATTGACTTGTGTGTAGGCTATGATCTGAAAGCATTGTGATTTTGAGCACAGATAAAATAGGGTTTAAGGTTTTGAGAAAGTGGGTGATGGTTTTGAGAAATGTGTTTTAGCAATTCAGAAAACGAATTTATTCTTTAATACTTTACGTAATCATTTTTAGGCAAGGGGGTTTCCACATTTTTTTTTTTAACTTTTTGCTTTAAAGCATTTTTTATATCAACTGATCGCTTTATAAAGTGTAGTAATTTGATTGCTTTATTAGCTTCAAGCAAATGAGCTCATACCATTCAATTTTGATTTTGTGGTTAAATGTAGACAATTCTGTGATTTTGATTCTGGCAGTTATGCCATCACATTATGATAGATTTGTTTGTTTGTTTATCACGCATTAAATTGCACTCTATTGGAAATAGCAGCTTTAAACAGGAGAACAGCAATCGTCAGATTTACTTGGTATAATTTACAACCTCTCTTTTGGCAATTTACCACCGTTCCCACAAACTTGCACTTTTTTAATACTTATTACTTTCAACAGTGTCGATCTTGTTTTCAAGCCAATTAAACTGGTTAAAAAAAATGATTGAGGTTTAAACGGACAAATTATGCACTGAATGGCAGGGACAGAAGTGCAACTAGCCAATCAGATTAGGAGTAACTGGCTGGAGGCGGGACATATGGGGAGGAAGCGCCAGAGCGAGCTCAGTGCCCGTTCTGTCACGAGCTCCGTCCGGGTACACCGACCGTACGAAAAGTCTCGTACATTATTGACGGCTAAATATTGCATATAGCTATCTCTTTCTCGAGAAACAGGTCTGTCAGATTAGTTTCGTCAAAAGGTAGAATTCCCCGTTGTCCTATCGCGGTCATTTGGGTGATGTATTCTAACATTTGATAGAGCTAGCCAGCTCGCTAGCTATTTGGCTAGCTTGCCGTGCGTGACTTAAAGCCAGAAGAGGTATTAATTGTTATTTTAACGTCATCGATATTTAGGTGCGTAACCATACATTAAAACAACACGTTGGCTAGATTTTAAAAAAAAAAAAAAATCAGTCAGTGCCGCAACATCAGCTTTCGCCTTGCTTCGCTTTCCCACCGAAGAGAGTTCATAGGATTGAATGAATTGACGTTTAGCCATCGGAAACTCCAGTCGCGCTGCTGACTCCCCAGCTTCTCTCTCTCTCTCAGCCACTGCATTCACCTCTTTTATTCCTAAACACGCTCACTGCTACATTATTTGTGTGCTTTTACGAGCGCTTAAAATTCAAGCCTAAATTCGCAGCTCGTGTTAGTGAGTTCGTGTTTGTTAGCCCACTAGCCTCTGAACATCTGAAAGTCATTTGTTTCGTGTTGAAGCCAGCCTGAAGAAAAAAACTCT
>NW_024121321.1:15676360-15708884 GCF_016745375.1 Pimephales promelas
AAAAAAAAAATGTCATGTAGGCTATACTTACACTCATGCCGTTCAAATCTATTGGATTTTTGTTCATCTTCATAACGCAAATGAAGAAATATCTACGAAATGTTTGTCCCTCTTTTGAAAGTCCCATTCAACCAACACTTTGACTCTAAAAAGTTCTTAAAGAGATCATAAATCCATAGCCTGGTCACACAGACACAGTTTAATCCAGGTCTAGGCCTTGGTTTAATTAAGACATTTAAGTAGCTTTTATGAATATGCCGTAAAATAAATCATTAGTTTTGTGCATCTTGACATAAAACAATGTCAACAATAAAACATATCAACAATGAAACATGTTAAAATATGTCTGTGAAACCAGGGCTTTATGTGAATCGAGCTGTTTAATCCAAGTCTTCTGAAGAGACACAATCGCTTTACGTCAACCTACGTTTTAAATTCACCAGTAGACAAAATCGAGTTGCACCCTAGCCTTTTCTTGCTCTAGAGGCCGTTTCACAAAAAAACTTCTGTTTTTAATACCAACCAGAGCCCGTCTAACGGATGGTCTAACAATTAGACATTCTCTGTACCAACTTCAATGTGCAGGCAGGGATAACCATAGGTAAACATCTACCTCTTGTGGTCTTGTGTGTAATTACAAGCGGAACAGATGGGCAATAAATGAAGATTTGTGATTGTTTCTGCAGGAGGATGAGTTGCTTTCTTTGGCTCGATCTCTGCTGCTGGCGTGGTCCGATCCCCTCACCCTCCTCTCCTCTGAAGCGTCCAGCCTGGCACATCCAGAACGCAACACCATTAACAGTAAAACCAAAGAGCTGCAAGACAACATCAACAGCCTGGGTGCAGGTCTGGAGCGTGTCCTTCACAAGGCGAGTGCGCTTTTAGGAACAGCTCACATTGCATATTGTGTATGTTGTTTGTAAGAGGGATGACATTTGGATATAAAGAAAGAAATCTAAATTGCTTGGCCCTTCTCTCTTCTCTACAGATGGGCTCATCCTCAGACAACCTGTCCTCTCTCCCTTTTTCTTTCAACAACCTTGGCCAGGATAAGACCTCTCGACTTGTCAATTTCCATTTCCTGTTGTCCTGCTTCCGCAGGGATTCCCACAAAATTGACAGTTTCCTCAAAGTTCTCCGATGCCGGGCAGCCAAGAGACCCGAGATGTGCTAGTGAAAAGGCTATGCTTCTCTCATGTTAAGTTAAAATGGTAGAGCTAAGTGATTTAAAAATGCTTCTTTAAAATATCACATGCCCTTTAATGTTTGTTTCGAAGATGAAGATATTTGATTCACTTGCTTACTTGAATAAATGACAAACAGGCCAGATTACTCTGTCCCCAGAGATAAAAGACAACAAAAAGTAAACAAAGGTATTTCAATATATGTTTTTTTTTTTTTTTTTTTTTTTTAGATTTGAGGTCATATAAAAGTTATACATGCAGTCATACTGTTTGATTAATAAATGCACAGAGTATATCGAAATGTTTGACCATGCACAGTTGATAAGACATTTGTATATTTAAGTAACTAAAATGTATTTATTAAGAAATTATGTTGGATCTTTAACACATTTATTTGAACATTATCTTCTGAAATGCAATATTTAGAGCTTTGCACCTATGTCAATAAATTCCTATCTTGCAAATTTATATTGACTTCTGAAATCTTATTACACACACGGAAAGATCATATATTTCCAAATAACCAATATTTTACATACTTTTTCTTACATTTACTCTACTTGACATGTGGGATTACAAATTTAATGTTTAAGATCTGCTGACCATTTGTCCTGACAGAAGCATGAAAAACTAAGGTGAAGTACACGTAATGATGACATCAAATGAATGATTCTGTTAAGCAAAGTTAAAGCTGGCAAGACGTTTCTTCCAATTCCTGTTTTTTTAATTTGAAAGTCAAATGGTGGTGGATCTCCGAGACTCTCACCTTTTGTCTTTAATGGCTCTTGGAGCCCCTATCCCACTCTTTGAATAATTGATGCTGAAAGGATTAGGACTGGTGAAATATGTCTGGGGCAGGTTCCTACTTGCATACTTTATTTGCATGCTTTTTCAAAGATTTTTCTTTGTCTCCATCTCTAATCAGTCAAAGTCTTGTGCTGTGCGTCCACCAAACAAGCAATCATCAGCCAAACTAATAAACCATGTGATTAACTACAGTAGAAAGCATTTTTAAAATGCTTATGAGAAAAAAAATGTAATGCTGTAGATCAGGCAAAATTTACAGTCAAAAAGGAGATGGACACAGAAGAGAGCTTACAGGCTACATCAGAAAAACCATTACAGTAGCCTTAGCAGCCTTACAATGATGACAGCAGAAGAGAAAACACAAGTGCTCAAGTATAAAAGACTGATGACCATCCAATTGGAAACTGATCAAGCATTTCCCGACAGCCAGCTGATTGCACAAATTAGTTTTGCTTTTACTTCTGAAAAATTGCAACTGATAAATTACTATTTGTAAGCAATCATCAGCCAATGTTGTCATTGATTAAACCTTAAACAAGAACTGACTGCCAAGTTTTCCACTAAAATTTTAAGTATCATTTGAATACTTAGGTCAGATTTGACCTACTTTACCAAACCTGAGAACATAAAGTTAAAATTCACACCATAAAACAATGCAAAAGGATGAAGACCTAACGAACACAAGAGAACAATCAAAGTACTCAATCAGATATGAAAGCAGCAGTACACGCTATTAAAAGCAGGTGCGCAGCAATGTTTCTAAAAACTGAAAGCAGAACAATTAAAATTCTATAGCATTAACAATAGCAGGTGGTACACAAATTAATAATAAAAGAACTGCAGGTCTGCAACATTGGCTAAATATCTCAGCTTAACCTAGAAGCAAATTTAAAACCACCATCAAATAAGCCTTATGTAGATTACTAAACATTTCAAATTTGAATAGCTTATAAATCTAAATACGCCTATATAAATGCTTTCATAATTCTAAGTGATAAAGCAAGTTTACATTTTTTAATAACTGAAAAACAAATGCTGGTTTAATTTGTTTTTATTTCAAAAAAGAAAAGTAAAGAATAAACAATTCCTAGTGGACAAATGCCTGCCTGGTAATAATCCTGACCAGTGCTAGACACAACGTGAACTTGCACCCCTCAACAAAAACACTGTTGTACACAGCAACACTATGAGAGATCACAATATGGAACAAATGTGAAGTCACTCAAACACAGGAAAAGCATCAACCTTCAATAAAAGCACTTCTATGGAAAATTTAGTCTGAAGGTTTTCCTCCGTGGAATTAAACGGCAGCTCTGGGTCTGAGAAACTTAGTTAAGTGCTTATAGTGCAAAAGAGCAGCAGATAAGCTTAAACTAAACAGTCAGCCATTGGATGAAGAGTCTTCCTATATGACATTAAAAAGATCAAAAGATCTAAAATAGTGCTCATTAACACCATCTATGAGTTGTACAAGAGAATACTACACCATCTCGATATTATCCTCCATTTGGGTCATTGCCACAAGTATCATTTAAAAAAGAAAAAGGGGAGGGGCGAGGGGGAGGGGTTACAAAAGGAGGACATAGGAGCACTACATGAATTAAAAGAGTTACTCCACAGAAGACAAAGGGCACATTTTGGAGGTGCCCTCTACTGATGGTCCAAAACAGCAGAAATACAAAATGATATGGGCTCATTCAGAAATCACTGGGTCGAGCTCCTGACCACAGTGAAACATGACAACAGGTTTTACCTACATGGAATATGTTAGCTTAACCAGATGAAATACCAAAATACAAAGTTAATTTGCATTTCTTTTCTTTTTTTTACAGTGACCAACACATCATCATGGCAGGAGAAAATAAAAATAAAAGACGTACACATGGATGACATGTCATAGAGGCAAAAGAGAGCAGTTGTATGCGTGCGCACGCATGCATAAGTTCAATGAATCCCATCTAAGATGGTCCACCTAAAATTTGGAAAAAGCACAGCCAAAAAGGAAATTTGCACATGGAAAAAAGCACAAATCTACCATGTTTAGTCCCGTTTGGTGCATTACACAAATCAAAAAAAAAAAAAAAAAAAGTTAATTTAAAAATGTTCAATAACTCCATGTCAGACAACATTCTGTAAAACAGAATATCTAAAAATGTCCGTCGCACACAGTCATGTAACAAAGTACATGATTCACACACGCATACACTGCTCTGAAATGCCACGCACACACTGATGCTAAAGGACTCTAGCGCATTCTGTACTCTGACGTCTTGGACACCTCACAGAGCTGACCCTTGAAGTCGATGTCAACGTTAAAGTCCAGGTCTCTCTGGAAGATAGATAGGGGAGGAGGGGTTAAACAGTTAGACCAAACCTTTAGAGATATTTTTGTATCCACTTAAATGAACAGGAATGTAGACAATATATATATTAGTATCAACAATGTTTAGGTTCATTGTTGGGGGGGACATTATTTGATCTCTTTGTTTCAAGCCTGCAATATGCTACCATTTAAAACACTGAGGTCAGTAAGGTTTTTTTTTAATAGGTATTAACACTTATTTAGCAAGGAAGACCAAAACTGAACGAAGGCAATGTTACAAAAGAAATTCAAAATAAAAGCTTTAACGTTCTATCCAAAGACTGCATAAAATAAAATTAATACAACCAATATTTACAAGATATATTTCTCTACACTTTTATGCAATATTCTAGGGGTGTAACGGTTCAATTCACGATTTAATAGTGGTGTCACAGTTCGGTACATTTGATAAAACCAAAAGAAATAGAGAAACAGTTTTTTATAGACTAAATTTTACTGCTGAATAGTTTATAATAGCATTTGTCAGATTATGATACATTTTTTTTTTCTTTATAATGAAGAGGTCTGTATTAAGTAGATTGTGTTTAACACACAAAAGTGTGATTATCAGTTCAACACACATAGTTATAGAAATTCTACTTGATTTAAAATAAGCTGCTGGTATCAGATGGTACTCAATTTTGGCATTGGATCGATTCTAAAAAAGATGGTATTAGCATTTTACCATTTCTGCCAAACTGTTATTACTTCAGTGGTGAATTAAAAATTAGCATAATAGTACTAACAGTGCAGCTTCATCAAGATCAGCTTGCGCTGCACTGACATTGGTCCAAACTGATAGATGGTCCGTGAAGTACAAAATGAGTTTTACTCTGCAACTTTGTGGTGGTTTTGTCGGCAGGAAAAAAATTCAATTGACCAACGAATCATTCGGTTTGTAATGCGTACAGAAACAAAAGCCTCAAACGGAACAGGTCAATACAAATACATGAATCTTTACACCCCTACAAGTGAGCTTTTAGAGTATTAAAGTACAGATGGGGCTTACGTTATTCTTGACGTTAGGTTTCATGCTGATGGTGCCAAAGATCTCCTCCCCAGTCTTTACAGTCAAATAGTCATCAAGGTAGAACACAGTCTGCTTCCAGTGAGTGTAAGGAGACTCAGGACCTAAAAGACAAATTCACTTTGTTTTTCAACAGGGTTTACACAATCAAGAAACTCATGGTGAAAATGGTATAGTAGAGAGAGGGCAAAGAAAAATTGAAGTACTCACTAGTAGAGAAGCCAGTCCTCTTGTGGCAGCGAGTGAACTCTATGTTGAAGTAGGTTACCAGTGCATGGATGTAGTCATTCCTTTTCACCTGCAGGCAGAAAGGTGACGTGAAGGACAAGTCCTCAATCTTCACGGTGTAGATGTCCACCTCCTAATGAACAGAGAGAATGGATAAGTTGAATAAAGCAAGGCTTATATAAAAAGCTTTGTATCGTTAGAGCACATTTTTGGTGAAGTAAACTAACCTTAATGAGGCAGGCAGTGCTCACAAGCTGCTTGGGGTCAACAACATCCACTAGAGGCTCCTTAATGGCCACTTCCTTGATACAGGACATGTCAAATCCATAAACATTCTCCCACCCTGATGAGAAAAAAAAAAAAATGAAATCCAAAGATGAAAATGAAAGTCACATCAAGACACGGCTGAAAACCTCAAAAGTGCATTCAGAGATGGACACATACAGTGAATTTTGTAGTCCTTGTACTGTCGGTCCTCAATAGCAGTGACGTAGAGCGTGGCTCTGTCAGGGAAAATCAGACCATCAGGTTTCTGAAAAAGGAAAACAGAGTGCAACGTGAACATTTATCAAGTTAAGGTGAGTAAGCTGAATAGCTCTAACACTTTAAAGCTTTAGGACATTAGCATACACCCACCAGCCATTTGTCTCTTGCATAAATGACCGTGTTGAGCATTGATTCATAGAAGAGACAGTATCCCATCCACTCAGAGATGATTATGTCTACTTTGTCCACGGGAAGATCAACCTCCTCCACTTTTCCCTTAATAATGGTAACGACTAGACAGGAAAAATAAAGGTTAAGTATTTTAGGAACAACTCACAGTACAATAAATTCAGTTTGTGATTACAGCCAAGGTCTGTAAGAATGTGGAAGTCAAAAGTTCTGAGAAGTCCTTACTATGATCCAACTTGTTGGCCTTCACAATCTTCACAGCATAGTCTGATATACTGCTGCACTCAATCTGGGGAAGGAATGACAAAAGGATAATGAAAAACCTGACAAAAGCACAGCATGATAACCTATCACCTTAACAGGATGGGCAGTTACATCATTCAGCTAAATTACTCAATATACATAACAAAGCCTGTTGAAAACAAAGAGGCGACATTTACAGAAACAGGTAGGGATTTACACTGACCCCAATAACTTTCTTGGCCCCAGCTTTGGCTGCAAACATACAGAGGATGCCGGTTCCACTTCCCACATCCAGCACCACTTTATCCTTGAAGAGATGCTTGTTGTGAAACATGGAATTTCTGTACGTCAGAGTACGAACTTCGTCCTTCAGCATCTCCTGCGGACACAGAATGGGTTTACATTAGTCACAGATTTGAAGACATTTAATTGTACACATTATGAGACAAATTATGAGACAAGGACCAATAGGACTGTACCTCATGAATGCCAAAGTGCGCATAGGAATCAAAGTAGTAGTCTTTGGAGGTCATATCTTCTGCTGCAGGTTTCACTGAGCTCTCACCCTGGGACACCTCAAATAAAAAAAGACATTTAAAAAGAGAAAAATCGCAAAGTATGCACTATGTAAGCATGAGCTAGGCTTCACTTAAGTTGTCAGTGTCTTTTGTATTTTAAAATGCCATTTTCATGGGGAAAAACACAACAAGACTTAAAGATAATTATAAATAAGCTTTGGTTTCATATGTATGGAATTGTGTGGAAATTCAAAATAAAATTATACCGGCATAAAAGTAATCTTTAGGAGTTAAATAATACTTGATAGATAATTCTAATTCCATCACTTCTAGACCTGTATTAACTCTTTAAAACCAGAATTCGAGATATTATCTGGCGTCTATTTTACAGCAACACTTTAAATGATATCAAAAAAAATTATATAACGTTATATTTTTATTATGCGGTTGTACTAATTCGCCTTTAAAACAACTATAATTGTTTTTAACAGTATCGGAAGACATCTTGAACATTTGATTATACGCATGGAGGGGGGAACCATGCGTAACGTGGTCGATAAAAAAAGAATAAGAAAGAAAGTACCACACCACCAATTACAAAACCCTAATCAATCGCTAATTAAAATCGGGTTAATCGCGGTAATTGAACAAAGCCAACTTACAAGAAGTAACAAAAGTAGTTCATAGCCTTCAAGATGCGTTGTTCATTCCCATGCGGTCTGTGCAAACAATAAGTCATTCAAGCACCCCGCCAGCGTTATCTAAATGACCCTCATAGGCACGAAACGGCCAGCCAGCTATCGGGACTCACACTAATAAATTGAATTCCGTAAATTAAAGGTTGTTCATAACATTGTTATCGGATCTAACTCATTTTAGCCTATTAGCAATAGCCGACACGTGATGCGAAATGAATGAACTATCCGAGGCTGGCTAAAATGGATGCTCAAGATGCGTGTGCGCACATAGTCATCTGAAATAACTACATACGCAGCACACAAATGTGTTCAAAGACTAACGTTAAACAAAAATAACCAGAACATAACAAACAAAGTTGCCATATCAATTCGGCTATAAGTTAGTAACATAGATAGCTAATTCATAACGGAGGTGCTCTATGCGAAATGGCCTTGGGTAGCTTCAGCTTACCTCCATTCCGTCTGCCGTCTCCGCCATTTCGATAAACTGGAATCAACTACGACTGCAGCAAAGCTCATGTAAAACACACATGTATTGATCCCGCCTCTTTGCTGTGACTATTAAATGATTTGATTGGACGACCATCACGTGATTTTCTAAATTCCCCGCCCTCTTCCTTGCAGCTCCCCGTCATAGGCTGAACTTCTCTACGTTTTTTCCGCTCTTTTAAGCGTAACTTTCATTGGACCAAAGTGTAGCGCGATTATTATTTTTTTCTGATTTGGTAAAGCACTAAATCCCATTCTTATGAACCAAATTCACAATAGCCTAAACCTATTTATCGAATAAATCACTCTTTCTTTAAAGAATTTGCTTTAACAAAATTCTAAACACATTATCACTCACTAAAAGTAAAACACATTTGACAGTTATGCATTTATGTTCGTTAAACACTGGCAGGCAAAGTTATACACAACTACAGCACTGTTTACACACAACGACTCAAAATAGTTTACACTTATTTCTAATTATGTGATTAAAGTTAAACAATACAAAAAGTCAGTTCACAGTATCACAATTGACATAAAATGTTGCACTGAACGTTGATACCAATAATGGATGGAAACAATAATAAGTGGAGGAGGAAGAGGAGCGGATGAGAAAAGCAAAGTGTGAAGAATGTTGTCAACGCTGGATCTGGAACAGAGGGGTTTTCCCAAGAGACGACAATGTGATATGGACAAAGTCCTGCAGGTCGGACCCAACATGAAGATGCTGCTTGGCAGAACGAATCTCATTGACCTTGATTTTGCAGTTGCACAACTCTTCTTCTGAGTGTTCTGTAACATGCTTTTCATTTAGACTTAAAAAAAAAAAAAAAAAAAACTTTTTGGCTTTTGCAGATGCATAGTTACTTTTTTCACAGTAGGCTAAATATACAGACATCCGAGACCTAAAGTTAAACTATTCAGAACAACACTAGCCTACTTTCAGTGCACACAGAATACAATGTATTCACCTTACTGCTGTAAGTTGTGATAACTATTTTTAATTGCAAAATCAGTTTTCTTTGTTGCAATTTAATTTTCTGCAACTGCATGCTTTGGATTCTGTTCTTTTTTAGGGGAGACCAGGGACAGTTGTAACACTTTTTGCAATTTTTAGCAATATATCAAAAACCATTTATACTGGAATATCCAATTTGTTATATTATAAACTTCAATCAGTCTACTGCTGAAACAATGTATTAAAGTGGTTTTATGAAATATGTATAGGTTGCAAAATTAATTTCAATATAGTATCTCCACTGTTACAACCGTCCCAGTGTACAGGGACGGTTGTAACATATGTCAGGGACGGTTGTAACATGTCTAAAATATAGGCTACATAATGAATTAAATGATATAACCTACTCAAAATGGAAAATATTATGTATCAGTCATGTTATTGTGACTATTAATTTATCCAGTATCCAACTCTGGGAAGTGTCTTTGATCCCTGACTCCTCTTCTTGTGGAATCGGTGCAGGGTCACATGGCAAATGCCATATGATGACATTTTACATTTAATTTGCTATGCACAATGCACATTTTACTTTTAATTTGCACATTAAATGGAAACTATGCCGTTTTTTTAAACTTAATTAGTTTTTAAAATATAAACGAAACTTGGTTGGTGATACAGGGACAGTTGTAACGGGGCGTTACAACCGTCCCAGTATCAGCAACCATGTTTTCATCTCATGTGAGCTAGCTTGACTGCTAGTTTGACACTTGTTAGCCATTTCTATTTTTAGCTGAAAAAACAGTGATTCTAATAATACTTGTTTGAATTAATAAAATTTTTATTTTATAAGAGCATCCAAAAAAGTACATCAGAAAGAAAAGTATTTTTTTTTACCTCAAAAACAACCTTTTATTGATAACTCTGCAGAAAGTTTCAACTGTAGCTCCCTTTTGGAAAAAAATGGTGGAAACTACCTGAGCATGAGCAGAGTGAATGTCATCACTCTAGGTTGTTTCTGATTGGAGGAATTCAAAGTGTTACAACCGTCCCTTGTTACAACTGTCCCTGGTCTCCCCTAGTGTCAAACCTCAAATTATCTGTCGTGTTTATATTATTGACTTGTGTGTAGGCTATGATCTGAAAGCATTGTGATTTTGAGCACAGATAAAATAGGGTTTAAGGTTTTGAGAAAGTGGGTGATGGTTTTGAGAAATGTGTTTTAGCAATTCAGAAAACGAATTTATTCTTTAATACTTTACGTAATCATTTTTAGGCAAGGGGGTTTCCACATTTTTTTTTTTTTAACTTTTTGCTTTAAAGCATTTTTTATATCAACTGATCGCTTTATAAAGTGTAGTAATTTGATTGCTTTATTAGCTTCAAGCAAATGAGCTCATACCATTCAATTTTGATTTTGTGGTTAAATGTAGACAATTCTGTGATTTTGATTCTGGCAGTTATGCCATCACATTATGATAGATTTGTTTGTTTGTTTATCACGCATTAAATTGCACTCTATTGGAAATAGCAGCTTTAAACAGGAGAACAGCAATCGTCAGATTTACTTGGTATAATTTACAACCTCTCTTTTGGCAATTTACCACCGTTCCCACAAACTTGCACTTTTTTAATACTTATTACTTTCAACAGTGTCGATCTTGTTTTCAAGCCAATTAAACTGGTTAAAAAAATGATTGAGGTTTAAACGGACAAATTATGCACTGAATGGCAGGGACAGAAGTGCAACTAGCCAATCAGATTAGGAGTAACTGGCTGGAGGCGGGACATATGGGGAGGAAGCGCCAGAGCGAGCTCAGTGCCCGTTCTGTCACGAGCTCCGTCCGGGTACACCGACCGTACGAAAAGTCTCGTACATTATTGACGGCTAAATATTGCATATAGCTATCTCTTTCTCGAGAAACAGGTCTGTCAGATTAGTTCGTCAAAAGGTAGAATTCCCCGTTGTCCTATCGCGGTCATTTGGGTGATGTATTCTAACATTTGATAGAGCTAGCCAGCTCGCTAGCTATTTGGCTAGCTTGCCGTGCGTGACTTAAAGCCAGAAGAGGTATTAATTGTTATTTTAACGTCATCGATATTTAGGTGCGTAACCATACATTAAAACAACACGTTGGCTAGATTTTAAAAAAAAAAAAAAATCAGTCAGTGCCGCAACATCAGCTTTCGCCTTGCTTCGCTTTCCCACCGAAGAGAGTTCATAGGATTGAATGAATTGACGTTAGCCATCGGAAACTCCAGTCGCGCTGCTGACTCCCCAGCTTCTCTCTCTCTCTCAGCCACTGCATTCACCTCTTTTATTCCTAAACACGCTCACTGCTACATTATTTGTGTGCTTTACGAGCGCTTAAAATTCAAGCCTAAATTCGCAGCTCGTGTTAGTGAGTTCGTGTTTGTTAGCCCACTAGCCTCTGAACATCTGAAAGTCATTTGTTTCGTGTTGAAGCCAGCCTGAAGAAAAAAACTCTGCTATCATGCCGGCTGTGTCGAAGGGAGATGGCATGCGAGGATTAGCGGTGTTCATCTCGGACATCAGAAACTGTAAGTGTCCCTTCACACTCAAACACCATTAACGTTAGTCATTTTCTTGTGCGAACAGCTGCACTCAACTCTTCCTATATACGCCCTAAACTGAATCAAATGGCCTATGATATGCTCTTCTTTGCTCCGTGATGCATTTTAGCCAGAATTGAAGGTTAAAGGTGCAAGTCAGGATCAGTAGCTCTTGGTGAGGGAGGTCATGTGAGTAATCGCGACCACTCAGGCCCGTTAGCTTTAGCTCCGGTGATGGAGTGATGCTTGATCGCCAGAGAGCCCGCTAGGCCGCCGCTCGTTCACTGCAGAGGATCTGTCCAGCTCGCCTCGTCTCGGTTGCTCTCGTCTCCTTGACTAGCTGGATTGCGGTTGATATCGCTGCTCGCCAAGAGGACTTGTTTCAGATGTGTTTTTCACGATAATCCAGTTATCAAGCTGTCGCCTTGAGCTAAGCGTTACAGGAGGGTCATCTTGATAAGTAGTCTGTAGTTCTCTGCATCTTCCCGGGTTATTCCTCAAAGTCTTTCTTTAGGTACATGGCAGGAGTTTGAGACTCGTTTTTTTCGTAATAATTTTGTGAACTTGTGATACAATTTGTCATATGAGGGAGTGAATTGTTTTGCACTTGTGTTAACAGTGAGAATCTGAGCTCTTGGCTTGAGTATTGTAATTTTTTTATCATACATCATATTTTGTCACCACAAACAGAACACAGCTAGTTCCAGGTGTCCTGTGAAATTGCTGTTTTTCTGGCATGCTGACTGGCTCTTCTTTTTTTCAGTTTTGTTGTGTATCTACTTTCTGATACCCAGATTTTATTTTAGTCCCTTATGCACAAAACAATGGCTGATATCAATAACTGATATTAATATTTCTGTTATGGCCGATACCTATATTTTACCAATGTCGATATCTCTGTATAGAAAACACATAGCGTGGATTAGGGCTGCACGATATTGGTAAAAAAAAAAAAAAAAAGAACATTGCGATATTTTATTTTTCTGCGATAAATATTGCAACATAAAAACAATTTCACTAGATGACTTGAATAGCTCTCTTTGAAAACAATGAATCATTCTAGAATGACTGGGGTCATTTTGTCATGGACTTTTGTCAAATTCCATTAATTGGTATTCTCAACAGTATCACTTGAACTTGACATGATTTGAATTGCCAATTTTCAGGCTACTTTTCATTTCAGCATTACTGTGAGAATGACTCAAATGCTAAATCAGAAAAGCTGACATTCAATTTTAAGGTCATAGTCATAACAAACACGCGATGGATTTGGGTCATTGATGCCTTTGAGATGCATTCAACTTGTGAGTGTATTTAGTACAGTCTGATACACTTGATGTTTTTCTCTGTTTATTCAGATGTTTTGTCTAAGAGTTAGCAGTGATTGGTGTTCAATACAGTTGAAATCAGATTGTATGTTTCTGCAAGCTTTTGCACAGAAGCCAACCATTAAACAGCTTGAACTTTAAGTTGGTTACCATCAACACTTACATAAATTATAGGAATAAATGTGTTGTTGACCCATGCCGCTTGCAGCTATTGCTCTTGAACTGATAAATTCACTCACAAATTGTCAACATGCCCGTCTTGGTGATTATCCTACCAAACATATGTCTTAAGTGGACGCAAACTGTTGAGAGACAACACGTGTATCAGTTTTTTGGATCAGTGCATTGTCTTAAAGTGACAGCAGCATAATATTCCAGCTATCTATGTTTTAATGGTCATTAATTAACAAAAGACGAGGAAATCACTCACTGCTCTTGACTGAATAGATTTAGTAACTTTAGTAATGATAAATCATTGTTTAATTTATACTGTACAGATTTATTTGCAATGTTATTTTACGTTTGATTATTTTATTAAATTTCTGGACTTGAAAACTATGTTAGATATCTAAATAACATGAAAAGCACAGTTTATTTTATTTGTATATTTGCTATATTGTATTTATTTGTGCTATTTCTTGTAGTTTGATTAATTGGTCTTAGCTTCTTTATTTTTATTTTACAGTTGGCCTAGTCCTTTTTTCCCTGAACATGGCACAGATACCGAACCGTACAGAAACCGTGAACCTAAAACTGTTGATAAAAACAAACCATGAGTAATTTGATAAATTACACCCCTAATCAGCATTATTATACACTTCTTTTTTCCAGTTATTTTTATGTCATTGCATCCCTTTTTAAAAAGTGCATACAAAGCAAAGTGATTTCCTCCAGTGTGCACAAGTGACTTTGGAGCAAATAAGAAATCTGATGCTTTGCCCAAGGGTGACTGATGGAGCAAGCACAAGAAATGGTTTAACCTGCATGCTAATGGTGTAGTGGCTGTGGATGAAAGAAATTAATTTTATTTATTATTCGTTTGTTTTTTTGTGGATACATGGTTGCAAGAACATGTATGTATTGTTTGGTTCCATTTTGCTAGGATTTTCCAGATATTAGAATTTTTTTACACACTGTTACTTAATCTTTCAGAGGACTTTATCCTGTTTGACCCCAAACCCCCCAAAATGTGTTGCTATTTCCTGTTGTTAATCCTGGTTTCCTGTCCTCTTCATTTACCATCATCTGCTCTTCTGGCCCTCATTTGTTCACTTTAATGCACCAGTTTTCATTATATCTGTAATGACAGCCATATGCTCATGTGTAAATCATGCCAGGGTTTTTAAAAACAGTGTGGCGTGTGTGTGTTGTTGTTTTCTACTTGTAAATCCTTATCTTTGTTTTTCTTTTTATTATACTGAATTTTAATGTATTTTGAACATCCTTGAAACTGAGTTATTGATGTTTGAAGATGCATTAAGCATTTTGATGCATAAGAATAATTCATGGAAGACAGGGAGAAATGCATATTTCTATGACCAAAAACAGCTGTCTAAGCTGAACTGTGGATGTAAATGCAAGTAATTGTCTAAATTTGGGGCAAAATATCAGCATCAGCTGGACATTTTGCTTTTTTGTTGTCTCTTGAATCTGATATGTTCAGATCACCAGTTAGTATCACCCTGTTTTCTGTTTCTCTCCTCAGGTAAGAGTAAGGAAGCTGAGATCAAACGCATAAATAAAGAGTTAGCCAACATCCGCTCAAAGTTTAAAGGAGACAAGGCTTTGGATGGATACAGCAAGAAGAAGTATGTGTGCAAGCTCCTCTTCATCTTCCTCCTGGGCCACGACATTGACTTCGGCCATATGGAGGCTGTCAACCTGCTCAGCTCCAACAAGTACACTGAGAAACAGATTGTAAGTGGAGCTGTCTTAAAATAATCTACTGTGTGGGGATATATATAGTAAACTCTTGAATGGGAAATGTTTTTGTTTGCCTTTTTGATCTTTTTTTTTTATTTGTTGGAATTGCGCCATTGTTGACTTTGTGAGTGTGTGCAAGCATGTATGTTTGTGGTAAGTTATTGCACACTTCAGTGCTGCTCACAGGCAGATTAAATGCAGTGTTGGCCCAGAGAAGTGGCCAAAGGTATAAGTAAATAATGCAAAATATGACAACTGTACAGGACATAGTAGCTTCTCTTTGGTGACATTAGTCTGGTCAACTTTTGATTTAATCATCCGAATCTTGCACTCAGAAGCTTGTATATATATATATATATATATATATATATATATATATATATATATATATATATATATATATATATATATGAAGAGTTCAGATGCAAAAGCCTCTAAATTCCATTTGAAATTTTCTTCTAAAATTACCATTTTTATCAAGATTGTATATTTAAGTTCAGTAATTTCACTTAAATGACAATTAATAGGTAATCTTCATTGCCATTTAAGTGAAATTACTGAACTTAAATATACAAGCTTGATAAAAAATTATCATTTTAGAAGAAAATTTCAAATGGCACTTAGAGGCTTTTGCATCTGAACTCTTCATATATATATATATATATATATATATATATATATATATGTCTTTCTGGATGTGTAGGGTACACAAAGTGCAGTAGTGTCTGAATTAATGTATTTATCCTGGTTTTCACATGCCATTCACAATGCATCATCTGGTTAATTAGCCAACAGTATTTGCTGTTTCAAATACTGGATACATGAACGTATAATAGTTTTATTATGTTATCTTACACTCAGAATTAATGAGTTCAGCACCATGGAAAGATGTCATTAATGGACCATAGCAGAGGGCTAAATGTTTTCAGTGTTCTCTTTTAATGACACTCTCATATGTCTGCATGGAGAGAGACATGAAAGTCAACACTTCACTACAAGGATTTGTTAAATTGATCAAAGGTTTGATTGTTTCAAATAAATGCTGTCCTTTTGAAGTTTCAAGTTATCAAAGAATCCTGAATCAACTCTTTTCAACATTTATAGTATTAAAGGGTTAGTTCACCCAAAAATGAAAATTCTGTCAGTATTTACTCACCCTCATGTTGTTCCAACCCCGTAAGACCTTCGGTCATCTTCAGAACACAAATTAAGATATTTTTGATTAAATCTGAGAGCTGGATCACTCCTGCATACTAGTCCATAGGCTTCTTGAGGGATTGAAACTTGCCGGCCCAGAAAAGTTATTAAAGACATCCTTAAAATAGTCCAAGTGACTACAGGGGCTCAATCTTTAATTTATCAAACAACAAGAACACTTTTTGTGCACAAAAAACAACAAAAATAACGACTTTATTTCAACTATTCATTTACTTCTCTCTCTGCCTAGAGTCAGGTTACTAGTTTAACAGTGTATATTCTGTTGTTGTACGTCACACGCATCACACACACGACCAGCGTCGGCCAATAGTGAGCCGACATGTGACGTAGCTCTACGCAATCACACTACGTTAACTGACTAGAGGCTCATAGACAACAACTTTATTTCAACTATTCACTTCCTTCTCCATGGCCTGTAGTCAGTTAACGTAGTGTGATTGCGTAGAGCTACGTCACACGTAGGCTCACTATCGGCCGACGCTGGTCATGTTTGTGATGCGTGTGACGTACAATAACAGAAGCTTGCGCTATTAAACGAGTAACCTGACTCGCGCAGAGGGAGAAATAAATGAATAGTTGAAATAAACTCGTTATTTTTGTTGTTTTTTTGCGCACAAAAGTGTTCTCGTCGTTTGATAAACTTAAGATTGAGCCCCTGTAGTCACTTGGACTATTTTAACGATGTCTTTAATAACTTTTCGGGGACAGCAAGAGCCAGTCCCTCAAGAAGCCTATGGACTGTATGCAGGAGCGATCTTAATATCTTAAATATCTTAATTTGTGTTCCGAAGATGAACGAAGGTCTTACGGGGTTGGAACAACATGAGGGTGAGTAAATACTGACAGAATTTTCATTTTTGGGTGAACTAAGCCTTTAACAAAAGTTACTTGTGCAGCAAATCAGCATATTTCTGAAGGGTCATGTGACACTGAAAAACTGGAGTAATGATGCTTAAAATTTAGCTTTGAAATCACAAAAAATGAATTGCATTTTAAAATATAGTAATATAGAAAACAGTTATATTAAATTATAATCCTATTTTACAATATTGCTGTTTTTGCTGAATTTTTGATCAAACAAATGCGGCCTTGGTGAGCATTTTTTTTTCAACAACAAAAACTTTTTAATGATAGTTTAGAAAATGTATTTTGAAATTTGAAATAGACTCTAGAATACAGTTTTACTCTTGTGAAAGGGGCCGTCTATTGATTTGAACATTTGGATGTGTCTGGCCATATCTAGTGAGAGTGGGCAACAGATGTGTTTTTTTATCTTGTCAGAGAAGCTTAGTGGCACTCCATGCCATGTAAACCTACCATGATGTCTAATTATCTCCTGCTGATCAAACACCCACTCTAGCAGCCACACTCCCATCAGCCACGCAGCTCTCTGCAGGGTAACACTGACAGAAGTAGGGCACAATCTGAGCATGTTTCGGTACAAAAAAGGACTACATGAGGGCCATTCGGAGTCAGCATATCTTTTTCCTTGAAAAGGAAATGCATTGAAATAACATTTACAATGCAAACTAGACAACAACATGTGTTGTCACTAAACACCACATGGCCATAGCATTTGTTCTTGTATAATACTTTACATGGCGAAATGAGTTAAATTAACATAGGGCTGTATCTTTTTCTTCCTGTTGCACTTTTATACACTTCCAAGAATTAGAAACAAGATAAGTTTTTGTATCTTGTTAGCCTTTTGTAAAGGTCCTTTTCACTGCAAGACATTATACTATAATGTTGAGGAATGTGGTGATGTCATCTCGTTTTGACTTACCATATGGGTCAAATGTTTTCAATACGTTTCCCATGAGATAATCCCCAAAAAATGACGTATCTTCACCAAAATTGTTAGTGGATACTAATATCTTTGTATATAAGTTAAACAGGTTCACTTCAACGTCTTATAGTTACCTATGATTCTTGAAATAAGAATTATAAGCTCATTAAAATGGATTCCAAACCTGATTTAGGTCACCAAATTGCCTGTTGTATGGTAAGATTTAGTGTCTCAAACTAAACAAGGAGTCACTGCCTCCAGCTAACAGTTTCAACGCATCCATTAGCTTAAACATTCCACTGCTATTCTTTTCTTATTAAATTCAGCCAATTTGTTTTGGATGCTGAATTATGTTGCTGAAGATTCTTTTCAAGCAATTACAATAGCATCAACGAACAATCAAACAAAAAAGTGCTTAAATATATAACAATGAAGTTAAATTGGTATAAAATGTTATATATATGTCTGTATGTGCGCACACACACACATACGTATGCAACATTTTATTCATTTTATATCATTTTAACTTCATTGTTATGTTGGTGTTCAGATACACCGAATGGAGCAAATGATTGAATCTTGCAAAAAATATTCCTTCAAACCTTCAGATTTTGAAAGCACGTTCAACATCATGATGCAGCCAGAATGAAGAGGCAATTTACGTGAGCTTCTTCACCCCTTGCAGCAGTGAGGGAGACGCATTAGTTCAGTGAGGGGGAAAATCTCTCTCTCTCTCTCTCTCTCTCGTGGTTTAGTGCTTATCCACCGAGCTCACAGGGCCGCTGCTCTGAGTCTGTTTGAAGATGACAGTTCTTCACTGATGCGGTCTTCATTTCTGCTTTACCGTACACTCATTTGCCTTTAATGTGTGCAGTATAATCGTCAGCTTCTTTTTGTTATTTCGTCTTTTATTTGTTCTCCAGGGATATCTGTTCATATCTGTGCTGGTAAACAGTAACAGTGAACTGATCAGACTGATTAACAATGCCATCAAGAACGACCTGTCCAGCCGAAACCCCACCTTCATGTGTCTGGCTCTGCACTGCATCGCCAACGTGGGCAGCAGAGAGATGGCCGAGGCCTTCGCTGGAGAGATTCCCCGCATCCTTGTGGCTGGGTAAGCAACTTGGTCCTAGTGCAGGTAGAGCTGCACGATTCATTGTTAAAAGATTGTGATCTTCATTCAAACACTCCGCAGTGTTATTCTTAAATGTCAGCGATTCAGCTATGTCTACGAAAACTTTGAAAAGTATGATCACAGGCGAACATTCAAATCTGCGTTGGCTCTGCTACTGACAGAAACGTTTTTATGGATAGGTATGAAACAGCTTCACAAACCGACTTTTCAAACACAGTATTGCTATTTCCCTGTTACAAATGTTCAAATTGTCACAGAAGTACTGGGATAAACGTTTATAGTTCGGATACACACTGATGTCTTTGGTAGTGATCAAAATAGAGTAAATAACCTTTTCAAACCTGGCACTTCGAATAAAGATGGAAACAAGAGACTTTTAAAAATGTATTTGTCATGGTTTCGTTCATTCAAGAGATTCGTTTAATTCATCCTGTAATGAAACAAGTGAAGTGTTTATGAGCAAGTCATTGGATCATTCATTAGAAATGTTTTTTATAAATAAAATAAAAACATAATTCAAATTATTATTATTATTATTTTTCTAAGTTATATTTTCAGAATCGTAGGATAATCATTATCTCTATTTCAACCAAAAAAAATTGTGATTCTCAATTTAGCCAGAATCATGCAGCTTTGACAATTTTGAATCCCAAAAATTTGGGATTCTGGTTGAGGGATTCAAAAGTAAAGGACGTCACAAAGAAGGAACTAAATTTTGTAAGGGTGAAATGGAATTAATAAAACAGGAAGTTTGTGTTTGTGGTGTCACTTTCTTGTTTTCTTGAGTTCAGTGTTAGATATTTTGACTATGATTTATCTATTTGTGTCTGTAGGTTACAATTACAGGCCATTTTCCTTAAAGGCCATTTTCTCAAAACAAGTCAGAAATCTCTCCATCAGTAGCGCTCGCGTACACCAAAATTCCTGTTTTATTCCCATCTATATACTGAAGGTTTTTACAGTGGGGATTGCTCTTAAAACCTCTTATTCACCTGTTTATGCTAATTTATGGTGATTTGTTCTTTTTTTTCTGGCTGTTGACAGTATTTTCTGTTTTATGATTTTAAGAGATCCAAAATTCCTTCTGCAAAAACTTTTAACTTGAGTATTAACAAAACGAAATGAATTTTAAACCTAGCTTTATCTGGTGTTTAGGTGTCTGTTCTGCAAATGTATGCAAATTATACATATTTCATTAAATAAGTTTTAAATAAGTGGGGAAAGTATGGTGATAACGGTGTTCATTTTTTAATTTCAGTAGGTGAATGCTGCTGTAGATGGCTAATGTAGTTCCTATCCTAATGACAGAGATACGATGGACAGTGTGAAGCAGTCGGCCGCTCTGTGTTTGCTCCGCCTGTATAAGACCTCACCAGACCTGGTGCTCATGGGAGAATGGACTTCTAGAGTGGTGCACCTGCTCAATGACCAGCACATGGTAAGTCTGACACACAGGGAGCACAACCTCATGATGTTCATACACATGCCCGTTTATATTGAAAATGTTTCTTTGTGGTCAATGTGCTTTTAAGGGGTTCATAGTTTTCTGATGTTGTTCTCTTTTAGGGTGTGGTCACTGCTGCGATCTCCCTGATCACATGTCTCAGCCAGAAGAACCCTGATGAGTTCAAGACCTGTGTGTCACTTGCTGTGTCACGTCTCAGCAGGGTGAGGGTTTGTGTGTGCATGCATGA
This sequence comes from Pimephales promelas, assembly GCF_016745375.1. The sequence goes on from NW_024121321.1 coordinate 15,697,211, forward strand.
GAAAAAAATCTTTCTAATCCTTAACTTTTGTAGTGAGTATTTTTATATATATATATATATATATAACTTAAATGTAAAAAGAGTTGAAAATTGTTAGGTTAGCATTACTTTATCATAAATTACTTCCAGTAAATAAGGCCATAGATGTTCAACTGACAAAAAGGTTTGCTTAATGGAGGTTTTGTCTACTGAGTCTTTCAGAAAGATGTTTCGTCTGCTGAACAGTCAGTGTGTTGTTAAACAACAGTACAATCCATTGAACACACTGTTCTTCTCTCCCTCACAGCCTTGTTTTCATCTCTATTTATTTACTTTTTATTTAAAGATACAGTACAACTTACGAAAAGGTATATGCCTCATACATAATATCGATCAATCAGTGTTTTTCAACCATGGAAAGAGGTCAATAAAACTGCAGGAGAACAGTTATGTCACAGAATGTTACTTTTACCTAAGGAAAGCCATTTAATGACCAGCAGGTTAGTTGAATAGAAAACATTGCGGAGTATTTTGCTAAATATGTGCACTATATTACCTATTTATTATATTTTTACTTGTGTCATTATATAATTGTTATTATAACGAAAGCCGCTTTATATTGAATTATATATGAATATTATCTATAATATATTGGGGATATTATAGATATCCCCAATCCATTAAGTTCTCTTGTGCAATTAAAATATTGTGATAACACCGTATACTCTGATAAAAGCTCAATCAATTAAGCGCAGCATGAAAATTTGATACCGGCACAAGCCTAGTTGTGCAGCAAATTGCCAGTTCCACTGAATAGTTTTGTTTGCAACGTTTTACCACTGAAAAATCAAATGGAAAAACGTAATTCTTTGCAACACCTGATTTATGTTATCTTGTGTTTGATTGTCTTTTTCCATTCTTAGATTGTGTCCTCAGCGTCTACTGACCTGCAGGACTACACCTACTACTTCGTTCCTGCTCCGTGGCTGTCCTGCAAGCTCCTGCGACTGCTGCAGTGCTACCCGCCGCCTGAAGATGGTGCTGTGAAGGGACGACTGGTGGAGTGTCTGGAGACCATCCTCAACAAAGCCCAAGAGCCGCCCAAATCCAAGAAGGTTCAGCACTCCAATGCCAAGAATGCCATCCTATTCGAAGCCATCTCTCTAATCATCCACTATGACAGGTCTCCATTTCTCACCTAGAGGACATTGTTTAAAACGATCTGCTATGATGTTTTCATTGGTTTTATCTGTATTTAGCATTTCATCATTGTACTTGAACTCTATTCATGGCCCTTGTTTCTCCACAGCGAGCCGAATCTTCTTGTTCGGGCATGTAACCAGCTGGGGCAGTTCTTACAGCACAGAGAGACCAATCTGCGCTACTTGGCCCTGGAAAGCATGTGCACCCTTGCCAGCTCTGAGTTTTCCCATGAGGCAGTTAAAACGCATATAGAGACCGTCATCAACGCCCTCAAGGTAAGTGGAAACAAAAAAACAAAAAAATGCTCATTTAAATGACAGATTCCTTTTATTATTCATGAACGATTTATAACCATTTAATTCTATTTATCTTGCTGGCAGACTGAGAGGGATGTCAGTGTGCGCCAGAGAGCTGCTGACCTCCTCTATGCCATGTGCGATCGCAGCAATGCCAAGCAGATTGTCGCCGAGATGCTGAGTTACCTGGAGACAGCCGACTACTCCATCAGAGAGGAAATGGTATGTGACTCTTCATTTCTACCGTATCTCTTCAGTCGTAGGTCGATGTTACAATGAATGACTGTTGTGTCTAGGTACTGAAGGTTGCCATCCTGGCAGAGAAATATGCAGTAGACTACTCCTGGTATGTGGACACCATTCTGAACCTAATCCGCATTGCTGGGGATTACGTCAGTGAGGAAGTGTGGTACCGCGTCATCCAGATCGTCATCAACCGTGACGATGTGCAGGGATATGCAGCCAAGACAGTCTTTGAGGTAAAAGACACCAGATGTTTACTACTTGTCCAAAGATCCATAAAATTATTTTCCACCATCATTGCGATACTTCATGCAACACACTGTTTTCTTCTCTCTTTTTGCTGTCTTTTAATTTCCACAGGCTTTGCAGGCTCCAGCTTGTCATGAGAATATGGTGAAGGTTGGAGGCTACATCCTGGGGGAGTTTGGTAACCTTATTGCTGGTGATCCTCGTTCCAGGTGAGTTCTTTAACCACTCCTAGCAATGTTTTCTAACTTTGCACTTTGGTGTTATAGATGTGTTTTGTTGTTGTATTAATGGTGTCCTCTTGTTCTTTTTCATTTTCTTTCCATCAAATTGCACTATCCTTTCATCTCACTAGTCCTCTGGTTCAGTTTAATCTGCTCCACTCTAAGTTTCACCTGTGTTCAGTCCCCACGCGTGCCCTGCTGCTTTCCGCCTATATTAAGTTCATTAATCTGTTCCCGGAGACAAAGAGCACCATTCAGGAAGTGCTGCGCTCTGACAGCCAGATCAGGAACAGTGATGTCGAGCTGCAGCAGAGAGCTGTGGAGTATCTCAAACTGTCCTCCATTGCCAGCACTGATGTCCTGGTAAGATCACATCCTTTTGCATGTATTTTGTTGATATGTTTGACACCATTTATTTGTTTGCATAATATCATTGTGTGTAATTGCGTAGGCCACAGTGCTTGAGGAGATGCCTCCATTCCCAGAGAGAGAGTCATCCATCCTAGCCAAGCTGAAAAAGAAGAAAGGACCAGGAGCCGTGTCTGTGAATGAACTAGAGGAGGGAAAGAGAGAGGGAGAACTCAATGGAGGGGGAGAGAGAGGAGGAGACAACTCCGGCATTGCTGCATCAAATGCTGTGAGGGACACAAACACGCATGGACGACATTGTTTGATATATATACACACACACACACACGCATACATGTGTATATATATATATATATATATATATATATATATATATTAGGGCTGTCCAAATTTACGCATCAACTAATATTAGGGGTGTAACGATTCACTCGTTTTCTCGATGCATCGATTATAAATCCTGGCGATGCATCTGCATCGATCCTGAAACATGTATTTTGAATCGTGAATCGTTTATTTACGTGAATAATCGATTTAAAAGGCTAAGAATCGAATTAATCACGATTTTATAGCGATTCAGTGGTTTAAAATATATAAACACAACCTTAAAGTGTTCCTGGTACAAGCTGCCTCACGCATTGGCCGTCATACGACATCCGCATTTGATTGGTTTCAGGCGCTCACACACCCCTGATTTCTCACGCTGAAGCCCGGTCAGTCAAATGCCTGAAAGATGAGTTTATCTTTCTACCTGTTGAGCTACTCATGTCGTGATCAGCTTGTATTACCGCAAATTAGTTAAAATCTCCCGGAATCTAGAGCGAGCGTGCATACGAGACAGAGGTTGTGCTCCAAACAGCGTATCGCGCGTTCACACACGGCTGCACGCACTCGGCAGAGAGGGAAAGCGAGCGAGAGACCACCTTGCGTGTACGGAGAGTCCATGTAATAAATGAATAAACGCGTTTTATTTCATAGTGCCCATGCAATGGCATGGCAGCTTTATCAATGGCTTGAGCAGTTTGCCTCAAAACTATTGCTTTCTCGACAGAGAGCTCAGCTGGAGATCGAGCTCAAACATGGACTGCTCAAAAATCTGTAGTTAACGTTATGAAAGCATGAGAGCTATGGGACCGAGCGCGAGCAAAATCCAGTGAAAAGATGATAACGAGTGCACTGAGAGGACGCAAAATGAAACTAATGAAAACGTCTCCATTAATTTGTGCATGTAGTCATTGAATGCAATACTTTTAAAAGCCTTTTTCAAAATATTTGCTACTTGCAAATGCTAATTTGTAGGCCATTGAATTTTTTTTTATAATAATATATTCATTAAAATTAAAAACAAACATGAACTAACATTAACAATGGACAAAATCCCCACTATCTGACCCCCGAAGGCCGCTGTGTAGGCTAATTCAAACCCAGACAAAGACCCATTGGGTGAAGCATTGAAATAATACTATAATGCATATAAAAAATTAAGAATCGAATCGAATTAATCGAATCGCATCGAATTTGGATGTGAATCGCATCGAATCGAATCGTTCTGAATTTGCACAAATCGTTCATGAATCGAATCGAAAACCTATGAATCGTGAATCGAATCGATTCGCTGTCTACCCAAAGATTCACAGCCCTAACTAATATATATTAGGGCTGTAACAATACACACATTTGTTTTGAACCGTTCGGTACGAAGCCTTCGGTTCGGTTCGGTTTTTCATTTTTAAACCGAACCATTTTTCCTTTTCCAAATGTAGGCACGTGGCAAATGTGCTCATAATGTAAGAGACACTGGCATGACCACAACATTGCCCAACATCAAATGGCAAATGTAATGTAAGCGGAACGAAACTGAGCTTCTCGTTATTGTGTGGTTGACGGGCCGGTTATCAGTTTGGACCAATGCAGCGCGAGCCGATCTTAATCAAGCAGCACAGTTACTACACAGCAAAGTCCAGTAGAGAAAACATTTGAATTCGCCACTGAAGTATGCTAATGACATCGCTGCGAGATCTAGTGAGAAGCATCCACATTTCTCCATTATTAATGGATCAAACCATGCTGACGTGGAAACCAGGGGAAACATTGGGCCATGAATGAACTATCCAGTGTCCACAGATCAGCAATATTCACCATGGATTTACTGTAGTAACACTACTAACTGTAACCTTTAAAGTAACATTACGTCGGTTTTATTTTGACATTATGAATACAATTGCTAAAAAAAAACGTTTGTTTGTAACTTTTACAATATTACATTTCATTTTGTCCAAGGAGCTGTTTTGTTTTATATGCTCAACGAAAAAAAATCATACTTTATGATGTTAGTTTTAATAAAAGTATAATTAATTAATTATTATAATTAATACTTTCTTTCTGCCATACACAGAGTTATATTATACTATGTATGTATGTAACACAGATTGTCTTTGGCTGAAAGAAAAAATACACCTAGGAAGGCTTGAGGGTGAGTAAATCATGCGATAATTTACATTTTGGGCTGAACTAACCCTTCGAAATAGGAAAATTATATCTGACTGATATTATCCGTCACGTTCAGTTTACATGCTTTATAGGGTCAGATTTATTGATCTGATCTGTTTTTGATTATCTTGCTACTTAGCATCTCTAAACTAAATGTTCTTGCCAGTAACTTGACAAATCAAAGTTTTTATAAAGTGCTCATTTTTATCAACCAAGTTCCTTACAAACATGATTTAGTTTCTAGTCACACTGGCGCATCAGATAAGAGCTGCCAATTTCAGAAAGCTCTTACCATTTTTGTGGGCAATATGCATCAGATGGTCAGTGCACATTACTGTAAGGCAGTCTGTGGGCTGAGGCTGAAACTAATATGCGACAGACTTCAGCCGCTGCACATGTTTACGTTTTTACAGGGAAGTGAGTCAGCAAATACAGAGCAATTCCTGAGAAAACACCCACCCACTGCACACATCCTGATTCAAACACTTCAGCATCTCCTTATTAAAGCGAATTCCAATGTAATGAACGCTCTTTTTCTTTCAGTCCACTCCATCCCCATCTGCCGATCTGCTGGGGCTCCGCACGGTACCCCCTGTTACCGCCGCTGCTCCCAGCGCAGGCAGCTTATTGGTTGATGTTTTCTCAGAGGCTGGTGTCAATGATGATGGCTTCCTGAGGTAAATATGAACCCGGTTCTTTAGCATCCTGTGTTCAGTCCACTGTGCACTTATTGCTTTTATTAACTGAAGTGAAGTACACTAATATTTTAACATGTTCAGTGGTCGCATATACGTCTGTCAGGCTTTCTGCTCTTCTGTCGTCTCACTTTCTATCGCTTGTTCTTCTTCTTGTCTTCCTCTTTGTGTGTTGTGTAATCTTGTGTCCTTTATCTTGCTGCGTATGTGACTGTCTTTCTCTTTTCTTGCTTCTTTTTTCTCTCTCTTTCCCTCCCTTTTCCATCTCCCTCATTTTGGTGTGTGTGTGTGCACATTTGTGTGTATGTGTGAACGTGTGTGCGTGTCTCACGTCCTTGCTTTTCATTGGACGATGGCAGAGATCTGGAACCCCCTACTGAAAGCTCTGACTCCCTATTGGCCGAGGGTCCTGGTGACTCGGAGTAAGGGGCCAGTGGTTGACACAGTGTCAATGTTACAGCAAAACTTACTGACAGTCACACATAAACACTTAATTGTTTGGTTATTTATAGATGTTGTTGAGTAAATATGTTCTTTTCTGTTTGTGTCTGTGGAGTATTTTCTATTTGTGTGCTGTGTGGTTGTAATATAAATTGCTAACATTTTATTTACCACAGATGTAATGCCTGCACTAACCTCTGCCTTCTCTCTTTCTCTCCCCTTTCTTGCTTCCTACTTCTACACTTCTTCTCGTTTTACCGGCTCACCACTTTCTAACATCCTTAATCTGTTTTAACCATCTGTGCCTTTTCACACTTAACACTTCTCACCCCTCTCTTCATCTCCTGGGGCCGCTCTCTTTCTCTCTCCATTCTTGGCTTTCGGTCTCTCAGCTCTGCTCCCTCCTCTGCGGTCTCTGAAGATCCTGCTCCTCCTCTGCCTGAGTCAAACGAACTGCTCAACAAGTAAGAGCTCACTCGCCTACTTCACTGCCTCCATTCAGTCACCCGACCGTCTCAGACAACCATCACCAGAAGCCTCTTTCATATAATTCTTCCTCCTCTTTTTCTCCTTGGTCGTTGTTTGGTTTTGTATGTTACTGTTAATCTTAGGCATGTAGTGTAGAAGCTGTGATTTTTTGATTAGTATTGAATATACATTGCTGTTCAAATGTTTGGGGTCAGTACGTGTGTTTTTTGAAAGAAGTGAATACTTATTCATCAAGGATGCATTAAATTGATCAAAATGACAGTAAAGACTGTTATAATGTTACAAAAGATTTCTATTTCAAATAAATACTGTTCTTTTGAACTTTCTATTCATCAAAGAATCCTGAAAAATATGAAATAACTGTTTTTAAAGGGATACTCCACTTTTTTTGGAAATACACTCATTTTACCACTCCCCCAGAGTTAAACAGTTGGGTTTTACCATTTTCAAATCAATTCAGCCGATTTTCTGATATTTAGAAGAATATCTGTGACCAGACAGTTTCTGGTCTAATTGACTTCCATAGTAGGAAAATATATATATATACTAGGGAAGTCAATGAGACCAGAAACTGTCTGGTTACTGATATTCTTCTAAAAATCAGTAAATCGGCTGAATGGATTTGAAAACTAAAAAACTTGACTGTTTAACTCTGGGAGAGTGGTAAAATGAGCCTATTTCCAAAAAAAGTGGAGTATCCCTTGAACATTTACAATAATAAATGTTTCTTGATCAGCAAATCAGTGTATTAAGATTTCTGAATGATCATGTGACAGTGGAGATTGGAGTAATGATGCTGAAAATTCAGCTTTGAGATCTCAGGTATAGATTACATTTTAAGATATCTTTGAACCGAAAATGGGTTATTTTTAATTGCAATATTTCACAATATTGCTTAATCAAATAAATCCAGCCTTGGTAGCCTTGAAAGATTTATTTCAGACCCCAAACTTTTAAACGGTGGTGTATGTAAAAAAACAACAACAGTGCAGTAATTATTTAATGTTGCGGAAAAAGCCCTGTCATGGCTCTATAAGTATCATGACCGTTAATTATAGTGACAATTATAAATGTAAATGTAAACATGATCAAATCAAGTAATTATATTTCAGTAAGTCTGCACTCACTCAACATCTCTAACCCACTTCTGAACACTTCTGCTAGGACTTTAAAAAAAAAATCTGTCGTCATTTACTCGCCCTCAAGTAGTTTCAAACCTGAATTTTTTTAAAGTTGAATTTCCCAACAGTTCATGGGCCCCATTGGCTTCAATAGTAGGAAAACAAATACTATGGAAGCCAATGGGGCCCTTCAACGGTTTGGTTCAAAATATCATCTTTTGTGTTCAGCAGATGAAAGAAATTCATACAGGTTTGGAACAACTTAAGGGTGAGTAAATGATGACATATGTTTTCAGTTTTGGGGGAACTATCCCTTTAAGGCATGTGTATAGATATACTCCAATATAAGAATCCCTTTGTGCTACTTCTATTTATCGGCATAGGAGAGTGTCGGCAGGACATATTGTTAGATGGGCTTGTCTGGTCTCTAGAAGCTTCATGGCTATGTGTCACAGCATGTGTTCTTACAACTAGTTCACAGCTACAATACTTACGCTTATATTTTTTATCAGATGAGAGAGACCATGGCACTACATAGTCAACCACATCTGGTAGCTCTGATGATTGCTCACTCTCTTTTGCTTAGCTGGTCTCCCTTTCAACACCCACCCTCCTCTCAGTGTCTTATGATGCATTCACATGCTCTTTGGATGGTCCATTCTTTCAGTGGTGATGTGCTTGGCTTGACTTGCCTGTTGGAGTGAACACTTGCTTATCCAAGTCCCATAGCATAAACTGAAGCTAACTGCATCTTTTACTAACACTGTTGGTAATTACCTGTTTTACTGATCATAAATGAAAAAACATTTAAAGATCAAATTAGAAAAATGGGAGCGAGTTTAAGGTGAATTTTCCCAGCTCATGTTTTTGATCATTCTTCCAACACGTGAACCCACCAGTAAAAAAAACAGCACCGTTGCTAGCTGTCCTTGCGAGCTTTTCTGCCTCACAAACACTCTTTATCTCTTGCCCTCAGGTTTGTGTGCAAGAACAATGGAGTTCTGTTTGAGAATCAGCTGCTACAGATCGGCATTAAGTCTGAATATCGCCAGAACCTGGGTGAGTCACAACATCTGCAAAATTTGAATTGCATCATCTTGGAGCTATATGTCAGCTGACCTTTGGACTATGTCATAAAGTTTGTTGTATTTTAACTTGCGTTTACAAGCGAATGTGGTTTCAATGTACACATTTTTGCTGTTCTGGCTCACTTTTATTCTATTGTGTTAGCAGTATAAAAACCTGTTTCCATGTGAATATTTGACTTGGTATTCAAATTGTGTGTATGTTGCCTCCCCCCACAGGACGGATGTATCTGTTCTATGGCAATAAGACGTCAGTGCAGTTTGTAACCTTCACGACCACAGTCACCTGCCCAGGAGAGCTACAATCTCATATCCTTCACATCCATACATGCAAACTCATGTTCATTCCTCCTTATACACGTTGTGAGGTTTGTTGATTATCTGAAGATGCTGGTTTGTTGATTCGTGGAATACCTTGACTAATCCCACAGCTCAACGTTCAGACTAAAACAGTGGAGCCTCTCATAGAAGGAGGTGCTCAGGTGCAGCAGGTCATCAACATCGAGTGTCTGACTGACTTCCTTGATGCACCGCTCCTCAACATCAAGTTCAGGTGACAGATGCACGCATTTCAATGGTTACTAGGGGTGTGACGAGACACGAGATTGGGTTCACGAGAACGAGACAAGACGAGATTTTTGACACAATTCGTGACTGGAAAAATAGTATGCAGGTGCATTTTGCAATCTTTTAACTAATAATCTTTGAATGCATATCATTTCAGGTCTACTTTATGAGTATGAATAATCAAAAAACAATATACAAGCACTGTAAAAGGTTTTTATTGACTGGCGTTTCTCCTGTTTGATTTCACATGAGTCTCTTCTTCAGACCTTACAGTACAAGAGCTTTCAGAACTTCTGATTGAGGCTGTGTGTGACCTCCTAACTGAACTCATTGTAGTCTGAAGTCCAAACAATTAGTGCAAGTGCAACCATAATCAAAGTTAGCACACAGACTCTTTGTAATTGTTTTGAAATTGCTGTTTTATTTTGCACCGGCATTTTTAGGGTTAATGCGGTGAGTTCGGAAAAATTTGGCTAGAGAGAAACGAGGCTGGTGTGTTTGTCTCGGTTGTTTTTCTTGTGTTCTGATTATAAGTTCAGAAACAGAGCCTCCCTTTCTCTGTTGTCCTTAAGACATTACAGTACTCTCTCAATATTCGAAGTGCAAACAGAGACCATAGCTGCAAATAAACAGTCCAGAGATGGGTATTGGGAGATATTAGACTATGAAGCCTAATTTGTGTGCAATGCACATCAGGGAGCTTGTGTTTTACTTTCAAATTGGTGATCGTGCATACTCTATGTATAGGGAGCAGCGGCACTGAGCGTGTATTCTACATGTTTAGACATTTATCAGACGTTTAGTCTATGTTGCGCAACGAATCCTCCGCCATCGCCATGGGAACAGTGAGCTGTGATTCGTGCTGCACTGATTGCAACGGCAACTAGTCAATGTGTCATGGCGATTTCGCGAGACAGCTTTTCACTCAATGGGAAATCTTGTCATGTTTTTGTCTCGCGAGATCTCGTGGCCCTAATGGTTGCGATGGTAAATCCACATGCACTCTAAGGTTTACAAAGCTTTCATGCTGTCTCAGGTATGGCGGAGCTCTCCAGAACCTCACACTCAAGCTGCCCGTTACCATAAACAAGTTCTTCCAGCCCACAGAGATGGCATCACATGACTTCTTTCAGCGCTGGAAACAACTCAGCCAGTAAGTGTTTGTGTGTACACGAGTCAGATTACTGTTGACAAAACATCACAAACTGTTCTCTAAATGAGAAACTTGTTAAATTCTCCCCTCACAGGCCTCAGCAAGAAGCACAGAAGATCTTCAAGGCCAACCATGCCATGGACACCGAAGTGCTCAAAGCTAAGGTGAGTTGACACCGCCCTACATTGACATCACAAAAACTCTCACATGGGCAAACTAACTTTTTCCGGGTGCGGGTAGTGTGCATTGCTTTCGCCCGTGATCTCCAACATGATTTTGTGCTGCAGTAGTAGCTACACATCATGTTTTATGACATGCCAACCAGTGTGAGGGTGCAATACCACCACTTACTACGTTTCAAAGTCAATCAGATTATTTACAATGTTAATGTACGTGTTGTATTAACATATTTAGTTTTTTATTATCGCCAATACTGGTATATTGCGACATCCCTATGCAGAAATAGTCCTGCAGACAAGAGTTCACTTCATTTAATTCTCATCTTTCGTCTTTGCTACCCTTCCCTTCTCCCTCACATTTCGTAGTTACTGGATTGGGCATGGCTCTCTTGGAGAACGTGGATCCAAACCCAGAGAACTTTGTGTGTGCCGGAGTGATCCAAACCAAGGCCCAACAAGTGGGTTCTCTGCTAAGACTCGAGCCCAACGCACAAGCCCAGGTATGAAAAGACATTCATTTTATGCAAATATATGTATCCATATTACGCAAATAAAAAAAGGGGGAAAAAAACCAACGAAATGCCTCGGGCATCAAAAGTCTTAACAGTCCCTCCCTGCTGCTATGGAGCACAGGTTTCTTTCAAAGTCAGTTTTATTGCATCTTACTGTTGTCTGTGTGTCTCTGTGCCTGCTGATGCAACTCCAGTCTGGGGAGCAGGTAACACATTCATCCTGCCACCCCTCTCAACCCAAAAACCTCCCATCCTCCTTCCCTCCCTCTCTTGTGATTTCACTCCATGTCTGGTAGTAAAACCCAGTTCATTTGGCGTGACAGCAGCGTCCTTCTCTTTGTATATGTGGAGTTCCTTTGTCCATAGTGCAAGTTCACATTTAGTC
>NW_024121321.1:15709384-15799384 GCF_016745375.1 Pimephales promelas
AAACCTATGAATCGTGAATCGAATCGATCGCTGTCTACCCAAAGATTCACAGCCCTAACTAATATATATTAGGGCTGTAACAATACACACATTTGTTTTGAACCGTTCGGTACGAGGCCTTCGGTTCGGTTTTTCATTTTTAAACCGAACCATTTTTCCTTTTCCAAATGTAGGCACGTGGCAAATGTGCTCATAATGTAAGAGACACTGGCATGACCACAACATTGCCCAACATCAAATGGCAAATGTAATGTAAGCGGAACGAAACTGAGCTTCTCGTTATTGTGTGGTTGACGGGCCGGTTATCAGTTTGGACCAATGCAGCGCGAGCCGATCTTAATCAAGCAGCACAGTTACTACACAGCAAAGTCCAGTAGAGAAAACATTTGAATTCGCCACTGAAGTATGCTAATGACATCGCTGCGAGATCTAGTGAGAAGCATCCACATTTCTCCATTATTAATGGATCAAACCATGCTGACGTGGAAACCAGGGGAAACATTGGGCCATGAATGAACTATCCAGTGTCCACAGATCAGCAATATTCACCATGGATTTACTGTAGTAACACTACTAACTGTAACCTTTAAAGTAACATTACGTCAGTTTTATTTTGACATTATGAATACAATTGCTAAAAAAAACGTTTGTTTGTAACTTTTACAATATTACATTTCATTTTGTCCAAGGAGCTGTTTTGTTTTATATGCTCAACGAAAAAAAATCATACTTTATGATGTTAGTTTTAATAAAAGTATAATTAATTAATTATTATAATTAATACTTTCTTTCTGCCATACACAGAGTTATATTATACTATGTATGTATGTAACACAGATTGTCTTTGGCTGAAAGAAAAAATACACCTAGGAAGGCTTGAGGGTGAGTAAATCATGCGATAATTTACATTTTGGGCTGACCCTTCGAAATAGGAAAATTATATCTGACTGATATTATCCGTCACGTTCAGTTTACATGCTTTATAGGGTCAGATTTATTGATCTGATCTGTTTTTGATTATCTTGCTACTTAGCATCTCTAAACTAAATGTTCTTGCCAGTAACTTGACAAATCAAAGTTTTTATAAAGTGCTCATTTTTATCAACCAAGTTCCTTACAAACATGATTTAGTTTCTAGTCACACTGGCGCATCAGATAAGAGCTGCCAATTTCAGAAAGCTCTTACCATTTTTGTGGGCAATATGCATCAGATGGTCAGTGCACATTACTGTAAGGCAGTCTGTGGGCTGAGGCTGAAACTAATATGCGACAGACTTCAGCCGCTGCACATGTTTACGTTTTTACAGGGAAGTGAGTCAGCAAATACAGAGCAATTCCTGAGAAAACACCCACCCACTGCACACATCCTGATTCAAACACTTCAGCATCTCCTTATTAAAGCGAATTCCAATGTAATGAACGCTCTTTTTCTTTCAGTCCACTCCATCCCCATCTGCCGATCTGCTGGGGCTCCGCACGGTACCCCCTGTTACCGCCGCTGCTCCCAGCGCAGGCAGCTTATTGGTTGATGTGTTCTCAGAGGCTGGTGTCAATGATGATGGCTTCCTGAGGTAAATACGAATCCGGTTCATTAGCATCCTGTGTTCAGTCCACTGTGCACTTATTGCTTTTATTAACTGAAGTGAAGTACACTAATATTTTAACATGTTCAGTGGTCGCATATACGTCTGTCAGGCTTTCTGCTCTTCTGTCGTCTCACTTTCTATCGCTTGTTCTTCTTCTTGTCTTCCTCTTTGTGTGTTGTGTAATCTTGTGTCCTTTATCTTGCTGCGTATGTGACTGTCTTTCTCTTTTCTTGCTTCTTTTTTCTCTCTCTTTCCCTCCCTTTTCCATCTCCCTCATTTTGGTGTGTGTGTGTGCACATTTGTGTGTATGTGTGAACGTGTGTGCGTGTCTCACGTCCTTGCTTTTCATTGGACGATGGCAGAGATCTGGAACCCCCTACTGAAAGCTCTGACTCCCTATTGGCCGAGGGTCCTGGTGACTCGGAGTAAGGGGCCAGTGGTTGACACAGTGTCAATGTTACAGCAAAACTTACTGACAGTCACACATAAACACTTAATTGTTTGGTTATTTATAGATGTTGTTGAGTAAATATGTTCTTTTCTGTTTGTGTCTGTGGAGTATTTTCTATTTGTGTGCTGTGTGGTTGTAATATAAATTGCTAACATTTTATTTACCACAGATGTAATGCCTGCACTAACCTCTGCCTTCTCTCTTTCTCTCCCCTTTCTTGCTTCCTACTTCTACACTTCTTCTCGTTTTACCGGCTCACCACTTTCTAACATCCTTAATCTGTTTTAACCATCTGTGCCTTTTCACACTTAACACTTCTCACCCCTCTCTTCATCTCCTGGGGCCGCTCTCTGTTCTCTCTCCATTCTTGGCTTTCGGTCTCTCAGCTCTGCTCCCTCCTCTGCGGTCTCTGAAGATCCTGCTCCTCCTCTGCCTGAGTCAAACGAACTGCTCAACAAGTAAGAGCTCACTCGCCTACTTCACTGCCTCCATTCAGTCACCCGACCGTCTCAGACAACCATCACCAGAAGCCTCTTTCATATAATTCTTCCTCCTCTTTTTCTCCTTGGTCGTTGTTTGGTTTTGTATGTTACTGTTAATCTTAGGCATGTAGTGTAGAAGCTGTTATTTTTTGATTAGTATTGAATATACATTGCTGTTCAAATGTTTGGGGTCAGTACGTGTGTTTTTTGAAAGAAGTGAATACTTATTCATCAAGGATGCAATTAAATTGATCAAAATGACAGTAAAGACTGTTATAATGTTACAAAAGATTTCTATTTCAAATAAATACTGTTCTTTTGAACTTTCTATTCATCAAAGAATCCTGAAAAAGTTATGGTTTCCACAAAAAGTTATGGTTTCCACAAAAATATGAAATGACTGTTTTTAAAGGGATACTCCACTTTTTTTGGAAATACACTCATTTTACCACTCCCCCAGAGTTAAACAGTTGGGTTTTACCATTTTCGAATCAATTCAGCCGATTTTCTGATATTTAGAAGAAAATCTGTGACCAGACAGTTTCTGGTCTAATTGACTTCCATAGTAGGAAAATATATACTATGGAAGTCAATGAGACCAGAAACTGTCTGGTCATCAGAAAATCGGAAAATCGGCTGAATGGATTTGAAAACTAAAAAACTTGACTGTTTAACTCTGGGAGAGTGGTAAAATGAACCTATTTCCAAAAAAAGTGGAGTATCCCTTGAACATTTACAATAATAAATGTTTCTTGATCAGCAAATCAGTGTATTAAGATTTCTGAATGATCTTGTGACAGTGGAGATTGGAGTAATGATGCTGAAAATTCAGCTTTGAGATCTCAGGAATAGATTACATTTTAAGATATCTTTGAACCGAAAATGGGTTATTTTTAATTGCAATATTTCACAATATTGCTTAATCAAATAAATCCAGCCTTGGTAGCCTTGAAAGATTTATTTCAGACCCCAAACTTTTAAACAGTGGTGTATGTAAAAAAACAACAACAGTGCAGTAATTATTTAATGTTGCGGAAAAAGCCCTGTCATGGCTTTATAAGCATCATGACCGTTAATTATAGTGACAATTATAAATGTAAATGTAAACATGATCAAATCAAGTAATTATATTTCAGTAAGTCTGCACTCACTCAACATCTCTAACCCACTTCTGAACACTTCTGCTTGGACTTAAAAAAAAAACCTGTCGTCATTTGCTCGCCCTCAAGTAGTTTCAAACCTGAATTTTTTTAAAGTTGAATTTCCCAACAGTTCATGGGCCCCATTGGCTTCCATAGTAGGAAAACAAATACTATGGAAGCCAATGGGGCCCTTCAACGGTTTGGTTCAAAATATCATCTTTTGTGTTCAGCAGATGAAAGAAATTCATACAGGTTTGGAACAACTTACGGGTGAGTAAATGATGACATATGTTTTCAGTTTTGGGGGAACTATCCCTTTAAGGCATGTGTATAGATATACTCCAATATAAGAATCCCTTTGTGCTACTTCTATTTATCGGCATAGGAGAGTGTCGGCAGGACATATTGTTAGATGGGCTTGTCTGGTCTCTAGAAGCTTTATGGCTATGTGTCACAGCATGTGTTCTTACAACTAGTTCACAGCTACAATACTTACGCTTATATTTTTTATCAGATGAGAGAGACCATGGCACTACATAGTCAACCACATCCGGTAGCTCTGATGATTGCTCACTCTCTTTTGCTTAGCTGGTCTCCCTTTCAACACCCACCCTCCTCTCAGTGTCTTATGATGCATTCACGTGCTCTTTGGATGGTCCATTCTTTCAGTGGTGATGTGCTTGGCTTGACTTGCCTGTTGGAGTGAACACTTGCTTATCCAAGTCCCATAGCATAAACTGAAGCTAACTGCATCTTTTACTAACACTGTTGGTAATTACCTGTTTTACTGATCATAAATGAAAAAAACATTTAAAGATCAAATTAGAAAAATGGGAGCGAGTTTAAGGTGAATTTTCCCAGCTCATGTTTTTGATCATTCTTCCAACACGTGAACCCACCAGTAAAAAAAACAGCACCGTTGCTAGCTGTCCTTGCGAGCTTTTCTGCCTCACAAACACTCTTTATCTCTTGCCCTCAGGTTTGTGTGCAAGAACAATGGAGTTCTGTTTGAGAATCAGCTGCTACAGATCGGCATTAAGTCTGAATATCGCCAGAACCTGGGTGAGTCACAACATCTGCAAAATTTGAATTGCATCATCTTGGAGCTATATGTCAGCTGACCTTTGGACTATGTCATAAAGTTTGTTGTATTTTAACTTGCGTTTACAAGCGAATGTGGTTTCAATGTACACATTTTTGCTGTTCTGGCTCACTTTTATTCTATTGTGTTAGCAGTATAAAAACCTGTTTCCATGTGAATATTTGACTTGGTATTCAAATTGTGTGTATGTTGCCTCCCCCCACAGGACGGATGTATCTGTTCTATGGCAATAAGACGTCAGTGCAGTTTGTAACCTTCACGACCACAGTCACCTGCCCAGGAGAGCTACAATCTCATATCCTTCACATCCATACATGCAAACTCATGTTCATTCCTCCTTATACACGTTGTGAGGTTTGTTGATTATCTGAAGATGCTGGTTTGTTAATTCGTGGAATACCTTGACTAATCCCACAGCTCAACGTTCAGACTAAAACAGTGGAGCCTCTCATAGAAGGAGGTGCTCAGGTGCAGCAGGTCATCAACATCGAGTGTCTGACTGACTTCCTTGATGCACCGCTCCTCAACATCAAGTTCAGGTGACAGATGCACGCATTTCAATGGTTACTAGGGGTGTGACGAGACACGAGATTGGGTTCACGAGAACGAGACAAGACGAGATTTTTGACACAATTCGTGACTGGAAAAATAGTATGCAGGTGCATTTTGCAATCTTTTAACTAATAATCTTTGAATGCATATCATTTCAGGTCTACTTTATGAGTATGAATAATCAAAAAACAATATACAAGCACTGTAAAAGGTTTTTATTGACTGGCGTTTCTCCTGTTTGATTTCACATGAGTCTCTTCTTCAGACCTTACAGTAGAAGAGCTTTCAGAACTTCTGATTGAGGCTGTGTGTGACCTCCTAACTGAACTCATTGTAGTCTGAAGTGCAAACAATTAGTGCAAGTGCAACCATAATCAAAGTTAGCACACAGACTCTTTGTAATTGTTTTGAAATTGCTGTTTTATTTTGCACCGGCATTTTTAGGGTTAATGCGGTGAGTTTGGAAAAATTCGGCTAGAGAGAAACGAGGCTGGTGTGTTTGTCTCGGTTGTTTTTCTTGTGTTCTGATTATAAGTTCAGAAACAGAGCCTCCCTTGTCTGTTGTCCTTAAGACATTACAGTACTCTCTCAATATTCGAAGTGCAAACAGAGACCATAGCTGCAAATAAACAGTCCAGAGATGGGTATTGGGAGATATTAGACTATGAAGCCTAATTTGTGTGCAATGCACATCAGGGAGCTTGTGTTTTACTTTCAAATTGGTGATCGCGCATACTCTATGTATAGGGAGCAGCGGCACTGAGCGTGTATTCTACATGTTTAGACATTTATCAGACGTTTAGTCTATGTTGCGCAACGAATCCTCCGCCATCGCCATGGGAACAGTGAGCTGTGATTCGTGCTGCACTGATTGCAACGGCAACTAGTTAATGTGTCATGGCGATTTCGCGAGACAGCTTTTCACTCAATGGGAAATCTTGTCATGTTTTTGTCTCGCGAGATCTCGTGGCCCCTAATGGTTGCGATGGTAAATCCACATGCACTCTAAGGTTTACAAAGCTTTCATGCTGTCTCAGGTATGGCGGAGCTCTCCAGAACCTCACACTCAAGCTGCCCGTTACCATAAACAAGTTCTTCCAGCCCACAGAGATGGCATCACATGACTTCTTTCAGCGCTGGAAACAACTCAGCCAGTAAGTGTTTGTGTGTACACGAGTCAGATTACTGTTGACAAAACATCACAAACTGTTCTCTAAATGAGAAACTTGTTAAATTCTCCCCTCACAGGCCTCAGCAAGAAGCACAGAAGATCTTCAAGGCCAACCATGCCATGGACACCGAAGTGCTCAAAGCTAAGGTGAGTTGACACCGCCCTACATTGACATCACAAAAACTCTCACATGGGCAAACTAACTTTTTCCGGGTGCGGGTAGTGTGCATTGCTTTCGTCCGTGATCTCCAACATGATTTTGTGCTGCAGTAGTAGCTACACATCATGTTTTATGACATGCCAACCAGTGTGAGGGTGCAATACCACCACTTACTACGTTTCAAAGTCAATCAGATTATTTACAATGTTAATGTACGTGTTGTATTAACATATTTAGTTTTTTATTATCGCCAATACTGGTATATTGCGACACCCCTATGCAGAAATAGTCCTGCAGACAAGAGTTCACTTCATTTAATT
This sequence comes from Pimephales promelas, assembly GCF_016745375.1. The sequence continues at coordinate 15,716,351 of NW_024121321.1, forward strand.
CTCATCTTTCGTCTTTTGCTACCCTTCCCTTCTCCCTCACATTTCGTAGTTACTGGGATTGGGCATGGCTCTCTTGGAGAACGTGGATCCAAACCCAGAGAACTTTGTGTGTGCCGGAGTGATCCAAACCAAGGCCCAACAAGTGGGTTCTCTGCTAAGACTCGAGCCCAACGCACAAGCCCAGGTATGAAAAGACATTCATTTTATGCAAATATATGTATCCATATTACGCAAACAAAAGGAAAGGGGGAGAAAAAAAAACAACGAAATGCCACGGGCATCAAAAGTCTTAACAGTCCCTCCCTGCTGCTATGGAGCACAGGTTTCTTTCAAAGTCAGTTTTATTGCATCTTACTGTTGTCTGTGTGTCTCTGTGCCTGCTGATGCAACTCCAGTCTGGGGAGCAGGTAACACATTCATCCTGCCACCCCTCTCAACCCAAAAACCTCCCATCCTCCCTCCCTCCCTCTCTTGTGATTTCACTCCATGTCTGGTAGTAAAACCCAGTTCATTTGGCGTGACAGCAGCGTCCTTCTCTTTGTATATGTGGAGTTTCCTTTGTCCATAGTGCAAGTTCACATTTAGTCTATGTATCAACAATATGGATCAGACACGCATTCGGAAAGCGGAATGAGCGTCTTATCTGCACAATCGATGTTCTTCCTCAATTGTTTGTGTTTGCATTTACATTTGGTGTAATGCTCTTTATTCTCTCTCTGTTCAGATGTACCGGTTGACCCTGCGCAGCAGTAAGGACACTGTCTCCCAGCGTCTTTGTGAGCTGCTGGCGGAACAGTTCTAGAAAGCCAGCCGAGACTAGCGCCATCTAGAACCGACACGCAGACCAGACCAGACCAGCGTTCCACCTGAAAGGCCCCAGAATAAAGATTCTACAAATAGCATTCATGCATAAGGGAAAAAGTAGCTGTCAGCCTCTGGCAGCCATATTACTGTCCTTCTGATAATGATTATTATTATTACTGTTATTATCATCAGCGCTGCCCTTCTTGTTTTTATCGGTGTTTACCTGTGTGTGAGCAATGGAACGAAAGGAAGCGTGTGTGTTTTTTTCGTACATGTGTGAAAGAGTCATGATGATAGTTCCGTTCTCCGTCCTGCCTGTTCAATGATCAACTTCTGTGCTTGTGTTGACTGAGCTGGTGTGTGTGTGTGTGTGTTTGTTTATGTTGTGGGTTAAGGGGGAGGGAGAAAAGTAAGTGCAAATGGAAGTGGAGCAAGTCTTCCCTCTCTCCTGTTTTATCCGCAAAGTTTCAACCGCAAGAACTGCACATTAGCTGTTTCTTTGGGACATTCCCTGTAAGACTATTAGCAGGAAAAACAAACAAAAAAACTCAATCTCAATACACTAACGTAATGGCACTTCTCTAAAAGAGGCCAGAATCACTAACCCTCAACACTTTATCTCTCTCGCTTTCCTCCTGAAATCCGATTCAGAGCTATTGGTGTACATAGAGAAAAAAAAAAAAAAGATTCCACGTGCATTTCCAGTTTATTGCATCGTACACGCGTTCCTTCCGACATAGAAATGGCCAGTGCACTTTAAGAGGCTTTGAGAGGAAAGGCTTTTATAGTCCCGACCCTTTTTTTCCTGTTCTTGTCTTATGTATTCAGTACTCTTCCTGACCCCCATTATCTGACAATGTTTATTGAAAAAAAATCTCTATATAAATATATATAAACCATGTAAATGATTACCCTTCATGGTTGCATTTGTATGTCTCTTTCTTGTTTTTGATAGTGGTGTATTGTTGGTGTGTTTGTATGCTTTCTTAAATGGTCTAATGTTTTTTTGCTTTTGTTTTGGACATTCCATTCTGTACTACGAGTGAATGGGCATACCGTTTCAGGTTAGTTGTACAGTGTTAAACGAGCTGGGGAGGAACTAGAATCAGAAAGGAAGTGAAGCAGAGAGAAGGTCAGGTCCGCCAGTGTGTGAGTTTCTGCACGTGAAGAGTGCAACTGCTGTGGACCTTCATGTAAATGTTGTCTTTTTTTTTGTTGGTAATATCGTTTTAAAAAAAAAAACATCTGGAAGACATTGACATCGTTATTCTTCCAGCACAGTTATTGACTGAAATGAATAGTAGATAGTGGTTACCTCATCACTAAATCTTTACACGACACACGCACTATTAACTTTCAGTGGTGACTGACCACAGCTGGAGACCCATATTTTCTTTTGCAGAGCTAAAACCTGGGAAAGCACTTAGTTTGTGAAAAGTCATCGCATACACACAGTTGTACACACATTCTTAGGCCTAGAGGACGGGGGCTTAAGGGGGAGCACTGGACCAAAGCAGCTACCAACTGTCAATCACGTACAGGGATCATAACAATTTTGGTCAGCATCGTTTGGTGAGAGTGTGGTGTTAATCTGTGTGATTCTTGTGTAAAAAAAAATATAATGGAATTTATGCGACATTGTCATGTTAGTTCAGCTGGGGGTCACGCTTCCCTCGATGCAGTACTGGGGACATCGTCATTGTAGTTGATTAGAGTCACAGTCATGGTGTGTGTGTTTCTGTGTGTGCGCGTGTCTATGCAGTATCCGCTAGCTAATGCAGCCCCCGGTGTATCGCTGTTCAACCTGTCAGATACCTGTGTTAGATTAAAATTTACTCTGTACTGAATAATGTGAAAGTAAAATTATGCCATATACTCGAACCAGGTGTTTTCTTTGTGTGTGTGTGTTTTAGGGATGGGCACAGAGATTAGGAGGGCTGACTGCTGAAACTCACACATGCACAAAGCACAAAATAGTATATCTCAGCACATTATGTTATAGGCCTGAGTCCAGCTCTAAGATGTTAGGTGGCCCATAGGTTTAGGAATGTAACAATAGTGTTATGGTTATGGTGGTCTACAATAAAATGATTCTAATTTCAAGCAGAATTGGTGGTAAAACTTTGGTTAACTTTTTTTGTAATCAAACTTGATAATTTTACTATTCCATTCTTTCAGGTATGAAATTAGATTAATCACAATTATTTTCTTAAATCTTCAGGTTTAGGCATCTAACAGCACTTATAATGGTGTTTTAAGCTAAGCTTATTATTATCTTGACCTGCACATTTAGTTAAAAGACAAAATGCATCTTTCCAGTGAACATGCAAAACTCAATTATGCAAGATTTTAAATACAATGTTTAATAATATACCACACTGCACTACAAATCAGCCGTCTTACATTTTCCTTTTAACCAGGCAAATCAATTTAAAACTTTATGGTTAATACAGTTGAATAAGTTCACATTCATTTAATTGTGTGTTACAGTTGAATGTTGTTTTTTGCATCTGTAGCTCGAGAAATATAAATCATTGTGGTAGGATAACAAAAACACGTGACAATTCATAACGTAATGTTTGATGTAGGTTGCAGTGCACTACGTGCGGTTGTTTAAAATAGTATAAATATTATATCAATAGGTAAATGTGGACTAGTGAACTAAGCGTTCTGAATTATACATTTTGTTTACCAGAGAAACACTGCTCGCATGGGACGTTGCACACGAGTCTATTTATAAAATCATCTAGAAAGTCTAAAAAGGACATACAAGACTCTCATTTGACTGATTGCAAATAAAATCGGCGTGTATCTGTCTGAAAGGCTACAGGGAGTAAAACACGATTCATCACAATAAAAATGCCGAGGTCTTCAGGGCAAATTGATGATGTCCATCAAACAGAGCGAGAGCGTGCCCGCGCGCGCGTCATAGAGCAAGCCTGGGCGCCGATTGGCTGAAAATGACATCATATAGAATTGTACTATTCTTAGCTTCTGGAAACGAGATGACCTCATCTTTTTCCTCCCTCGCGCAGGTATAGACATACAACAACAAATAATGTGAGAAGCGCAGACAGAACGGAGAGGAGCACGGGAGCACAACTACTGAGAAGAGAGATCAAGGAACTGTTTATAATTGCGCAGTTGCAAATACTTCACGCGTTTGTGCTATTTACAACGTTCATCCACCAGCTTCGTTGCACTTTTCCAACCTTTTTGGACTTCCTGCGCATTCTGCTGGTCTATAACTGACTGGACTGGTGAGTATCAGCTTTCAGTTTATTCTAAACATGTGTAACTTGTCAATTATCATTGTTATCATTGCATTTAATCATTGTTAAATGCAATTTATCAAAATTTTAAATCCCTTTAGGCATACCATTTGACCTGCTTTTAGGATTCTGACTGTTTGTTTAGTGCGTCATACACAAAGAGTTATTTTCTTTGTATTTTTTCTCCATAGGTTTTCAGGTTAATCATTTTTATTTTATTTATTTTGGGGTTTTTTTTAGAAATCAAGAAATGGTGTACTACAGGGACAGTCAGTCCGAGCGGCCGCCGTTGTCCCGTATTCTGCCGCATCTCTACCTTGGTGCAGAGACTGACGTAACCCAGGTTTGTTTACAGTCCTCTTCTAATGATTTATCAGTATTATAGTGTTCTCCTCAAATCATATTTAACTTATGCTTCATTTAACAATTAGTTTGTCCTCTTGTGTTACATTTAAGTTACTTTCTCACCTTTCACCCGCTGTTCGTTTCCACAGGATGGTTTGTCTGACCGAGGCATCTCGTACGTACTAAGTGTGAGCCGATGTTGCCCACAGCCTTCATTTCTACCCCAGTCCCAGTACCTCCGTATCCCAATAGACGACTCTCTGCGGGATGACCTGCTTCCTTGGATCCCTCAGGCGTTGCACTTCATTGGTGAGGGACCCGGAATCCCACTCCTTACATCAGCCTGCATTTGCATCCCAACTGCATTACGTCATTATAGCTAGCATCGATATTGAAATAGATTTTGTCTGTGTAAAAAAAAAAGAAAAAAAAAGGAAAAGACAATAATATGAGGCTAATTTGAAACAGATCATAGGCTATATTTTATGCATTAGTCATCTGCTGGAAAATCCTGAATACACGTTTTTATATAGGCCATCGTATATGTTTCGTTGCAGATGGGGCCATGTCACTTGGCTGCTCTGTCTTGGTTCACTGTGCTGCAGGAATCTCTCGATCTCCTGCACTTGCCGTGGCATACGTCATGTATAGTCTGGAAATGGATCTGGATCATGCATACAGGTAATGTGCATACGTTGTTTTACTACTGCTTCTATCATTGTCTGTGTAATAAGAAGTGACATTTCGCACATAAATAAAGTCAGAGGTATAATCTGGTGATTGAATTGAGAACGATTATTGTTTTATTGTATTTTTATCTAATGAATGCAGATTATTCAAATGAGTGAAGTATCTATTTCATCATTCCTTTAGGTTTGTGAAAGAACGCAGACCTACAATTTCACCAAATTTTAACTTCCTGGGTCAGCTGCAGCTCTTCCAAGGAACGCTTTCTTTGAAGAATAATAACACAAACCTTCACGCTCAGCAGTCAGACAAACCTTTGGATAACTGCCCGAAGCCCACCAATGAAAAAAACAACAGCAGTTCTGCAGTGGCACTGTTAACTAACTTATACCGTCAGAACAGAACTGACAACAACTGCATTGTTGACGTATGCACTGAGGATTCCCAAGCTAACGTGCACTGTGAGAACAAGAACAACCAAATGATGAATCCAGAGTTGACCTTATCTCTTTCAGACAAGCTCGGAGCGCTCACTCTCCGCACAAATCCCGTAGAGATACAAAGACCAGTAAACATCACATCTCAGACACAGCATGATTCACCAAAGTCCAACCTACCTAAGCCTACTTACCTTCAGATTCCATCTCTAGCGGACAAACGCAAAAGCCTCACTCTTTCCCTTACGCCAGTGGGTGCAGTTCCTCAGACTCACCAGGAGGGGTCATCAGCCATCAGCTGTGATCTGAGGAAGAGCCGTTCCGCAGTTGACCAGACGGGGGCGTTAGAGGACTTGCGAAGAGCCGACATGGAGCCGTCAGCATCAGAAACCAGAACAGATCCAAAAGAGGCAAACAGGTTTATCAACAAGGAGGCGTCAGCTCGACACAGCTGCTCAAGATCACAAAGAAGAAAGAATAAACTAAACAACAGAGCAAACGAGGAGCAACAAAAAACAAACCAAGTGAACCATTCAAGCACACAATCGCACAGGCAGATCCAGGGACCATGTGAGATCAAAACCTCCTCACAGGAGGTTACCAGTGGTGTAGAAGCAGTGGAGGGTATGAATGGAGACAACAGCCCATTGTCTCCAGTCAGTCTAACGGTTAACAAAATACTAGACTGGGGAGAACGCATGCTGCTTGGGGTCCTACTCGGCCCACGTATTAAAGTGGGACAGGCTGCTTTGCCGTACAGATGTTGAAGAGGGACTGTTTCAGTCTGGTTGTATGAACTGTGCTATTTAAAGATGGAGTGTAAATGAGGACTTTTCAGTGAGGCATATCTAAGGAACTGTGTTTATTATTTACCTCCCCACCATTGAAAGGAACTTAAATGAAGACAGAGTGGGGTGAGGCATGAGACAGAGACATGGGTGAATAAGCATAGCCCATGAGTGTGTGAACTCGCTTATTTATTTGAAGAAATTGCATGTTCCTCCAAGAGTGTTTGATAGACTCAAGTCATCTGACGGACTGGTGATAAATGACAGAATGTCTGGAAAAACACTTGCAATTTGTTCTGTTATAATGCACAGCCTGCCTGTGACTTTATTTATTAAAATACACTGATAATTGACATTTATAAATGGGTATTTTGCAGGTGGAATTTGAACACTATAGCTTGTATTGAAAAAGTGTTCATTAAAGACAATTATTTTATCTCTCTGTCTCTTTCATTTTAGCAACTGTTGAATTTTATAATAAAATGTCATTAAAAGACCAAATCTAGCAATAAAATGGGTACGATCTACTACCTCAACATCATGTCTGTGAATTTAAGAGCCAGTTGATCAGTTGGGCTATAGACCTGTGCCTTTTAAGTTAAGAAAAAAACAGTAATTATAATATCCTTACAGTTATACCGAAGGGCTTTCTATAAAGTTGAGGAATTTGTTGCATCAGGCTACTGAAATTTAGTCTTGGTTTAGTCACAATGAAGAGGAGCTCCATTTCCCCATACATGTTGGGAAGGCAGACAGTAACTGGTGGGTGTCTCCAAAAATGATTTGTAATACTCCCTGTTTTTCACATTCTTGGAGGTTTTTGTTTAATACAAGCCAAAAAGTGAATCAGCATCCACACGGATATTGCCAAGAATTGACACAATATAGCCTACTTTAAGAACAAAGGCAAATGTACAGAATCAACATATTCCATATCACTATGAAATGCACATTAAATAAATAAATAAATATAAGGTACAAAATATTCCATCTAGACAAACATATAACGTTTAAATCAGCCTCATTTAAAATCAGCCTCATGTCCATAACAAATTTCAATAGATTATCTCTCCTGTTTTTAACTCTTGCGCTTATTTATATCATTCGAGCTGAATAGAAAACGGACATTGAATACAGAATTAACGCTCTGTGTAAAACATCTACCGTAACCCAGGCAAGCCAGGCCCTTGGCCAAATATGGAAAGACGACGCTCGTATTACACATTTATCATAAAGCCTGCCTTCTATTGCGGAAATGCAAGCGAGTAGCAGCAGAATAGTTCATCGAATCATTCGTATCAGCCAATAAGAACTGACCAAGGCACACCGATTACGAAATGATTTGTGCGATGAGAAAAACAACGATGGAAGCCACGCCCATTTCAGGCGTGCGTATGAGATACACTGAAGACGAAAAAAAAAGTTGCCCCTGGTCATGAAAAAAAGCTATCGGAAGCAAGAGAGAGTCCAGAAATCACCAAGAAAAATCCAGAGGGCGGACATTCCTTTAAGCTTGGAATTCGCCGTTTATCTCCATAGCAAGATGGTTTTATCGCTTGTACAAAAGGGAGAGTTTGTCGGCTAAATCTTGCGGATATAGTGTATTAAAGTTGTCAGAGTATTTGCGGGTTGGCAGTGGACTAAGTTGTCTGACTTTCGAGTCGCTAACTTGGCACCAGAAGGCTAATTTACTGAAGGCGGCTGCGGAAGAAAGGTAACGTTAATCGGCGTTCATGGCGCAGACCAGCGCGGTATTTGTTTTATTTCCACTTCAATCTATCAATTAATTATTTCCACTTCAGTCTATCATTCTGATTCTGAAAATGCTATTGTTTTGTAGATATTGAAATATGGAGCTTTGATTGTGATACGTATTGCCCAAATCTGTAACATTGTAGCCTATTGTAGAGGTTTATCAACGATGCCAGGCCTTTTACGGTCTCAAATCTTTATGCTCCGTAGGGCAGTATTTTTCCTCTTAAAACCATTGTAGTTGAGTAAAAAGACATTATTAGTATAATAGGTGTCCATTAATAGTATAATAGATGTCCTTTTTCCATAATAGGTGCCCTTTAATGACCCAATGTTACATATTTGCAGGAGTAGGACCATGTCAACGGAAGAAAGATATAAGTTGGTGGTCGTGGGCGGTGGAGGTGTGGGGAAAAGCGCCCTCAGTATTCAGTTCATTCAGGTAAGTCTGTATTTTTAGTACTTTGTATGAAAAAGATGAATACTTTGTATGTATTTATGTCGCAACATGGGCCAAATACGCGGTGGTAATTATTTCTGTGGGTGTGTTGTAAGAGTTGTGTGACGTTCAGAGTGAAGTGGTTTTTCTCTGCATGTTCCTTCATGTTAAAGCCCTCGTTTAAGAGTTTGTGAACCAATATGTTTTTTTTCACAGTCGTACTTTGTGTCTGACTATGACCCGACCATTGAAGACTCGTACACTAAAACCTGCACCGTGGATGGAAAGGAGACACGATTAGACAGTATGTTGGTGTTAATATGTTCTTTATAGGAAGGAATGAGTGTTAAAAGCTCCACATGTTTCCTCAGCAGGGAGATTTTTGTCTGAGTTACATCATTGATGATTAAATGCTGACTACTGGTTCCTGCCCAGGTTTTGTTTTGACTTGCTGTCAGTCCAACATCATGCCTGCTGTGTTTAAATTTACCTGGGGTTTGTTTTGTTTTTGTGTCGTTCGCCATTAGTCCTGGACACAGCAGGACAAGAAGAGTTTGGAGCGATGAGAGAGCAGTACATGCGCTCTGGAGAGGGTTTCTTACTGGTGTTTGCTCTTAATGACCGTGGCAGGTAGGTGTTTTCCCGAGTGTGTTTGTGAGCATGAGAGGAAGGCAAATAGATGGTTCCTAACTTCTCTGTGTGATGAGAACAGAGAGTGTGTGTGTGTGTGTGTTAAAAATAAAACCACAGAATGTGTTTGTGATGAGAATGAAAGTGTAGGTTATGAGTGTTCATGTCATCAGGTGCAGAGTTGAGCCTCAACAGCTGAACTGAGACTTTCTGTGGCCAGTATAAATGTTCACAGTGTACGAAGGGACCGTTTACATGACACCATTTTCAATTAAAAACAGAAGACCATTTATGCTGTTTGGCTGATCATTTACACAACAACTGCGTTTTGGGGGCATGAGAATGCGAAGTTTTGAAAACAAGTTTCAAAGTGCAACTTTTTTTAAGCGATACAAATTCTTGTCTCTGTGGAAAAAAAAAAAAATATGTTCAGGAAAATATTTAATGCAATTTGTTTTATTAATTTGTTTTATTTGTTAATTCTACCTTTAGGAATTTTAATATTAATTTATTTTAAGTTGAATTTTCTGGCTACAATCCAAGAAGAGTAATGACCTTCTATGAACTCTTTGTTTTTGTTTTTTCATAAAACTTGCTATTCTGCTAAAATGTTGTTGGTGGTCTCTGTTTCAGTTTTAAAGAAATTCAGAAATTTCACACTCAAATATTACGGGTGAAGGATCGAGATGACTTTCCCATAGTTCTTGTTGGCAACAAATCAGATCTTGACCAGCAGAGAGAGGTAATGTTTCCGTGTTCCACAGCTGGTTAAATTTTTAATGAAAAATAGGCTACCAATTCATACCCCCCACCCCCCACAAAATAGATCTCGAGAGAGGAGGCCATGTCGTTTGCCCGAGAAAACAGGATCCCCTATATGGAATCATCAGCTAAGAACCGCCACAATGTGGAAGAAGCCTTCATGGAGGTTGTGCGAGCAATAAGGTATTTGTAATAGAGAACTTATGAGATTTACAATGCTGTGGATTATGATGAACTTACATTACCATCTCTCCTCAGGAAGTTTCAAGAGACGGAGAGTCCGCCACTCCCCGCTAATCACGCGAGAAAGCAGAAGAGTGGTGGCTGTCCCTGCACCCTGCTCTGACTGCCCCTCTGCACTGTTGCCTAGGAGACTGAAGCCCTCACTCTCACGCCTGGTGCCTTATATGTCTACACAGTGTGTGTGTGTGTTTTGTGCATATGTCTGTGTGGCATCATTGTTTTAGCTGCTTTTACAGTATGTGTGTATGAATGGTTCCCAAAGAGAAACTAGGCTGTATCAAATGAGATAGAACCTGTTGGAAAGGGGAGCCTTTAGTCTTATTTTGCCCATGTGTTTTATGTAGTGCCTTGTAGAATCATGCTCTTGGTTTTAGATTCAAGAACAGTATTTGTTTATTTCCATCATGGTAAAAGGTCGCAGACTGATTTGTGTGCCACGAGAGATTTTCAAAAACATTCATCATCGAGGGGGTGAACAATAGTGACAACGCATTTTTAAACAACCACGTTGTCAAACGATGTGCTGACAAAACCCTGTGATGGTTCTGGTGTCGCCTGTATGTACAAAATACAAATATTGTATTATTGACTCACAAAGGCAAGTCAGAAAGTGTTTTATTGGCCCAGACCCCTGTTCAGCATGTCCTCTCTCGGGGGATTTATTTAGTCAGTGAGACTGCACTGAAATGGCTGCTATAGTCTACACTTTGCTACCCATCAGTGGCCAGAAATATATTCAGCCAGCTTGTTTTCATTAATCTGTTCCTGATGAAGCAATGTCTGATGACTAAGACATGATGTGGTTTTAATAATTGAGCATTTTTAGTGGAGAAGCAGTGGTGTTCAAATAATGAGTCCAGTATCTGCAGTGCTAGTATTCATACAAACCAAAGGCTATACTGTATATGTTTGCACACCAGCTTTGTCATCGTGAATAGTTATCTAATGTAGTTTAACACTAAAATGGACAAATCGTGTGGTTTTGGTATGTTTTGTTTTTTGCTTTAGTCTAAATTTGATGTCTTTTTGTAGGTACGTCCATTTGTGCTTATGTGCAGAATAAGACATTCTGTCTCCAGTTTCATGTTATTGTATATGTCGTGCTTTGCTTGTGATTTTTGCACCTTCATCAGTAGACAGTGATGCAAAAGTGATACAGAGGAATTGCCAAATGAATTTACTAACAAAGCATGATATTACTCAGTGTTGTGAGGGAGTGATTCACTCTGTCTGTAAAGAAGTAGACCGGCGTAAAAACAAGACTAGGTGTTTTTCCTTTGTCCCACGATAGCAGTTTCTTATGGTATACTTGACTCTTGAGGGAGTTGCTAGACACAATTTACGGCCTTTAATCAAGGGACATGGATTTTTTTTTTTTTTTAACTAGGACAAATTGTATTGTAGATCATGTTTGTCGGCTGCAAATAAGAACAAAGCACTATTTAATTTTGCAATGTTATCAAAATTACACAATATTGTTACATGATGATTCTCAGTCAAATAATTCCATGACTTGTCTTAAGTTTTATTTCAGTGATTATTTTAGGTTTTTTTATTTAAGCTATTTTTCTTGGCTCTGAAGAGAGATCAGACATCATTTATCTTCCAGTTTTCTATCTAAATTGAACAATATTCTTTTGTACACAATTAAAATGTTTTTAAACGTTTCATGTAATAATTTGTGGGTGACTGATTTTTTGGAGGAGTGATTCATTATAAAATATTTGTAACAATTTTCCCATAACATTTTTTAACACAATTCAGATACTCTGAGCTGGGATATAAATGGATTCATTTATATAAATAAATTAAGGCATTTAGAGATTAAAGAATGTAATTGTAAACTTAATTTTAAATTAATGTATGAGAAGCTGTATTGATATACTTTTGCATATATACACACACCAAATAAGGTATTTATTTAATTTTACCAATTTTTTTTTTTTTTTTTTACTTTATGTTTTTTACTTCCTTCTAACTATGTTATTCATCTCGGTTCCATGTGTCTCTCAATTCTTATTGGACCATAACGATCAAATAAGAGAACTACCCTGCGCATTACAAGCAATTGTTGCAAATTATTCCCACATGTGAGGATTGGGGAAATTATAATCGCTGGGAGGGAATAAACCGCACGGCGAGATTCAGACGCTGGAGAAATATTAGCATGACTTGAAAATTTAAATGTGGTGACGTTGTAAATGCACAGATAGATAGGCAATTCATTCGTTTTAAAGCGATAAAATAAAACGAATTACATAGGACTGACTTTCATAAATGTTTTAAAAGATGTTGGCTCCTACAAAGAAGAGGCCCAACTATCATTGAAAAGAACGGTTGATCCAAGACGCAATGGACTGTTGAAATCGGAAGCTATTCAAGGTGGACTAAGGATTTTTTTGTTGTTGTTTTAACAGGTGAAGGTTACATTTTCAACATTGGACTACGATCAGTTAGACACAGTAAAACTTACTACTACTGATTATTTTTCCGAAATAAGCGATCAAAGCACCTTTGTTTATTGATATGTGCAGGTAGGTCATCGAAACTTTGTCACATCCCACTGCCACTCCTATAAGCGCTTGAGGCCGTGAAATGTTGTCAAACTGGTATGTCTATCTTACCGTGATGACTTGTGATTTCGCTGTGAATGAAACACATAACGTTAGGTGAATATGGAAGTAGTTTAATCAAAACCCGCGAATATGTGAATTCTTTGTATTTATATTGTTAATATAGCTATAATAATTTACAGCACCAAGAAAGGAAATCTGAAAGTGTTTTCCTTTTAAAGTTTCCTTGTACGGAGCACAACATAGTGTAAAGGTAAGCGGGCGGTTTATAGTTTCACTTCCTTTTCTAGCCTACTTTCTGTCCTGCGTTTTAAAATATCATTTTTAAAATGGATATGCACTTTTTAGGTAATCAACTTAAATATATACAAATAACGTTAAGTATTCCCTCGTGTAACCACAATTTTTTCAATGTATTATTAATGTGATTTTTGAAAATACGATGTTTAACGGATGTTTAACGTATGTAGCCTATGTATGCCTCTTTTTTTCTTCATATGTAGGCTACATTATTATTATTATTTGCTTTGGAATAAGTGCAATGACCGATAGAGGACGACATAAGCTTTTTCTGGAGAATATTTTGTGACGCATTCTTTGGTTGTATGCCTATGCTATGTCTATATAGCATTATCCAAACCTGTTGTAATATTCTTTATAATTTTCTTTCAGACAGGTACAATGCCTTGGTTTCAAGCAATATATTTCAGCTTGCTATCCCTGCTGCATCTTGTTTGGGGCAGAGTAATCTTCAATGGAAATGATGGTAATGAAAAGCAAAAACACTTTTTTTTAATTGGCAGTGTGGGACATTTTTGGTTTATCATTTTTGGTTGTTGCTAATCCATTAGTACTATGCTGTGTTTTTGTTGGCTCCCCATGCACTCGTGCATGATATCAAGATATATCAAGCGCTGCACAACCTTATTTGCATTATGACTTTAGTTGTATTACAAAAAACCTTATTTGCATAACAGACTTTAGTTGCATTACAAACATTGGTAATTGTTTCATACCTAGAAGTCAACATATGTTTTTTTCACTATGATTAGCTGCCATTAATGACCCTTTGTATGTATTGTGCTGTTCCTTCTGTCTGTTACAAGAAGTGCTTTGTATTCTCTTGTGTTCTTCAGTGTTCCTAGATGAGAGATCAGCAGGTTCATTTATCTCCCGTAAACTGTTGAAAAACAGTTGGGATTTTGAGGCTGTGGTGCCTGGCAATATAGAGAGAGAATGCATGGAGGAAATATGCTCGTATGAAGAGGCCAGAGAGGTGTTTGAAGATGACAAACTGGCAGTAAGAAAATAGAGTATCTCAATACTCTTATATAGGGAATGTCAACACAAAGGAATCATGTTATAGCCAAAACTACAAGATGAAGTGAAAAAAAAGGGGTTATGTAAGTCATTTGACACTGTCTGTTTTGTTTTCCAACAGGCCAATTTTTGGAAAACCTATAGCAACAGTCATGGTAAGGCTGATTTTCTTTCATTAAAGGGAGACTCCATCCAAAAATGAAAATTCTGTCATCATTTACTCACCCTCGAGTTTCTTTCTTCTGCTGAACACTAAGGAAGATATTTTGAAAAATGGTGTTTGGCACCATTGACTTCCATAGCAGAAAAAACAAATCCTATGGAAGTCAATGGTGCCCCACAACTGATTGGTTCCAATCTTTCTTCAAAATATCTTCTTTGTGTTCAGCAGAAGAAAGAAACTCATACAGGTTTGCAGCAACTTGAAGGTGAGTAAATGATGACAGAATTTTCATTTTTGGGTGGAATGTATTTGATATTTTTCCCTTTAAGGGAATGTATTTGATATTTTGTAGATGGTTGAAGATATGCACATCCAACAGTTGGATTCAATTTTCAAGCAGCTTGTCTATCATCATAGTGTAAGCAAATACAAGCTACAAATAGTATTGTATTGACCAATATTTTATCCTAATGGGATAAACAATTAAAATGTGTTTTTGTTGAGAATAATAAACTGATTGGTCGATTTCCACAGAGACTTTGCTCCCACTCGATGTGTCTGGTTTGGTAGCTGGCATTGTGGCTATTGTAATAACAGCGATTATAGCCACTGTGCTGGGCATTTATTGCTACAAGAACCGAGGCAAAAATGCAAGAGGGGGAAGGTAAGTGCATGCTGTTATTACCACTGTGATATGCCTTTTATGTGGCAATATTACTCTAATGGATCTGCATCTCCACAGTGTTCCTGTGCAAATGGGAGTGGATGGCCAGCCAGTACCTGAATCTGTGCCCTTGTCTATTGTGGCTCCGGGTCTCCCCTCTTACAATGAGGCTCTGACTCACAGTGGTCAGCACGATGCCCCCCCACCACCATACTCTGGGTAAGAACTCTGAATGGTTTGTTTGCTTGTGTATCACATACAAAGGTGATATACCTGTCTGCTATAAAATTAGTTTGTGCTGCATTTTCAAAATATGTTTTAAAATATGCATCTCTGCATCATCTTTTTACAGGGAAAGTCCACCCGAGCCGACAGAAACTGCAGATGAGGAATGACAAAGACATGATGTGGTTTTCTTTTAACAAAACATGTGTTGTTTTTGGGGTGGGGGGGAGGGGGGTGATGTATGGTTTTACTGTGAAAAAGGGGAATTTTGGGGGTCTGCAAGTTGGTGGTCATGTGCCACGGAGAAAGAAATGACTGTCAGCTGCAAAGTGTAATTTCAGTCTAATTAGGTAACTTATTATACTTGTGCTACATGTTCAGCTGTTAACTTTTTTATTATTATTATTTTCCTACTATCACCAAAGGACAGAGTTGTATTGTAAGCACACTGAATGTTTTCATAAATCAGGTTTGTTTAAAAAAAAATGTAAAAGCGTTTTCTTGGTCATGTTATATTGAATTTTATTGTCATTATTAATAAAATGAAAAATGTAGACCAACTTGAATTTGATAATTCGACTGTGCAATAACGCGCGGGACTTAAATCGATTCAGTATTGGCAATTAATCGCTGTTCTCACTCATTATCGCCTCTTTCCGAGTATCAGAAGACAGCATCCAAGACTCAGTAGTGCCTCTATCTGTGCTGTAACAAGGCGGCAGTACGCACGAGACTTCCAGACAGACTGCATATGTGAGAGTGTGACAAGCGATTCGGGAGGGGGGGGGGGGTGTATGTTTATGTGTGTGCGCGCGCGAGCCTGTTAGTCCACTCTTGAAAATGGCGTCTTTTTGCCTAAAAACCTGAAAATAGCGATTTAAATCCCAGGCATTGTAACATTTATGTGAGGTTTAAAGCATTATGCTAGCCTCTTGTATGGCTCTTGTACATTTTGCGGATTTAAATGAACCCGTTCACAACAAAGCATACTGTTTCTGACGAAGAGCCTCCATCACGGTGAAGAAATGACTTTACATCCATGATGTAAATATTTGGGGCGCAACAGCTGAGTTAAAAACGCGCCATCGATAGACTACTATTTTTAGATGCCTATATCTCACCTTTTTGTGGCAATGCAGTACAGGAACAATTGAAATAGGGTACAATCAGCACGTGTCGTATGTCTCGTGGGTGTAACAAGCAATGGCATCAGAATTCGACATGCAGAGCATCAGCCGCGTTTGCTGTTTCTGTTAAGAAGGACAATAGGCAAGCATCGAGATATATAAGAGGGCAAAAGAGGGGAGGGGAGGAAGAAACCGGATTTTTTGTGGTGGCGGTGGTTGGTGTAATACTTCACCCGCCTCCCCTCTGTATCCTCCATCTCCCCCTCCTCCTTCTCCTCCCTCCATTCCTCTCCCCCTCTGTGCTGGTCCTATTCTTGAGGACTTGCTTGTGAAACAGGATAGATAAACAGACACTGAGCGCAGAGGAAAGGACACGGGGAGAGATAGTGTGTTATAATTTAGGAAATACCTCCCTCCCCTTCCCCCCGTCTATCTCTCCATCTTCATCCCTTGTCTCTTCTTTAATGGATAGAAATTATCCTGGCACAGGATTCGGTGATCTGGGCGCTGGAACGGGATGGGGTTACGAGAGATCGGCGAAGGCAAGGTAAGGCGCCTGTGCAAGTACACTTCCATGCACTGGATGCATAAATATGCTTAGCTGGCTGTAACAATGCCCATGCCGACGGACGCAATGCATGTTCCCACTCTCTCTCACTCCCAGTGCTATGTTCATTCACTTGCATGCATTATATTGTCGCTGGGTCCACGTCCAGCCATCAGTATTGTCATTTCTGAGGGAGGAGGGGGTGTCTCGAAAATGCAAGGAATGCGATTGAGAGTTAATGCGTGATACGGAAGGTAGACTGAGACAGAAAAGGGGGAGAGGGGCGAAAAGAGGGGGGATGGGATGATGTTGCTAGCTAGCTTGCTAGCGTATTATCAAAAATGAAAAAAAATCAAGCCTTATGCCTTGGAGGCGTACCAAACCGGACATTGCATCCCGAACTTGTACGCTAATTCAGAGTAGTGAGTAATGCGTGGCACAAATTGCACGTTGACAAGGCATTATTTTTGAGGCAACCGATTACAAGCAATCACATAACGTTATATTTGGGAATGAAATGGTTGCTAGCTACTGTATGCAGCTGATCCCTGTAGCTAACGTATCTGTGTAAAATTAAAGAGGGGTTTATTCACGAAAAATACCTTTTGTGATAAACGGGTAAAAATGGATACATATCTGAAAGAGAAAAATAACAGAAGTGAAGTTCCTTACAGTCAACATACATTATTCAGTTACACATGTCACAAGACTGACTGCAGCTATGTTACACGCCATGTGAACCGCTTCTAACTCATATGCTTACTACTCTCCGACATTGCATAATTAAAAACAATAACAACCCAAACTTCCCATAGCCTGTTTAGTATCGTATCGTTAATATGTAACGAAAAGTACAATCTCTGTCGTTGAGGATAACTTACTGTCGTTTTAGTAGTCACTTGGCTACGTACCAAAACTGTGTGTAAATTAGTGTTCCTTAGTGAAATTACAGCGTGACCGACCGAGACGTGCACACTGTAAACATAAACGTAAGACGCACTGCAAACGTATTTGCTGTCACAAAGGTTTCACAAACAGAAAATGTGACAGATAAAAACTTATTGGATGAGATATTTAAATATCCATAGCAACGTGGATTAGGGGAAACGTGAATAAAATGATCTGTAACGTTATTATCATGTTTAGTATCTGACTAGCCATTAAATCTGTAAGTTATTAAAAATAGGCTTGCTCATAGCGGTTGATATTTTTAGGAAATGCTATATTATAATATTAAAACGGTGGTGATATTGTCATTAGCTGTGTCCGAAACCGTTCACTCATTCAGTAAACCCTATAGTGTATGGCATTTGAGTGCACTAACGTTATATCTGCAAGGAGTGAATGGGCGACACCCTATGTAGTGCACTATATAGTGGATAGGGAGCGATTTCAGACAGAGCTAATGTCATACCTGAAAACGGGACTATTACAGTTTCGTGCTTTTCGCTGTTTTAGTCGTTCCACTATTTTCGCGGCCTACTTACAGTTCAAAGGCACCCGGCTACGTGCGTTATCAGTCGCCGTGACAACCAAATCAATCTTAGCAGCGTACAGATCGCGCGTGCAATCATTCTGGGTGGCTTCACTGTGTGGCTTTTTTGCTTGTATGTAGTCAGTCGTGAAGTGTTAAGAAATTTGAATTATGATAATGTTGGTGAATTCTGTGCTTCAGTGGACTCTGCTAAGGGAATTATTATGATTAAAAAACATTCATCATTGTAGGTTGCATTTCTTTTCTTTTTTTACACAAATGTGTCAAGAAGTAGGCTATTATCATTTGTACATTATTGTAACTAATGAAGTGGGTCATTTTTCTTACAACAATAGGGGCTATTCTTTTGGGCAATCATCCCCAAATGCATGGAAACCTCTTATCACACCTAAGATCACACATGCTGTGTTGTGGTTTGAGTTTTTGTTACAGGTTGCATTGACCCATACTGCAACCCAGTATCCCTGGCTGACTCTTAGTCCTAGAAAGCCTGTAAAGGAATTTCTCTATTTTCTTTTGTATTCTTTAATATTGTGTTTCTGACTCAAGAACATCTCTGTAGACTCATAGGCAGATTGATAGAATCCAGAATCCTAATGAGTTCAGACTTATGATGATGGACAAGCTTCAGTAGTGCTGCTGCTGCTGCAGAGGCTGAAAGCATCAACTGGATACAATGAAATGAATTATTCTATTCCCAATATTTTCTCTTCTAGTTTACTGTTTTTGAATCAATATTAGATAGTAAGACCACCTCTTTAGGTCATTGGAAACATAGCCATTATGCAACGATGAAACACCAAGAAGAGTTAAATTAGCATAGAATGAAACAAAATTACACTGAGGTCTGTGTAGGACACCACATTCAGCAATATCGATTCTTATAAAAAGAAATGTTGTTGCATGTGTTAATATTAAACAAGAATAAACAGATACAATTGTTGCCTGACAAGACTTTTGCACATTGCATTTTGGTTATGAACCCAACAAAGGCATTCTACTCCATGATAGTAAGGTTCACCAGGCCCTCCGTCCTTTTTTGGGCTGTGTACATCCACCACACACCTTTGCACGGATCTAATGGAGATTAATGGCCGTGGCTGAGTTCCCATCAGGCTCCAAACATGTTGCACCTGTTTGGGGGGGCTGTGTTGAATTAGTGCCTATATAATTTAGTAGCAGTCTTGTACAGTGGATTCAACCAAGCATTCTAATTGAACCCTTCTTTTTATTTTTGTTTTTAATTGTATTGTTCCTTCCATTGTTTGTTTATTTTTCATGTTTCCTCTCTTTCCCTGTTATTCTTTTTCCCTCCATTGTCAAATTATGGTTAATCAGCTCAAGAACAGGCACAATATAGCAGGAGGTGAGACGTTTATCAGGTGGAATTGATTGACTAAAGGTTTAAGCTTGTCAGCATGATGAAATATGAGAGAGGAGAGTTCGAGAGGATGAAATTATTGGATCTGGAGTATTTGTGGTCCAAATGTATACAAATTACATTTTTATATAACTACATACCATAATATTTACACAGAAAATGTATGTTGTCACTAATTAAAAAGCACATTTGTGACATTGGCGGTTAAGTTATAAAGATTTCATCATAGTTTCATGATCATCATGAATAAACTTTTGCTCAATCCTGCTGAAACATTTGGCATGAAACAGAAATTGACTTTTTTTCCCCCTGTTGTGATGTGTGTATGTGGGTGAAATGGCTTATGGAATGAGAGAAAATGTTGGGTGGGACTTGATTTTGCCTAATTGATTGGATTTTCGGATTGTGCGTGTGAGTGTTTGCTGGAGGTAGGAATTAATGCCCAGCCCTGTTGCCTCAGGGGATATGTTTTAGATGAAAGATTGTGAAGACACATTAATTAACAATAATTAGACTAAAGAAATCATTTATAATAAACCTAGCAATATTCCATAAAAAAGTCCCTTTTATACTTTAAGGTCACCATTTGATTGATTGATATTTTTATTTTGAGTAATAATGAGATAAATTCTAAAGCAAATAAGCAATAATGCATGTACTTTTTTTACTCAATGTTATGCTAATGATGTAATTTGTACTTAAATCATTTTTAATTCAAAAAGCAAAATAGATGCACTAAGTTGTCTAATAATTTACTTAATTCTTAAGTTCATCATCTATTCCCCGATCGTCTCTGAGCTGCCTCTTTGGGATTAAGAGCCAGTTGTTGTGTCTAATTCTCAGTTGCACCGTCTACAAGTCACACCTATGGTTGCACAGAATAATTATTTTATGTACATGCATGCATACATTTGAAGAGAGAGTACAGATTATATAGTGTATTCATTATTTAAAACATTCAGTTGCAGGAGAAACGTCTGCCTGTCAGGGCACATTAGGGTTTTGTTTTTTTAAGATTGTTCATATCCAGTTAATAACTTCAACATATTTCTAGCTTATTTTTTCAAAGTTCTTTTTGCTGGTATGTGTCATTTTTGCATGGTACTATGAATTTTGTTTTTAAAGCAGTGACTGTGGCTTATCTACAATGCTTGCCTTGTTCTGCATAACCTGAAACAAGTCCACAAAAGAATCACTATCAAACAGAAGCAGTAATGTGTCAAAACATCATAAGGGTACTTTCGTCATGGCACTGTATATATCGTGTATTATGCCAGAGGTGGAATCAGTGAAGCAGTTGGTAGCAAGAATGTGTGCTCTCACTCATACATTTAAATGTTTAACCCAGTTCATTAGAGCTTTTATCCAGTTAATTACACAAGTCTTGTGCTTTCCAAGATGAGGGTGTTTTTAAAAGAGATGGACATGCTCCCAGATGGAACCCCCTCGGGATGGACATCAGTTGTCTTTGTCACATTTATTAAGGTAATTTGGGAGACACAAGTATTGCAGTGACTATACTGAGAGCAGGAGTCTATTTAATGGAGAATGACAATATAAATCGATTCTTGCATCCTGTCTGGATTGAATTGTGAAGTATTTCATGAGAGACATACAGATTGTACATATTTATTTAGGTAATTCTTGAATGCTACAGTACAAGATTAAAAAGGCCTTTCTTTAATTGGATTTAAAATAGATTTTCTGGTCCACTCTACCGCTTCTGTTGAATGACACCCACCCCCTCACCACGCGCTCACTCAGTATGTGGTGTCTGTGGCTTCCCACTCTGGTCTCAAAGTGAGAGGGATCTAGACTAACTGAGCTGTACTCACACTAAGAGTCTGTTGAGGATGGACGGGAGGGGGTTACCAAGGCAATTCAGTCAGTGGAGAGCTTTTATCAATGAGCGCTCTGTGTCTTACCTCAGCAACATCCTAACCGCCATTGTCAACTGAACTGGCCACTCTCTATGAAAGAGAACAACAGAGACAGTCTGCAAAGACTGCAAAAGACAGTTGATTGGCTGGCAACAGGCAGAGTGGCCAATCAGAATTCTAAGCTGCACGTCATGAAGCATAGCAGTGGTAAAAGGTACAAAAATAATTTAGAAAATGGTCTTGTTTTGTATTTCAAGACTTGCATATTGATGAGACAGCATATTTGCCTTATTTATAAAGTAGACAATATTGAGAGCAATGTTTAAATGGTGTGATGATTGTTGTTATGTTGATAATTTGTCAAAATCAGATCCTGCAAGCTTTTAGGGAGAGGGAGGATATGGAAGTGAGTAGGCTGATTAAAGAGCTAATCTTTGTGTGGGGCTATAGTGTGAGAGGGATAATGCCAAGCTGGGTCAACTGATACTCTATACGGAGATTTAGAGCCCAACAGACTTTTTCACTGCTCGAAGAGAGGGGGAACAGTCAAATCTGTCCTAATGTCGCACAGGAGATTTTCGATACAATACAATCATTTATTGTTTGGTTAGTTCTCCAAAATTACATGTAAATGAAGAAAACATGAGGGGCTGATTTGATCAAGTTTGAAATAGACTGCAGCAAAAGTGATGTCATAGATTGTATATTAATTTGGCTAATTAGGTAATTAAATATTTAGTGATTAATTAGATAAATAGATTAGTGCAATTTATAATGTATGAGATAGTAATCAAAATGCCTATTAAATGAAGAAAGTGTTTTTTTTAGAGAAAAACATGTCAGTGAACCAAATCAGTTGTAATTTGACATTTGCAAAATTATTTCCATGTACTTTCTTATTTTCTTTGCATCCTTATTATATCTGTCTAATACTGGAGAGATTAAAAGTGTATGATTAACAATATATAGTTATTACAAAATTAACAGTAATGTTATACTGTTATTTTATTATTATTATGCAAAACATTATGAATATTAATGTTTGTATAATTTAACCATAGAATATTACCTTTTATTTACAGTTTTGTCTTGAATTGATTTATTTTTTTTTATTTATTCAAAAATTAGATGTTCAACTAAAATGTTCAATTGACTTTATGCACAGCTGCACGACTTCCTGAACTTAAGCCAGCTCCTTGTTTCCTGTATGATATTATTGGCCAAACTTGATTAATTCAGGTGTGTCTGATTATTGTTGCCGTGACTACTGAGGTCAGTCACACCTGAATTAATCAAGTTTGGCCAAAAATTGCATACAGGAAACAAGGAGCTGTGCATAAAGTCAATTTACTAAAATACAAAATACTAAATGATTTTTTTGGGGGAAAAAATAGAAATGTGTAACCACTAAAGTCTCATATACAGTATAAATATGTAATTGTCCTAATCATAATATATAGATAAACAAGTAAATGAAGAGAACAAGGGTGTGCGAGGCACCCAAATTTCATATAATGCATAAAAATGTATCTAAACAATTGCTGTTATTGTATCACTTTCAGTACCATTCCCTATGTCAATTACCTCTTTTTGAATCCTGTTTTTCAGTTTGGTTTATGGGAGCTCCAGATCCTCCCATCCAGACTCAGAACTCCTCCACCGTCAGCCTTATGCCACACCACACCCCCTACAAGGATATGCAACAAATCATCATCCAGGAACTTCTGGACAGGGTGGGGCATGGGGTGCAGGAAGGAGCTTAGGTAAGGTCTACAAAATTGTTAATAGTTAATTACTGGAAAAAATTCCTTCCAATCTTTGATTTGATTTAACACCAAACTGACCTCTTCACTGTACTGTAGTTCATTCTTTACCTTGATTTTGAGATGTATAGGAAAAAAAGACATCCTCTGAGTCTCTGACCAGGTGTTAGACTTTGTCTTGATAATCATCTTTCACAGGGCTCTCAGGGTTGTTTGATACTGGGCTACATCATGCCAGTCCCTCAGGACCAGATGCTTCAGTCATGAATTTGATCTCTGCTTTGGAATCCCGAGGTGCTCAGCCACCCCCCTCTGCCTCTACCCTTCTCTCTCAGTTTCGCACTCCCTCCTGGCAAACTGGTTAGTGCTGTGATGTATTGAATATAGAATTATCTAATTGTGAACACAGAAATATATGAAGATTAACTGCTGAATAATTTTCTTTTTTCTTTGCTTTCTATCTCTGTTGCTGTAGCAATGCATACTTCAGCCCCTGCAGAGCTATTCATTTCTGGTGCACTACCTGGCTCCGGCTCATTTCCCTCTTCCTCTGCTCTGTCTGCATATCAGCATCCTGCATCCTTCTCAGGGCGCTCCTTCCCTGGAGTTACCCCATCATTATCTCTGCAGGACACACCTACCTTCAGTCCTACTTCCAACGGTCTCCTGTCACCCCATGATCCTTTGCTGCACATTAAAACGCCCTCTCAGTCAAGTCTTGGCTTTGACCGTCTTCTGTCTTCACAGACTGGGACTGCTTCATATAGAGGGCCACAAGAGCCCACTAGTGCTCCTACACCACAAGCACCTGCGTCCTCCTCGACACGCCACTTACCACATCAGTTTAATCTGCTGTCCTCACAGCTGCAGGATCAGTCTTCTCAGCTCTACAATTCTTCTGTATTTTCTTCTGCACCTCCTCAACCGCCACAGTCCCAGGAAAGAGCCATCCCTAGGCAAGACAGTGTGATTAAGCACTACCAGAGACCTTCTCCTAGCCAGTCTCAACTTTCCTCTTCTACACCTCATCCCCTACATCACTATCTTAGTTGTGGTGCATCAGGATACCAGCAGATACCCCATCATCGGCATGGCTCCTCCATAAACTGTAGTCCACTGGGTGAGCAGAGTCCATCATCTGACCCCAAACCCTCTCCCCGATCAGAGCAAGTTTACCGTCCTATCATCCAGCCCCCTTACACCTCCTCCTCAGTCTCCTCCTCAGCTGGCTCAGGTGGTGGTATTGGGAAAACGGGAAAGAGTTCCAGCTCAAGTAGTGGCTACTCTTCCTCTGGCTCTTCCTCATCTCGAACCCCTCACACTCCTCCTTCTGCTTCTTCCACCTCCTCTTCTTCCTCCTCTGCTTCTAATCCTAATGTCTCATCCAGTACCTCGGCTGCACCCTCAAGGCAGCAACCACCACCTCAGTCAGCACCACAACCCCCGCCACCTCCACCTCCCACAGTGTCATCCTCTGCTACACAGCAGCAGCCACCCAAACCTTGCCTGTCCACATATGGCTCTCCTGTTGCTCCTGTCAAACCAACTGCTGGCCTTCCTGGTCAAACCCCGCCACAGCAACAGTCATATTCACCAAGCCAGCCACCCCCCTCTCACTTGCCCCAGCCATATGGGGGATTCAGTTCTCCGCAGACCCAGGATCTTGGTTCCAGCCTCGGGGGGTCAGGAAAAGCTTATGGAAGCCATGGAGCAACAGGGCGTTCATTTTCAGCTGAAGTGGTCTATGGCTCTGATTCAGGATATGGTTCTTTGCCACCATCTCTTGGAGGGGCAGGAAGTCCTTCACTGGGCTATGGTGGAACAGGACATTCGCCTGCCCTAATGGTGTCTGGAGGTGGCACCGGTACAACAAGTAGTACCACTGGATCAGGAGCAGGTAGTACAGGAAGTGTGGGGGGTGGTTCAGGGGGTGGTAGCACTAGTGTAGCAAGTGGCACAGGATCATACCACCTCCCAGATTCCAGCCCTTCACCCTCAAGTAATTCTGGAATAGTACGCCCAGGTCTGCACTCCCCAGCCCCAACTCGCCTTGCACAATCACCTGGAGGAAATGGGGGCAACAAGTACCTATCCTCTGTTCTCTCTCCAGCATTCCTTGCTTCTCCACAAGGATACTCTGACGCAAGGGTGCCACCCCAGCAAACACAGTCTTATCATGCAACGCCGCCAAAATCTAAGTCTGATTCTGATATGCTTGGGGTAGAAAGATCTCAAGAAGAGGATGAAGAAGATGAGGATGACTTTTTGATTCAGCACTTATTGCACTCACAGAGTCCAGCACCCAATCCCTCCCAGCATCATTCTCAACAAGCCTCACAACAACCACAGCCCCAGTCCATTTCCCAGAGTAGAGATGGAGGAAAGTCTCTCTCAGCTTATGAACTGAACAAGGCATCTGAGGAGCGTTATCATCTACAGAGTGTCATTCGGACCAATAATACGACCAGCAGTGTGGCTTCAGTTGCTACTGGCTCTTGTGGTCCAGGCACAGGTTTAGAGAACCAGTTGGAGATGTCGCTGAAAAAGCAGCAACAGACTAAGACTGATAGAGTGCTATCTGTAGCTGGTGCAAATGGAGGTCGTGGTGCAGTTGATTCTTTGTCACACACTCATTCCCATGGTCAACATGACTCCCTTGGTTCAGTGGTCCACTATGGCAGAGGAGACCCTTACAATCATCAAACACATCAACATCACCCTCAGCATTCACAGCACTCTCATCCTCATTCAATGTCCCACTCACATATGGATCTTAAGAAAGCTCAGGATCCTCCAGAATTACCCTACCTGCGAAAAACTCCAGACTTGCAGCAGCGACAGACCCAGTCCTCCCTTGGAATAATGGACTCTCCACCTGATCCTTCTCATCAAAACACACAGGCTCATCTTCTGCAATCTGTCCTTTCGCATACCACTCGAAACAAGATGGACAACCAACAGGCTCCTTCACAGCAGCAACAACACCCAATGAGTCAGCAGGCGATGATTGGACCAACTGGGGGGTTGGGTACTGGTGGCTCTGGTGGAGTAGACACTCAGCCACAGGCTTCTCAACTTCAGCTCCAGCTCCAGTCCCAAACTATGGAGGTCCACTATGGCCGTGAGTCTCAGCGAAGCCAAAGCCAGTCAAGTCAGAATTCTGTTTCACCATTAGACATGCTTGAGAGATCTTTGTCTCGGACAAATAGTCGAGAAGGGACCGGGCCCTCTGATAGAGTTGGTGCAGGAGAAGGGAGCGCTGCTGATCATCACAGACAACAGCAACAACATAGGATGTCCACACATCATCAGTCCCACCACCCTCAACAAACGTCAACAGAACTCCATGATTTCTTGTCTGAGCCTGATTTGAGCATGTCAACCCCCTCCCATTTGCACCATATGGGTTCACACCATCCACCCCCTCATGCCCACCATCAGCCACAGACACACTCTCACCATCAACACCCTCACCAGCACCCTCACCACATGCAACCAGCTTCTGGACCACCACAGCCCCAGTCCCAGCCCAGGGAACAAGAGCCACAGCTAGATCAGCTCAAAGAGCATCAATATGACACTGGCAGTCCTGTGGGGAAAACAGCTCAGAGCCAGGGTCAGAGCCAAGAGCAGCAACAACGGTTTGTGCCACTGACATCTATTTGTTTCCCAGATTCTCTTCTCCAAGATGAGGATCGATCCTTTTTTCCAGGGATGGAGGATATGTTCTGTTCTGAGGACTACAAAGCAAGTTGTGCTGGGGGAGGTGTAAGTGCAGGACAAGGAGGTCAAGATGGTGTGCCTGAGGCACATAGAACAGTACAAGATGGAATGGATGCAGTTAAAACTACAGGTGGTGGAGGGGGTGCATATGACATGATGGGTCACCATGGTGATCAGGGTTATGGGCAGTATTGTCACAGTTTGTCTGAATCTGGCAATGGTACTATGCACTTAGATTTGGACCCCTTGAAATCCCATGAACTCCCATCCACTGTAAACACAGAACAACTGGGCTTAATTCAGTCTCAGGGCCCAGGCCTTGGGATGGGTAGCACGGGACACGTTGTGGATGGAACTGGAAACAAAATGATGGGCTCTTCTGGTGTAGGTAGTGGTCCTGGCACAGGGGGACTCACCTCACCAATCTTTTGCTCTTCTAGACCTAAAAAACTTTTGAAAACAAGCTCATTTCACCTCCTTAAACAAAGGAAAGACCCTAACGTGCAATCACAGGCTAAGAAGAACTATGCCCAAGAATATGAGTTTGAGGATGATGAGGATAAAGCAGACGTTCCAGCCGACATCCGCTTAAACAGCAGACGTCTCCCGGACTTGCTTCCTGATCTCGTTTCCAGTTGCAGAAAGTCTGGAAGTGGCACAGGAGTTGGCAGTTTAAGTCCCTTGATGGGTGATTTAGATTTCTGTCACCATTCTGGGTACCCTTCACTTGGACCTCCACCACAGCTGCTCCCACATGACGCTCCAAAGAAAAGGGGGAGGAAACCCACCAAACCTAAACGTGAGGGTCCACCAAGACCCAGAGGTAGGCCACGTATTCGCCCTCTTCCTGAGCCTCCATATTGCAGGAACATGATAGGACCTAGTGGAGAGACTAGAAGGGGCCGTGGTCGAGGAAGAGGACGTGGAAGGAAAGATGATCAAATGTTAGAAATGCACAGAGACATGAACAAGGGGCAGAACTACCATCAACAATCACCTCACCTCCATCATCAACCACAGTTACAACAGCACATGCACCAACATCTACAGCAACAACAGCAGCAGCACCAACCACAACATATGCACCAACAGCAGCACCTACATGTACAACAGCTTCATCATCAACAGCAACATCAACAACAACTTGCACCGCATCAGCCTCAGCAACAATACCAAGAACCCATCAAACCAATCAAAGTAAGTTCAGTTTTACAATTTGCACCAATAAGATATACATTACATTTGTTAGTTTCATCGATCCATCATTTCCACAAACCTTAAGTAAAATGTAAAAATGTAACTTAATTTTTTTCCTACCAGATTAAGCTCCCTATTCCCTCAATGCCCTCATCTGATTCCCTCCTGAGGACAGATTCCCTGTCTAGTTCAGATCCAGTTTTGTCTGATGGTTCAGTAGGATCTGCGCCATCTCTTGGTTTGAGCCCAGGGCCCACTACTAGTGTGGATCTAAACAGAATTGACATGAATAGAAATGATATGAGCTGTGGTCAGGAAAAGATGAAGCAGAAACCCCAAGAGGTGAGTCTTAGCTTGCTAAAATGTTTAAGGAATGTTGAAATGTAACTAAATAAAAAAAGATTGTAAATAACTCCAGATGTTCATTGTTCAATGTTACAATTTAGAGCAAAAGACAATTGTGTTTTTTTTTTTTTTAAATTCAGTTAAGTAAATTATTTATTGCAATGACAAACCATGTACTAGTTCTTATTGGGTCTTTTTGATATACTCTAATGATCGACTACAGATTTAGAGTAAAGTTTAAAGGGGTCATGAAAAATTTTATTATATTGTTGTCTGAGGTCAGCTTATGATGTTCGCTTGGATTTTGCATTCAAAAAGTATAGAATAAATAATATGCTATTTTCTACCCTAGTTTTGAGCCTAGCTCAAAAACGCTAGTTTTTTATGGGCATCTTGCGCTGAAGACTTAGAAGTAAATGCCCACTGCTGTGAGTGGATAACAGTTTTGCATTATAATGAGTTTCGACTCACCCTTTGGTGCACATGGGGAAAATTGTTTTGAAGTGTCCAATGTTGTAAAATGGCAATCGGAATGATTCTCCCATACATGTTCGACCCAGAGTCTGTGTGTTGCACCATTCCTGTCAGATCCACTAGTCCAGACTCCTTCTTTATGTGTACAGATGTGACGTGATGACGCAAAGACATGCTTAATCTCCCGCGGAAATCCACCAATACCACTGCAATTAAAAACATTATTACAAGCTTACCGTTTTGAATCGAGCTACAGCAAGCAGATAGCATTGAACATTGGCTGGTTATGTATTTTCTCAAATAAGTATTTTGGATCATTTTTAACCCCAAAAAAGCTACGGACTGCAGCTTTAAATTGCAATTATAAATTGCAATTGATTCCATAACAGGTAGCCTCAGGAAAGGGCCAGTCTAAGGTATTATGTGTAGAAATGTGCATGTTCTTTATATACAATATTTGTTTTATTTATCTACAGATGTCCTGGGAGGGAGACATGGATGACCAAATGACCCCAGAGGCCTGGGCCACCATGCAGAAACTTTCTGGCTCAGTAAGACTTTCATTCATTTTTATTCTTGATCCAATGTCCAGGTGTAATTCTGACCGAAGACAACAAACCATTCATATTTTGACCAAAGTACACGTTACTAAATTATACATATAATTAATTGAAATTTCTTTAACCTTGTTTATTTTATTGAGGAAGCATTGTTCTCAGTGTATTCACTTTGCCACTAGAGGGAGTACATAGACTAAGATGATTGGCAGGCCACTCCGATGACTGAGTTCTTAAAAAATGCAATAAAAGAAAAGGAGAGCGCTGTTGCTAGGGTGGCTGTTGCTAAGGTTACGGATTCATATTATGGTAGGGTCTCCAGATTCCTCTTCATCATCAACCACCCTGCTTTTCAGTAAGGTGTTTTACCTTCCTAAGAGAGTGGGTCTACACTGATAATATAAAGATGTTGATCAAAAATGTA
Source organism: Pimephales promelas (assembly GCF_016745375.1). Next base: position 15,746,368 of record NW_024121321.1, read on the forward strand.
CATTTTATTTGTAAGTTCTTTTACACTTTTACATTTTCCTTGCCCCTATTTTGTATGTTTGCCTCCTACTTAGACGTTTCTATGCTATTTGTCTATTTTTTTGCAATTTGTCATCATCTGCCTCTTTAAGCTTAATTTTAATCTCTTGCTCTCAGACAGAGGAGAAATCTTCAGAACTGAAGTCTGGTTTCATAACTTCCTTTCTGGATTTCTTGAAAACGGGGAAGAAGCAGCCAGGCACTGAAGATCCACCTGGGCCCCTTTCAGTGGATGGGTGCACTTCCACAGATTCCTCTTCAGTAAAGGGAGGCATTCGCCCATTATCCCCACAACCACCTCCTCCTCCACCTCCTCCCTTTGGAGAGAATGAGGGTGATGGAAGCCTGGGTCTCAGTAACTGTCCATCTCCCTGTAAAAGACTTGACGAGGAGCTCAAGAGGAATCTGGAGACCCTACCGTCATTCTCCTCAGATGAGGAAGACTCTGTCAGTAAGAACCAGGACCTGCAGAAGAGCATCTCATCAGCCATTTCTGCCCTCTATGACACGCCCCACAGCCTCGCTGCCCTTCCACCTCCTCCTACACCATCGCCTCCCACTCCACAGACAGTTTCTCTTAACACACCCCCGCCACCCCCACAACCTGAATCTGTTCCGCACATACACACTGATCCTGAGGTGGAGATGCACGCATCACAGGAATTGGATTCACACTCACAGCCCAACCCACAGGAGGAGGCACATGTTCTAGGCGAGGATGATGAACAGGAAGAACCTGTGCAGCAGATGCATGAAGAAATACAGCAGAATGATTGTGACGAGGAAGGAGATGACTTGGACGAAGACAGAATTGAGAAAGAGGAAGTAGATCAGATAAGGACAGAGGAGAGCAAGCAGGAAGAGGAAGAAGAGCCTGAGAATGAAATGCTGGTTGACAGTGAGTATATTAACATACCTACGGTCAAATATTAAAGTCAATGAAATATTAATTCTTCCATTGTTTTAGGATCTCTGTCTGAGCCTCCTCCTGCACATCCTTCTCCTCCGTCCCTTTCTCCTTCTCCCCCAACCTCCTCCTCCCCATCCCCTCTGCCTCCTCCTCCTCTATCTCTCCCCTCCCCTCTTTCATCTCAAGAAGAGGAGGAGAATCTACAGCGGCAACAGCCACCACTGCACAATTCCCTGCCTCCCAGCCCCTCTCCACCTGCTCTCCCCCCTCCTTCTCCACCTCCACCCACACTGCCCCCCTCTGCTACACCCCCACCATCCCCCTCCCCGCCTCCTCCGGAAGAACTGCCCCAGTCCTCCCCGGCCTCGCCCCCCACCCCCGAAGATGCCCCGACGCCTCAGATCACTTCACTGCACCTGGCTAAGAAACAGTCCAACGCGGCCATCACGGGAGAGAGTGAGGATGATGACAGCGAGAGTGGGGGGGAGGGGATCTTCAGAGAGAGGGATGAATTTGTAGTGCGCACTGAAGATATTGGTACTCTTAAGGTAAAAATCCTCTGCTTTTTTATTTTGTCTGCTCATCACTTATCATATTCCACTGCTCAAACTGAAATTTATTGGAAATATATTTTTTGCATTGTTTTGTCAGCAGAACAATCCAAAAAAAAGCATTAAATAAAAGTAACGCACTGAAGAGATTTATGTCTATCCCTTACAGCCTTGCTTTCATTCCCGTTAAAAATCAAGGATGACGCTGCTGTGAATAAGGTCTATTCTGCATGTAGAATTAATATTTAGATGCGTAAAAGGATAGTCAACCCCCAAAAAAGTTGGTCATCATTTACTCACCCTCATGTCGTTTCAAAGCTCTATGAGTTTCTTTGTTCGGAACACAAAATAACATCAAGAATATTGGCAACTAGTCAGTTGACGGTAGCCACTGTCTAGTTGCCAATATTCTTATTTTGTGTTCCGAACAAAGAAACTCATAGAGCTTTGAAACAACATGAGGGTGAGTAAATATTAAAGGGATAGTCCACTATTTAAAGTTGCAATAAAATGGAAGTAGCCGCAGATCTTTTCTTCCATAGTGTGACATACATGTCCAAGTGAAAATGATTATTGGAAAATAAATAAATGTAGAGTGGGGACTTTATCCATCAGTTATTAATTGGATTTTGAGATTTGGGCATTGCCCTTAAAAATGAATGCAAGTTTGCTGGAGGAATGTGAAGAGTCACGGTTTAAGCAGACTAAATAATTGAAGAAGTTTAGTATTGTTTCACTGAAAGGTCAGGTTATGTCATTTTGATCAAACATTATGAACAAAAATACTGGGAAAAAAGAAAGATGAAATGAGATTGGTGAATTTCCATTTCATGCTGATTTTGTCTCAATTTGATTCTCAATTCTCTTGGCTTTTCTCAGCTAGCGCTGCAGACTGGACGAGAGCCTCCTCCAATCTGGAGGGTCCAGAAAGCTCTTCTGCAGAAGTTTGCTCCTGAAATCAAAGATGGCCAGCGACAGTTTTGTGCTACCAGTAATGTAAGTGTCTTTTTTTTTTATTTGATCAACATTGATAGCATTCATTTGATGTCTTGCATTAAAATGTAATGCTACACCACCACAGTAAACTCCTCTGTCACTCTTTTGCAGTATTTGGGCTACTTCGGAGATGCAAAGATGCGTTATCAGCGCTTATACGTCAAATTCTTGGAGAATGTGAATAAAAAGGATTATGTCCGAGTGTGCTCGCGGAAACCGTGGCATCGGCCGAGTCTCACACTGAGGTAATTTCACCTTCTGAAGGTACTTTGGTCCTTTGATATATATTAGTTAATACAGTAGTTACTGTCATTCAAAGAGTTTTCGTGATTTACTCACCCTTCACGTTTTCATTCGATGACAGTATACAGGGGCAAGTCTGCAGTCTGTCAAGCTGTCATTTTTTAAAAAAGCACTATACATGTAGTCCACCCATCTCGTGCACCGTATTCCAAGTCATTTGAAGACATGCAATAGGTTTGTGTGAGAAACCAGAAAAAACAATTATATTTATTTCATTGATAACCAATATGGCGATTGTGACAGTTGACAGTTGATCTTGAGACATGCATTAACTAATGACATTGGCATCCAACCTGCATGATATGCATTCATTTTTAGATTTTTTTTAATTATTATTATTCCAAACAAACACAGTATACAGGTTTGAAATTATGTGAGTGTGAGTAAATTTCAGTACAGGGGAACTGTCAGTTTAGTCAGGTTATTATCCTTATATAACATTGCTAAGATGAATGTCTTTTCTTCCCATCAGGCGCCAGTCTCTCCCTAAGCCACAACCTGTACGTAGCCTGACTCCACCTCGCATGGAACGAGAGGATAGAGAGAAAGAGAGGCAACGGGAAAAAAAGCAAAGAGAGCAAAGAGAAAAAGAGAAGGAAAGGGAGCGAGAACGAGAGAGGGAGCTGATGGAGAAGTCTAGGAGAGAAAAAGAGGAGCGGGAGAGGGAACTTGAAAAACAAAAAGAGAGGGAGAAACAAAAAGAAAGAGAAAAAGAGAGACAAAAGGAAAGGGAAAGAGAGAAGGAAAGGGAAAAGCAAGAGAGAGAAAGAGAAAAGGAAAAACAAGAGAGAGAAAGAGAAAAGGAAAAACAAGAGAGAGAAAAAGAAAAGGAAAAACAAGAGAGAGAAAGAGAAAAGGAAAAACAAGAGAGAGAAAAGGAAAAACAAAAAGAGAACGAGAGAGAGAGGCAAAGAGAAAAAGAGAAGGAAAAGGAAAAACATGAGAAGGAAATGGAGAAAGAGCGAGAGAAGGAAAAGAAGTTCCAAGAGCGACAAACTCAAGAGAAGCTAGAGAGGAGAACAGCAGTTGTGGAGCGCGGGAAGGTCAAAGAGGAGAAGAGAGTTGCGGAAAAGAGGGTTGACCGGACGAGGAGCAGGCCTGTGAAAGTAAAGGCAGAACCTCCACCTAAAAAGAGGAAGAAATGGCTTAAAGAAATGCCCTCTTCCTCTGATTCAGACTCTTCCCCTGACCCACCCAGTGAGGATGAAGGTTTGTTATGTGTGTGCAGTTTTGTAGAAATATGCAAAGCTATATCAGCAGATTCTTTCAATGTAACTGCAGTACACAGTACAGTTTACACACTAAAAGTTTGGGGTTGGTAACACTTTTTTTTACGTTTAAGTCTGTAATGCTTACCCAGGCTGCATTCATTTGACTAAACACACAGTAAAATCAGTGATATGAAATGGTGAACATAGTCCTGTGATGTCAAAGCTGTATTTTCGGCATCATCATCACTCCAGTCTTTAAAGCTACAATGTGTAACTCTTTTAGTTTGTTCTTAGCTAAAAACACTTAGTTCCTTAAAAAATATACAGTATGTGCTGCTCATTAATGTATATTTACTTCGTTCAAGGAATAAAGTATTCTCGTGAGTGTATAATATGCCATTGAAAATACATACGGGTGAGGGGTTCTAATGTCGGTCGCCATGTTGCCCCTCCATCTTGAAAGTACATTAGCCAAAGAGGGACATACCCGTTAATTCAAGCTTCGCCTTTCGCATTTACGTTTGAGTTAACACTCATGGACGAGGTCGAACTGGAAGCCATGTTAATCTTGGACTACATTGGCCACCGTAGGAGTTAAAATGAAATCGGAATTGAGAGGAACAGAAACTAATATTCACTGGATGGTCATATAGCTTTTCACTGCTAGATGGGGGTAAAAATCACACAGTGTAGCTTTAATGCCTTTTTGATCCTCTAGAAATCATTCAATTATGCTGATTTGCTGCTCATGAAACATTTGTTATAATGATCGATGTTGAAAAGAGCTTAATATTTTGTGCAAATTATACGTTTTATCCCCGGATTACATTGAATTGATTGCATATATCCTAAGCGACTTGCATTATATTCAGAGTACATGTTATTTATTTATTTATTTATTTGTTAGTTAGTTCTTGCCTGACCCATGACCTTGCTGTTGATAGCGCTGTGCTCTACTCTATTTATTTGTCAACAGTATTAATTTCTTTTAAAATAATAATCTTACTGTCTGCAAACTTAGAATGGTAGTATTTTGGCATTCTTCGAAGTACCATGTTAAAACCATGATACTTAAAGTGAAAATTGTTATATATCGAAGTACCATGGTATTACCTTTAATACCAGCACAGTACATGTCATGTAAGGTTTGCCCTGGCTCCCAGATCTCAAAAGCTTCTTAAAGGGTTAGTTCACCCAAAAATGATCGTTAATTACTCGCTATCATATCGTCCCAAACCAGTTAAGACCTTCGTTCATCTTGGGAAAATTAAGATATTTTTGATGAAATCCGTGCGCTTTTTTGAACATAGCAACTTTCAAGGCCCAGAAAGATTTCCTGTCATGTGTATTTCCTGTTATGTGGAGCCAAAACGATGTCGCTAAAGTGTATTTGAATATTTTCAGGTGATGGTCTTTTTGTTTTTTGACTTGTTTTGCATCTGTTCCAACCTCAGTATCCACACGCAGTGGGATAAACAGTCGCGCCATGAGAGAAATGTTCCGCAGTTATGTAGAGATGCTGGTCAGCACTGCTCTGGACCCTGACATGATCCAAGCTCTGGAGGACACCAACGGTGAGCACACATCATTTGGTTGAATATAAAGTGCCTGTGTGGAGGATTGGCTTGGGTGATTTAAGGGAAAGAGGGATAGAAAGAATAAAGAAAAGGAGGTTAATAAAGTAAGGGAGGTTGAGAGAGAGGACAATGAGGTGAGACTTGAAGAATAATGACAAGGAAAGATGCTAAGAAAAAGGAAAGCTACAGTGACTGTTCAATTAAGTTTCATTAAATAAGTGTTCAAATGTATATTATTGCTGCTTGTCTTTTGAAAGAAATTACTTTTATTCAGTAAGGATTCATATTTTCATTTTATTCTGTTATTTTGAACTTTTTTTTACATCCATCAAAGAATCCTTAAAAAAAAAAACGTATCAGTTTCCACAAAAATTTTAAGCAGCACAAATGTTTTCAATGTTGACAACCAGGAAGCCTTGGTGAGCATAAGAGACTTGTTTCAAAATGATTTGAAAAACCGTAACACTTTTGAATGAAAATGGAATATTTGTACTACTTAAAAATTAGTTGTCACACCGCAACACTATTCAAATTAACTAGTGAAGAACTTGATAATAAGTAATAGGTACTAAGATGCATTTACATGCGTGTAATAATCTCTTTTGTCCTCAGATGAGCTTTATCTCCCACCCATGAGGAAGATTGACGGTATCCTCAACGAACAGAAACGAAGGCTGTTGAGGAGGGCCAACATGAGTGTCCAACATCAGGTGACGCTGGCTTTCAGTGACACTCAAATGTTATTCCTCTGAGTACTCAAGACCTCTTGATTTGTGTTTTCTGAAGAACATGTTTGGCAGTTTCTCACTCCCCATCCTTTCTCATGTAGGAGACGCTGCACATGTTTCCTCAAATGACAGCAGACTCCCTGGACTCTGGAGCAGTTAAAGTGCACCTGGGCGGTGAGAGTTACAACCGCAAAACACTAAACCGAGTCAAAAGGAGCCTTCCTAAACAGCAGGCAAGTTGTAATTTGACTGTTTTTCACTTATATAATAAAGCTGTTCAGTAAGCGACCCCAAGGAGTATTTAGGCTCTTCAGCCATTTAAAAAAAATATACTTTAAAACTTGACTATTATAAATAGCAAACAGTCATGAAGTATTATTGTATTTTGCATACAGTTCATAAAAATGTAACTGGTTGGTAAAATACTTTAAATGTGTTGATCACAGTTACTTGCAACATGGTTTGAAGGAACGGCAGATATTGTATCACTGGCTAACAGAATCAATGTCAGATCTTATCATGATGAAAAGTCTGATTTACACCTCTACTACAAAAGAGTTTTTTTTTTTTAAATGATTGAATAAAGTTTAATCTTTGGTGAACTGTTCCTTTAAGTGTCAAAAACCTTTCTGGAGTCATTGCAGTTCAATAATGGATCTTTCATGAAGTCTCTATCATATCCATCTCGTTGTTAGGACCTGAAACTGCCGACAGAGACTTGTCGAATATACAGTCTCTATCACTCTCTCCATCACTACAAATATCACACCTTTCTGCACTGTAAAAAGGAGGTATGAGGAAATATGAGCTTATTTGAGAAATGCATCGCTGTATCCGTGTATTCGCTCGTAAGAACCCTCTTCTCTCGTTCTCCCTCTTCAGACGGACAGTATAGAACAGGCAGCTGAGGAGGATCCAGGTCAGGAGGAGGTGGTTCAGCAGTGCATGGCCAACCAGGGCTGGCTAGAGACTCTGTTCAATTCCTTCATTGAATTGCTGAGGCTCAGCAACAAGGCTTAAGATTCAGCTATTGACGTTCTCCAAGTGCGTCCTATTTGGAGAGAGGAGAAACTCCTCTCACTCGAATGAAACCGGTGCACCGCCATGTTGCAGGAAAATGAGATTTTCCTTTGCAGGATGCGTAAGAGCCAGTGGCGGTTTAAGCCGTTGCATTTTAACATAAAGTTTTTGTAAAGAAGCTTTCATTCCTCTCTCTTTCATTATGTGTCAGCTCCCTGCGACGGGAGCCACAGGGAGATGTTATGAAAACAAAAACAAAAAAAGAGCAGAGTGTGTAAAGACAGTTGTCTGCACAGAGACGAATAAAGATAGTGCCAAAGGGAACAGGGTTGAAAACCTCACTGGTCAGCAGTGTTTTAGCAGAGGTGAGCTTTGAATGCTATGTTCCATGCATACTCTTATATATAAATATGTATTATGAACAATTATGATTTGTATTATTTATACATGGACATTTATACATGGTTACCTCCCAAAGCTGGGACAGTTTTCTGTTATTATTTTGAATAATAATGCTCATGTTTTATGAGGGTGTACATTAAATGGGCCACCCATAACCCCCTATTCTTCCTGTCCCCTAAGATGAAAGACAAGGTGGACAGGATGTGGACAAAAGAGTGGGGACAAAGCAATGTGTAGTTCCTTTTTTCTTCTTTTTTTTTTTTGGTTAAAAAAATAGAGCAAAAGAAAAAAGTATTTAAAATAAAGTGTTCTTTCTGTTTGTTCTTTAAAAGAAAATGAGGAAAAAGGTGTATTTGTTCGTTTTCTCAAAGAAAACATGATGGTGCAGAGGGATGTAATAGTTTTTAAAATGTGCAAATGTCTGTGTTTACTGTTTGTTTTTATCTGTTGGTTGTTTACTATGATAATTATAATTGTTATTATTATTGTTATTTTGGAGGTTTGCTTATTTTTCTCTCCTGTAAATACTGTACAGTTGCTTCGGTCTCTCTCTCTCTACCTGTCCCTAATCTGTACATGAATCCTCCTGTATTTGAAAAACGCAAATAAAACAAAAGAACAATGACTTTATGAAAATGACGCATTTTCACACCAGACTGCTTTGGAATTTTTATTTAATTAATTCATTTTCATATTTTTGTTCCTGACATATGAGCTAGTATTTTGCATTGTACACTGGTAGGACTGAGATGGGGAAAATATATTGAAAAAATAAGTAGTTGAGCCAAACAACCTGCTCTAATAATTAAGACTGAAAGGTCCAGTGCTGACTAATTCTGTAAATGAAAACATTTCTCTGAGGATTTAAGTAATGACATTATGTTTTTATTCAGCACATAGAGTGCTAGATCCAGCCTCAGCGCTTCTCTTCAAGGTAAACATTCTACTCCTGCTCGAGCGCAAGAAAAAAAAAAGGATCCGTGGAACTGCATTTCCTGTTGTTACCATGGTAACATAACCATGGCAACACCAGCAGCATTTTCCAGGAGTGTTTATCTGTCTTTGGTGTGATGCCTGTCTCTCTCTCTCTCTCTCTCTCTCTCTCTCTCTCTCTCTCTCTCTCTCTCTCTCTCTCTCTCTCTCTCTCTCTCTCTCTCTCTCTCTCTCTCTCTCTCTGTCTCTTTCTTTCTTCTTTGCCTAATAGCTTCCTATTTCACTCTTTCTAGCGCATATCGTGACTAGCTAGAGTTATTACAAATGATATTCTCCGCTATTTTGTGCGCATTAAAATGTAAAAAAAATGTTGAATCTTCCTTATTCTTCTCTTTACACATAATACAGTTTTATTTTTTCCTTCTCAAAATCATTTTCTTTTACGTCCTTTGATTACAACGACATATTAAATTAACAAATAACTTATTTATAACTTAGTTATTAAATTTATAGTTGCATTATTATTTTATCCCTGTATCAGTAATTACTGTAAAATATCTTGCTCCTGTCTCTCGATAATCATCAGCTCCGTTATTGTTCTGTCTCACTCTCATCTTCCTCTTCCTCCTCTTCCTCCTCGTCCACGGCGCAGTGACTCATCTGACCACACAGCGGCGCCAGTTTGCCGTCCGTGGTCACTCCCACTGGCTGAATGATCCTGTCCCTGTACGGGTGTGGTAGAGGACACAAATGATGATGAAGATGATGATGATGGGGTAAAAAAACAACAACTGTGCACTATAAGAGGGCTATGTATTTTAATCGGACTACCTATCCACTACACAGTTTTGAAAAGAAATTGAGAGATGATTTATATGAAGGAATGATTCATACCGTGACAGCCTGTTGAATATATTTATGAGATTGAGCGCCTCTGCCTCTTTCTCTTCTTCAGTCATCCCTTCCATTGGATCAGGCTGTTCCTCCTCCACCCGTCCCGTCACAGGGTTAATCCTGGCCTTGGCCTGTCTGTACTCCTCTGTGTCTGAGTCAGAGTCACTGGAGTACTGCTGTTGAGGAGAAGGGCCATGGCCTTTCAAAAGACCCCGCTCTGCCAGCAGCCCTGCTGCATTACCGTAACCAGTGTACTTCACAAACCTGCTCACTGAGAGAGAAAGAGATCGTGAATATCATATTGTTTATATGTCACAGAAAGGTGTGCAGTTGGGTGAATTCCAAAAGGTGCTTTTGCACCCTTGAAGGTCACTTCAGGAAGGGGACTCCAACGAAAATTAACAACTGAATCCCTTCACGAAGGGTCGTTTCATGTGGACGTTAGCGAAGGGAAGATGCCATGGTCACTTACTTATTAAATTATTTAATAATTTATGGTCATGTTCTGCCTTTCGGAGTGAGTAGGCATAGGGATGCTAACTTCTGATTTGAATTTGCCCAATAATTTTGTAAGCCAAAACATTGGAGTTTTTAATTTGATCACTTCTGTCCACCGTCCCAAAGTCAATGGGTTTTTGGTTAAATGCCTGAAATAAGGCCTGTGGTTAACGCAAGCTTTGTGAAGATTATGATAATGAACAAAAAGTGTAAGAATCAACTTTTGTTTTGTCAAAGTACTGATTTACAAGGCCTGGTATAAGATGCGTTTTTGTTGATCAGATCACAAGTGGGTGAGGGAGACACATTCCTGTTTACACATGTTTTAATCCGTCTCTTTTGACCACTTTCAAACACTTCAGTCTTGATTTCTTCGAGGAGAAGGTCTATGTAAATGTATGGGGTTTTTTTTCCTGATCTTTTGATCTAATGGATTAAATACTTGCACAATTTACATATGAATACCACTGAAGAAAACAGAAAAAAACAAGACCGCACCAAATGCTGAGAATACATGTTAGAAATCAGGAATTTGAGAACATTGTTCTTGGTATGTTTTCGTCTTCAAACCAAACTTGGGTCTTCAGCTAACAAAGTTTAAATTCCGTCTTTCTAGCACGCTCGCCATAATCATTAATGTTCATTATATTATACATATTATATATCAGTAGGCAGAGAGTATGTATGTGGTCTTTTGTGGCTGTTTAAACACATTCGACCACATGAGCGTCTACAGTACAAAAGTATTTAAATGAGACCGGATGGAATGGAAGTGGTGGAAAGTGGACAACCTCAAACCGTTTTAGACCCGTTTTAGTTTTAGACCTGTTTAGACCTGTATTTAGCGTCATCCACTTATGATCTGATTGACCAAAACACATCTTAATAGGTGTATACAGGGCCCAAAAGCCAACAGGAAAAAAAATCCAATAGCTTTTTCTTCAGGGAACCAGGCATGTCCTGGTTTGCCGAGTTAGACTTGTTCCTGGGTCAACATATTTCTGTCAGAAAATATCCCTACCCCTAAACCCTACCCATAAGTTCCTTAATTAGAGGAATATTATAGGTGAATAACACTGATGTACAAGCACCTAATGCTGGTTGCAAGCCTAAACTTGATATAAAGTGTAAACTTGTCCGTCGAATCTGATTGGTTGATTGGATTGTTGATCCAGGAACATGTTACACTTAGTGAAATCAGGTTCTGCAGGGAAGACACGGCGATGCTAACCTCTGTTAGCCTAAAATATGTCATCACCGCAGTGCTCCATAAAATAGCATGTTCATACCATGATGCATGAATATGATATTCAGTATGGTATATATCAAGTAGATATGTCAATGCACTTTACATGGTTCAGAAGATGCATTTATGTACCATTTTCTTTACAGAGCACAAAAAGAAGCTCAGCTGCACATTGTTTGATATCAGTGTCGACATGGGTCATTAGTCGCACTAGTCTGCTTCTCAGTGTGTTCCCCTGTTCAGGCCTCAGCTCAACGTCTCTCAGGGGAGGCAGGATCTGCACAAAAATAGCACAGGATCAGGCTACTGGTACATAGCCATGAGAATAAGAAGTACATGTTGTGTCAACCTTAATGTACCATGTTTATAAAAGTTATCTAGGCTAAATGGAATAACACTGAAAATGTTTTTTAAAAGAATTTGGAGGTGAGTTTTGTACCTGCTGTCTGAGATAGTGCCTAGTTTCCCTGTGTGCTTTGCTGCTCTCCATCAACAGGTTTAAGACTGGAGTCAACTTTTCCTTCGGCTTATGGCCCTGTATAATTCACATTTGAAGATGTAACAATTATCAAAAAATAAATTGCACAAATGTAAAATGTTTAATCTCCAAATAAACATCTGCATAAGTTACATAAGAAAAAGTCATTGGTTTGCAATGACATGAGAGTGAGTAAATAATGGCATTATTTGAATTTTTGGATGAGCTCTCCCTTTGACATTGATATTTGGTATGTTTTGGAAACTGAACCCCAGTCTATGCATTCACTGGAAACCCCTAACCTTGGCATTTCAAGTGCCATGTTTTTCTTCTACAGGAAACCTATACAGTTCAGAGTGCTCTTTCTCACTCTGTCCAGTCTCTTCTCCATAAAGAGCAGCAAAGAGTGGACACAGTCCATGTTGACTCCGCTGGACTCCTTTGAACCTTCGGATAGGCGAACGGATAGCAGAACATCCAGGCATTGCAGAGGGAGTGCTGAGAGGACATTTACAGTGTGTCTGTGGACATTCAGCACAAAAGACTTATAGAGATATAATGGATGAAACCTCTCAAGACCATCACACTGGTTTGATTCTCACTCTCACCCTTGCAGCTCATCTTTTCTTTCCTCTCCCTCACAGTTCACAAGCAGACAGTGACGCAGGACTGCAGCTAGGTGACGATACAAAGCTGCAGTCTCCTGTGGCAAGAAAAGAAGAACCCAAAATGTTGCAAATAAATTCCTTAATAGAAGGGCCATCCTGTTATGGTGTACATTTTCATGCCCTCATCATATGCGTCTTATTAGGTTGGAGAAAAAAAACTAAACTTTCAATCTTTTAAAACGAGAATCATAGTTCATATTAGTTATTATGATTTGTTTTCTTCTTTTATGTAGTTAAAGCAACTTACTAATCAATGCCACATTAAGTCATTCCCTCATTTTAGTTAATCCAGGGTCACAAAATCCTATTTTTCATCCTGTCTTCTTTTATTTACCTCGTCCACTTCCTGTCTGTGCACATTATAGGTAATGTTGAATAGGATCTTCAGAATCTCGAGGGCACGTTGTGAAACCTCCTCACACACCGGGGGTGCTGTCAGGTCAGTCAGCACCTCATGCGTTTCACCCCAGCACACTTCTAAACACTGTTCCAGAGCTGCAGTCAGCATGGACACACCGCGCTCCTGACAGGAAGAGAAGGCACAGAATGAGCTAATGAAATACCCACAGATTTGAAACCTAAATTTAAAAGGCAGTTTGTGTTCTCGAAACACTTTCTTTTATGTGGTCTGTGACTCTTAGGGGGTCTACTGCAGGGGCTCCAATAAGTCTTATAACTTATCTCAGTTGGTTTGGAGCATTTCTCAGATCACAACTGAAATCCTTAAAACTATTTGTTCAACCTCCACATCATCTTGTCACTTGTGCACACCATAAAATCAATTTCTCATACTTTTATACAACTTTGGTACATTAATGCAATTGATTATGTACAATTGTCTGCTGTTTCCAATATTGTCAACTGTTTATGTCACGTTGATCAAAATATTGGCCTATATTACTATTTCCCTGTAGATTTGTCGTACTCTTCAAAACATCTTAGGCATTAGTTCCTTACAAAAGTCATTAAATTCAAAATGGTTGACATGTCGTAAACTGTCAACCATGTTTTCAATAGATTTCTATTAGACTTTATTTTGTAAATACAGGTGAATTTTGAATTTCACTAATGAAGGAAATAATTCATTGGCAATTTGTTCAAAAGAATGAAATTGCTTTTATGATGTGCAAAGTGAGCCACTATGATGTGGAAGTTAGTAATGCAAATTTCAGTAAAGATCTAATAAATGTGAGCAACTGTGATAAAAAAGTAAGGATTCAGGAATTTTAACAAAATTACAAAATTTTACATTGAGTCCCTGCTCCTCTCCACCAAGGGGCCATTGGCCTGAAAAAGTTTAAAGATTCCTGCTTCATGGGCACATATATCTATCACCAATAATATCCATTCCATATTCCATATACTGTACGTATCACTGAGTGTTACCTGGTGGAGCTCTATCCTAAGTTCAGGCCGTAAAGCAGTCAAGAGAAAGAGAAACCGCAGTTCATAAAATTGGCCAATTGGAGGGGATGAGGAATGTATACCCTCCTTAAGTTTCTCTGTTAGGCCAGGGAGCAACCTGATGAAGAAAACAAAGCACAAAAGAATGAATCAGAAAGTGCAATTTTGCTAATATTGAATTATTTGATGTTATTGTAATTGACAAAAATAATTAACATCTTATATTTTAAGCAATACTTCAGGGTGCTGGCTCTCTCTTGTGCTTTCGGGCTGTTGTAGATGACATTGCACAGAGCCTTTATTGCCTCTTTCCTCCAGATCTCTCCATCATCATGGCCCTCTTCATCCTTTTCACCTCTGGCATCCCTCTTTCCTCTCATCAATACCCCACAGGCCCCATCTTTCCTTACGCTTTCTGCATGGTGGTCGTTTTGTGCTTCAGTATTACAGTTCGATGTTAAATTCACAGGATTGAATTGCAAACATCCTTCACTGACCGAAGACTCAGCACAGGCTGCGGAGGCGAACACTGAATCATCTGTCTCACTGTAACATGTTGGGCTTTGGGTATTGCTGTCATCATTTTCTGGGCGTGTCTCCGTCTCATTCTCAGGAGTGATGTCACTGTGGGTGGAGCCCCACTGAGCAGCCTCTTCTTCAGGCCAGGTAGGCAGGGTGGAGATTCCCCCGAGTCGAGCGAGAGTTAGAATGGCATAGTCTGTGATCAAGGGGGCCAAGGCCTTTCGGTCCCGTGAGATGATTCGCAGAGTTCGCAAACACACCCTCAAAACGCCCGGCTGCAGCCGCATTCGAATAAACAAGATCAGAGCTGCAGCAAGCCTCTGGAGGAGACCGAAAAGAGAATGGTTGAAAGGTTTCACAGACAGGGCTTAAACCTAGTCCCAGACTAAAATGGACATTTGAGCTGTTTTAAATGAAAGCAATTTGAACTTAAATATGTCAGTGCCATTGTTTGCTCTCAAGATACACATCTGTAATGTTTTTTTTTTCTAAGGCATTTTTGTAAACGCTACCCAAATGTCCTAATAAACCAAGGCCAAAACTTCAAACATAATTAAGTAAACCTAAAGTTCTGCTAAAAATATGTTTAGTAAAACTGTAAATCAATAATGATAATTTTAATGACTTTGTGACCATAAAATTTTGTCTTCTATGCCCCCTATTACGAAGTCTTGCCGTTTTTGATTAAGCACCTCCTTGCGAAAATATGAAATGTGCTGTGATTGGTTAGCTGTTTTCTGGGAAATGTGACACCCCTTCATAACCAAGATTTCTACTAAGATTAATGATGGAGTCAATTTCATGGTTATGACTTCATAACATCCGGAAAAAGTGTGTTGTAGTCAGACTCCAAACAAGGCGTTTGTTGTAGTTCTTGAAATTCTTGACTTCTGTTACAAATTCAAGTTGGATGGTTTATAAATTGATAGATAGAACAATAAATAGATTTTTTTCTATTACAATTTAATAAATTAGACAACTTCCGGTGAGATGTGACCATCTTTTTTTTAAATTCTAAATCAATTGAAAGGCTAAAAGTCCTTCAACTCTGAAAATTAACTTGAAGAAATGGGGTGTGTCTCAATCAGTTCCCTAGTTCAGCAGTCAGGGCAGTGATCAGGGAGACGACCTTTTAAAGGCATCGATGCTCACTATCTTCCCTTATCCCTATGTTGATACTGATTCATGACCTGTAGGAAGCTATAGGAGCTGATTGATACGCACCCATAGATGCGATTCTGGGTTGTTAATTTTTTGGTCATATTGTTTGAAAGAAGTTGTGTTTGACTCACCCTCCGCAGAATAAGATCTGGATCCTCATTCTCATCAAAGTCCAAATCGGAGTCCGAGTCTGGAACATACTCTCTCACTTTATTCATACGGAACTAAGTAGAGAAGAACAAATACAAGTACATCTACAAGAGAAAAAACAAGCTTTTGCAAGAACTGAGAGGTGACAGGGGAAGAATAAAGACAGCCCTTCAAGCTCAAGATTCATATTTTAAACACTGGCCTGCTTCTTAAGATATCAACAGAAGTTCATTGAAGACTAATAAAAGCTTCAGTTAGAATCCATGAACACAGAGGAGAGATTATAAAAGCTTTGTGTTGTGAGCAGAAACATGATGAACGGAGGTAAATGGCTTTTGTGAGTGTATGAGTACTAATAAATTATCCTTATCTATCAATAATTGGTCCTCAGTAACAACAAAATAATGATCTCGAACGAGTGAACAGGCCCTTCCGACACCAACGTTCTGGGAGCCGGCATGGTGCCCCAGGGTGAGACGGCGAGTATATGAGTTTCAGATTATCTGCCTCTCATTTTTCTTCCCCACAGACATCTCACTTCCTTTTACAGCAAATACTTTTTCTTTTTCTTTATGTCATGTGAAAGATTTACCTCATCCAGCTCTCTTTGCTGCATTGATGGGCAAAAAGTGAAAAATCATGATTAAAAAAAACACATTTGTGAGTATATGCCCTGAAAGAATGAGATGAGGGTGAAGTGAGGGATAAAGATAAGTGAAGGTGGACGAGTGAGATTTACATTATTAGCTGATGTGTTAATCCAATCCATGTGTGTCCTCAGATTGAGGACAGATGGATAAACAAGGAAAGTCTTTAGAATTTACCTTTCTTCTCTCCCTTTCTTCCACATCAAAAAAGAAACATTGCGAGTACTGTGAAAAACAGATAGAAAAGATGAAATATAAGAGAGACAATAGGATTTAAAGGCTCTGCAAATGCTAGACACATTAAAACTTCTCTACATCACAGAAATTGTAAAATGACTGGATAAGTAATGAGAAACACCCTTCAGGTTTACCCCAGTTCTGTTGTCATGGAAACTGCTAATATCTGAGTGTTGTAGAAGTAGTAGAAGATTCTAACACTGTTTTTTGTTTTTTTTTCTGCCAGCACAGCGGCGATCATATTGAGCACAGAATTAATCTTATTAAATTTAATTACATTTCTGCATTTCAGCAAATTGTATTTACCTGAGAGTTGTAATCATCCAGATGGATTTGAACATTGTCCTGGTCACCTTGTTTGATAAATTGAATAATCTTCTCCACGTCTAGAGGCATTCTTAATAATAATCAACCAACGACATATGTAAAGATAATTTACATGAAGAATATATCTAAAGCAGTACTGAGACAATCTCATAATGTTTATAGATGCACTCATATTCCTGCACTTACCCTCTGTGGTTTTAAAAATGTGTGATGGTTTCCCTGCAAACAATTCGTTTTAGTGTATGTGCTTGTCTTCATGGGTTCCTATCTGTAATCTGACAGGCCTCAGATTTAGCTTTGAGTTTTCCTAAACTAATCCCACCCATCCTCTCTCACTCATTCACAACATGCTCATAAATCTATTTCTGCCTCCATGATTGTGCATTTGGCCCTGTCTTTTGACGAAGGTTTGCTGTTTTGTATTTCTTTTCTTTGTTAATAATACAATTTATTGCAATAAAAGCAGCGCTAATTAGTGAGAAAGCCAATAGGGCCAGACAATAGGGAGAAGAAAAGGCTTGAGCAGCTATGCTGGCATTCAGACAACAGTGAGAAAAAGACAGGGTTGGAGAGAGAGAAAAAGAGAGAGGGGAATAAAAGCAGTACAGGTTTAAGCTTAATTGGGGTAATTAAACAAAGTGGGTGTCAGAAAGAGAAAGGCTGGTATGACTGGAGTAAGCTGATGGGGTAATTATTTGTACTGATTGAAAGTGATTCATTGAGGCTAGTTGTGCAAATACATCTCACTGATGGACCCTCATTTAAAAAGCAGGTGAAAGACGGGACAAAAAACGGAGAGAGAAAATAACATCAGTAGCTACTGCGGGCTGAGGAAAGACATTCATTCTTGACAAGACACAACCAACCTGGCCATACAGAAAGAGTTTTATTTTTATTTAGTTTCGTAATCTGTTAAGTTTCCTCAGAAGGAGAATGCACAGATCTGGATGGCTCCTGTTGTCGTTGTGTGGCGTGTGCCGGCTCTCTGGTGACACACACTGGTGGGCTCGGGAATCGCAAGCTGTGCGGGATCAGCTCGTGAAAGCGCTGCTGGTTGTCTCTTGCTTCTACCAACCTGGCAGGCGTGTCCTAGAATCTATCTCAAAGTTCGAGATGGAACATGAAATCCACGGGGAGGAGTCGGATCCAGATCCAACTCCTCCTACCTTACATACACCTAAACCTAACCAACTCCGCCCCCTGATCCCTAAACCCACCCCTAATCCCTAAACCCAACCCTAATCCTACCCATCTCCACCCCTTGGATCGTGATCCGACTCCTCCCCGTGGATCTCATGTTCTGCATTGAGGTGCTACTGGAGAGTTCCATGAAAGTTCTGGATTTTTTTTTTTTTTTTTTTTTTAATTTTGGGGTGACTGCAGTTGTGTTAAGGGACAATAATTAGGCTAAGAAAACCAGCAAATGTTTTTTTTTTTAATTATTCGGTGACGGTGGAAAGTTTTAGTGCACATTGACTTTCATTGAATGAAAACACTGATAACTTTTCAAAATAGCTTTATGTTCCACAGAAGAAAAAAGTCAAATAGGGTTGGAATGTATATTTTTGGGTTAGCAATCCCTTTAAGTCGCAAATAGCTTACAGTGATGATTTAGGCTATTAAATCATTAGAATACCCTCGTAAAAAATGCAGCCTTTCAGGTGTAAGATTTTTGTGACATTAGAATTATGAATCCCTTATAGCCATAATAGCCATAATAGTAGCGATACTTATTGGAAATTCATTCAGGTGTTGTGTAGAGCATATAAAGCTATTTGATTAATTTAGTTTTAATTTTCTTATAATTTAATATTAGGCATGCTGCTATGCTTTTTAGAATTGTACTTCTATGTTCTCGATTAGAATATATCGCTTTCATCATAGAGACATTCGCCTTCGATATGCGTCATCGCCACAGACAGAGGCTGTTGAGGAAAAACATCATTTCCCATAAGCCCATGCCTGCAGTTGCACAGAAGGGGAAGCAAAATGGCGGAATCGGATGGGATGGGCCTCTTATTGTGTTTCTAAAAGAAAAATGTTTCGTGCATCTACATGTCGTTTCAAAGTTAACAACAACACCGTGGGTGGGTTCAGGGTGTTTTTAGCTTTGGGATTCACCAGCCGGCTCATCTCTGCGCTTTGAAGGTAAACGGCTCTTATAGCTTGTCTAACTTAGCCATCCCGCTAACCCCTGTAGACGACAAATTGTAGGCAATAAATTATTGCAGCTAATATGAGAAGGTTGCTTACAATAAATACTTGATAAGAAAATCAGCTAGTAATACTAAATGTATCCAACATGAGTATTGGCGGTTTTCTCATGACAGTTAACAAGTGAGGACATAGGTATCGTTAGGCAAGCACTGCAGTGGAGCACACGTACTAAAGATAGCATCGGCTGTAGCATCATCTGAAATCAGTTTCATCCACTGTACACGATCAGTGCTGTCACTGGGTCAAGAACTGAAGCCGCAGTGTTGAGTGTCAATATAGCTCATGCTTTCTGATCAGTGTACTCGAGTGATACTCAAGTTCCCATGAGATGGTCTTCGAGTTAAAGACGGATTAATTGCAGTTTTAACACATCCCACAGGTATGATTGCTCAGAGCTGAGGTTTCAGATCTTGGTTATTCATAACAAAAGTGTTGTGTGATGTGTGTTGTCTGCTATGTGTAGATGGGAACAGATGGACAGGCTGAAAAGAACGATGTAGAAGTGCCAGGCAAGGTAAGTGTCACAAAAAGCGATAATGAAACTGTTCTTGTTGGTGCAGGTGCAGGTCATCGTGATCATATACTGTAGACGATGAGATGAATATTTAGTGTGCACAGCTCTCTCTCTGCTGAATACACTGTATGTCTTCAGTCTCATGTACTTGTAAACACAGACTGAACAAGGTCCCGATGAAGAGGAGGAAGTTGAGTCTAAAGCAGACAGAAGGACAGTTGGCTTAAGATGTTTCCAGGGAAACAGAGAAACCTCGGAGGATGAGCCTAGTGAACTGGTAAAGTTAAATAATTTATGCTATTTGCATAATTGTAAGTTATTAGGTTCTGTCTTGTTACATGCATTGTCTGTCTGTAATTTACCAAGTTTGAAACCTGAGTTGACCCTTTAACCATTCAATTTGTGTTCCAATCTTGTAGGGGGCTGCTGTTGTTTTTTCCTCTGAGCCTGCATTTCTTGTGCCTCAGATCAGCTCACAACCTCAGTACTGGTAAGTGCTTAATTTCAGCACACAAAATTCAAAATTGAGCTTGATAGATGCTATTTATGTCCTATCCAATTATATGACTTTGTTTGCTACTTAAATGATTGTTGTTGTTTTTTTGTTTTTAAATAAAATTAGAGGTATGTGAGTGTTTTGTCTGTGATGTGTTGATTTTTATAAAGGATTGTTTTATTGGGTCAATCCGTGTCAAATCAACCACATTTTGTAAACTCTCTGCTCAAATTTTTTATTTTGTTCATATTTTTTCTGTAGAAAAACAAACATAAATAGTGATGAAAGGCAAAATGTTAAACATTGTGGATGTACATTTACTGAGTAATGCACTATTTTGTGGAGGGGAGTCAAAATGACACATGAGATTTGGAGGCGAATTACAGGGGGGTAAAATGACTTTAAAAACGACGGCAGGATCGGTTGACTTTAGCCATTTTTGTTTCATTACATGCCAATGGTGACAGTTAAAATATGGCGAAATGCACTTCTTCTGTTGTTGTTTTTTGCCTCAAATTTTGTATGCCTGTTAACTATTAAAGATAACTTAATATTCTTTTAGATTTTGGTTCTTAAAGTCCTCGTGAAATCTTGTGGTGAACAATTAATCCGTGCAAGTAAAAATATATTAAAAAAATGTTTTACCTTGGTAATCTTTAATCAAAATCTGAAAAGTTACTTCCGGTCTGGAACGGTTTCTTTTTCTGATGACGTAGGTTTCACAGTTTGGGTGGGGAAACGCTTAACCACTCCCCTCAAACCGTTAGTTTACTATGCGCGAGAGATGGAGAGGAGGAGCGCTAGAGTACAACTAGGATTGGGTATCGAGAATCGAGTATCGATTGGAACCGAGACTAACTTTTCGTTTTTCCCGGAATCGTTCAAAAGTTAAAATTTCGATTCCTAGTTTAGATATTCACAGTCCGCCGAGCGGAAGAAGAAACCGCTGAACAACACCAACGAAGAAGCGTCTACCGGAAGTGTTGGCATAACCACGCGAGTCGAACATGAGTACCTTACGTCGGCGATCCAAAGTGTGGCTTCACTTTTCGAAAAATAACGAAATCTCGGCAAAATGCAAAATTTGTGACAAAAGGAGTATTTTTACAGAAGGAGTATTTCCTTCAGAAAGGCCATTGGTTAGCAAGGTTAGCTAAACTTTTTTGACCCTGCCTCTTAAAAGAATCGGAATCGAGAATCTTTAGGAACCGGAATCGAAACAAGGAATCGGAATTGGAATCAGAATCGTTCAAATTCAAACGATACCCAACCCTAAGTACAACCCTGCCCTCTGTTCAATATTCCGTTTCACTTGGAAATACGTCACAGCACTGGAGAAAAATCGTTTGCGACTTCCGGTTCACGGGGACTTTAAAGTCCCTGTAATGGCAAATTTTGGGCGGGGCTAAAACAGGGTTCGATGATGCTCTGGAGCCCTTAAGCTTCTGGACATGCCCCTACTTGATGACGCACTAAGGCTGGCCCCTCCCCTAACAATAGAGCACATTTGCAGATCATGTTAAATTACTTTATTTAAGTAGACTCAAACATGCTTAAATATGGTTATTGTCATTTTCTAAGCTTCCATTCAGTCTATTGACTGATTGTTTTGTGGTCCCATTCAGTTTCTTGCACATTTGTATATTTAACATTATTTGTTGTTCGGATATTCCTCTTTAAAAGAAAAAAGTATCAGCTGTATGCAACAGATTTTACTAATACTAATACCAAGTCAACAGATTTTACTAATAGACCTATCAATCTTTGTGTAAAAGTAAAATAATGACATCTTTCTAAAGTCATTTTTACACCCCTCTAATTAGTTTCAATCTCAGGTGAAAATTGTAATTTTTACCCCCCTCTACAAAATAGTGGATTACTCAGTAAATATACTGTATGTCTGTGACATTTAATAATTTGACTTTCATCACTATTAATGTTTGTCTTTCTACAGAAAAAAATATTCACAAAATAAAACATTTGAGCCGGGAACCTCTGATTGAGTTGACACGGAATGACCTTGTATTTGCTGGGTGCTGGCCTATTAAGGCAATACGCAGTACACATTTTGTCAAAACATTTAGTTGTCTGTGGTGAGATTAAGAGAAGTTATATCTCCATGTCAAATGAAATAAGATAATTCAAATTTAGTCAAAAATTGCCATTAAATCTCTTCAATTGCTCCATTGTATTTCATTGTTTAATGGTTGGTGCATATTGCCATTGTATTGGAGAGTTATCAGATCAGTGCCACCATTTTCACCAAAACAGGTTATTTAACCATCCAAATGATTTCTAAATGGTTGTATTAAGTTGAAATTGTTGCCAAGTTTCCCTTTAAAGATGTAATTCAAAAACAAAAAGAAAATTATAATATAATAGTTTTGTTTTCTTCTCCTTTAGTGACTTTGATGTGGTGCTAACAGCAGAGGTGAACATAGAGGATGGTGCATCTCTTGCTTTGTTGACATCTGTTACCCCAAACCTTGGTTACCAGAAACCAGGTAGGTTCAAGTCTGTACTCTGTTTATGATCATGTAAATAGTAATATGTGATCAAAGTTACTAATTTCTTTTTTATTCTGTCTTCTATAGGATCTTTCTTGAAAGAACATTTTCTCTTTCCAGCATCTTTAAGGAAAAAGAGAGTCTCTATAGACAGTTATTTGCCTTCAGGCTCTCTTCCTGGATTCTGCTCAAGTGTAATTCAAGCCTCAGGACAGATGCAACTGCCCTGTTCCCACAAAAACTCTGAGAGGGTCATAGAGATGGCCAAAAGCCCTTTGCCCTCATCACCATCCAACTCACCATCATCTCCTTCTTCTGCTCCTTCTTCCCCTTCCTCCTCCCCCTCTTCGTCATCTCCTGGTGGAATGAGTACAAACTACCGTGAGGATGAAGACCGAGGCCATGCTGGAGATAGCAGAGCCAGCAAAGGAACTGGAGACTTTGTGTCATCCACTTCGTCCTCTTTGATGCCATCATCAATGGCTATGCCACCTTCTTCTTCTAATCCTTCACTCCATGCATCTTCATCATTCACACATCCATACAATGATGGACAAAGGGAGAGTTTAGAAAATGACATATATGATCCATTTCACCCAACAGAGGGTGAGGGGGAGAGAGACCGGGTGTCCACTGATGGTGATGAGGAGGAAGTTGATAAATATGACCCTTTTGAACCGACAGGTTCTCCAGCCTCTGAAACAGAGGAGGAGAAAAGATGTGTAGATGAGGGGAATGAGGGAGTAAGCAGCATTAATAGCGAAGGGAATGTGTCAAAAGCTGAAAGAGCATTAGAAATGGGAGCGCCTGCTGGCACAGAGGGGGGGCCTCCAGATTCAACAGAAGTTGATGCTCTATCTTCGATGTTCAATAATGTACCTTTAGAACTTAACAGCAAGCGATCCATCAAAGACAGAATGAGGGAACATAGAAAAAATCAAAGAGAACGGGGTACAGAATCTGAGCACTCTGAGATAGAAGAAGGAGAGATAGTGGGGGCCAGTGAAAGAGGAAGAGAACGAGTGATTGAGAGAAGAAGAGAGGTGTTACTTCCATCCTCAAGCAGTCCCTCTTACCTTCAAGGAGGTGTCCCACAACCAGAGAGGATCTTACGGGTCTTAGAAGGTGATGGGTTTGTGTCTGTCCGTGCTGATGAAGAATGGGAGAGAGAACCAGTGGCTTCTGTGGGTGTTGGGGATCTGAGACGAAAACTGACGAGTAGGCGAAAAGAAAGATTCAGATCATGTCCTTCTTCTGCATCCATATCACCTCCGCCTGCCCCTGTTTTGCCTTTGCCCTCTCCTTCCTTTCCCAATTCTCCACCTCTATCCACTGATAAAAGGAGGAGTCGCAAATCCTCCAAGAGTTCAAAGGACAGGGATAGACGCAAGCGGAAAGAGGGAAGAGGAGAAAAGGAAAAGAGGAAAAAAAGGAAAGAGGGAAAGGAGGCAGGTGAAGGGAAAGGAGAAAGCAAAGAGATGGACCATGAAAAAAGAAGTGAAAAAGAGAACAAAGGCAAGGATAGGGAGAGAGGGAGAAGTAGCCGAAGCGGAAGTCGCAAGAGGAAAAAGAGACGCAGGAGCACTCCAGAACATTCTTCCCGCTCGCACTCCCAGAATGCCGCCCGACAATCACACAGTCGCAGATCTTGGTCCAGCCCCTCGGTGGATCGCCACAAAGATAGAGACCGAGAAAAAGAAAGAGAGAGGGAGCGAGAAAGGAACCATGAAAGAGACAGGGAAAGGGACCGGTGGCGAGACGTCAGGGATAGAGAGCGAGACAGAGACTCCAGAAGAAGAGATGCACGAAGGAGAGATAGGGATGAGGATAACAGGAGGTCAAGCAGCAGAGAGAAAGGCGGTACAAAGAGGGACAGAGAGAAAGAAATTATTGGAGATCGAGATCGAGACAGTGATAGAAGAAGAGATAGCAGGCCTGTTGTACCCCCATCAATTCAGGATCTCAATGGCTCTGATCTTTTCGCGATCAAACGCACCATCACTGTTACCACCACTACAACGACCACCACAGTCCCAAGTTCACCGATCTCTAGCCAACGGCGCTCCCACAGCCGATCTGAGAGCTCTGACAAACATCATAAGAGGAAAAAGAAACGAAGGAGGCGATCAGATGATGAGGAGAGAAAGGACGAGGAGCACAGGAGCCGGTCCCGACCCACCTCCCTAACACCGCCTCGTTATCATGGATATGAATCGGACCGGATCTCTGACCGTCCTGAGGTAGACATGCTCTCTTTGGATGGGGAAGCACTGGATTCAGACTACCCTTCACTAGAGGACTCTCCACTACTTCCTCCTCCTCCTGAGCCCCCCCTACCCAGTTCCAAAATTAAATCGGGAGCACCCAAAGCAAGCCGACATCATTTGAAGAAGAAATCCAGACCTGGCAAGACAGTTGGTCAGTCTGAATCCACCTCCTCTTCTTCTCATAGACTAAAAGCCAAAAGTAAAAACCTTTTGTCATCCCTCTCTCCACCTCTCTCTGCATCCTCAGGCAACACCACCTCCCTTCAGCCCACAGCATTCTCATCTACTACTAAACGAGGACGGAAAACCAGTAAGGAAAAAGTAGGAAAGAAGGATGCCGGGCGTTCTGGCAGAGCCAAAAAGCTCAGTGGCAGTAGCAGAAAGGGTAAGCTCCAGTCTAAAGTGTCTGTCTTGGTTCGTGAGGGTGTTAGCAGCACCACTGGAAACTCTGGGAAGTTGGGCCTCGACCTTCTTGGACCTTCTGGTGTTGTCAGTGGAGCTTCAGGGCCCTCAGTAGTTGGTGGGTCTATTGCTGTGGTGTTCCGCCGGGACAATGAGAGCCGGTCACCGTTTCTTAAGCCCTGCTCAGAGACACTGGCTCTTCCAGGTAGAGGCAAAGACCCAAGCAAAACTGGGAAGCAACGCAACATCCTTGGGCCTCGGTCATCAACAAATTCGAGTGGATTGAAGTTGAAGAAAGCCAAGCCAAGCTCTGCTACATCCACATCCTCATCTGCCTCTTCCCCTACTTCTTCATTGGCAACAAAACGTAGGAGGAGGCCTGGAAAAAAGCTCAGAGAGAAAGGGCTAACTGTGGATGGAAGTGATTCTAAAGGCGCTAACAGTAATTGTAGCACAGTTGGTGGTGGTTGGGCAGGGGTATCAACTGAAATGCAGCCGTTGGTTGGGGTTGGATCCAAGCCATCTAGTCCTCCTTCAGCTCTTCCCGGTCCCACTCCCTCATCCTCTTCATCATCCTCCACTTCCTCGTCAGCAAGTATCCTTCCTCCATCCTCCTCACCACCGCACACATCCCCGTTATCTTTGCCTCCATCTCGAGATACTAGAGAGTCATCCCCGGACTCTCAAACTGTTGATAGTAGCTGCAAGACACCAGAGCCTTCATTCCTTTTGGAGGAGGGCCCTGGTCAGTCCAAAGCCTCATCTCTCACACCTTCAAAGTCCCCTGCCAGCCCTCCCAGTCTGCTATCATCACAGATCAGGGGCGAGACCATATCCCAGTCCACTTCCAGTGTTAAACCTATGCTACCAGAAGATCCGAAGGCATCACCACCATGCTCCACTTCGGCAGCTTCGGTGTCTGCCTCCATCTCTCATTCCAATGCTCCTCTGGCAAATGACCCTTCTTCCTCCTCCTCTTCTTCTTCTGTGTCCTCATCTTCAGTAAACAAGCCACCACCACCTCCGCCCCCACCCCCATCAGCTCCGCATTTACCCTGGAGTCTACAGACTGGAGTGGACTGTACTGCTGGAGGTGTTTTAGCATGTGAGTGTTTAATGCATTATTTTTTAAGTAATTTCCTCTTAACATGCATTTTTAATTTTTAGTGTGATTAGAAGTCATAATTTCCTACTGTTAAATTCCTTTTCAGTGACAGCTCTCCTCTTCAAAATGGAGGAGGCCAATATAGCCAACAGAGCCAAAGCACAAGAGTTCATCCAGGCCACAAGTCAGGTGAATCTTTGATGTTCTAAAAGGGTGCTCACACCACACTTTTCTTTCCATTAACTTTCTAACAAATTCAGGAGACTGGAAACACAAGGTCATGCGAATAAGTTTTGCATTTTAGATTTCAAGTTTCATTTCATTTTCGTTTATTTATTTCTATTGCGCTTTACAACAAGTTTTGTGAAGTCTGATGTGTAAATTTGCATCATGAGAAGGCTTGTGATGAATTTTGGATCATCAAAGGGTGACCTCATAGCTTATATTGCATATATTGTACTGTATGTCATCATGGTCTCAACTCATGCCAAACAAACCGTTTTAAACCCCCTTATCGTTACATAACCAGGCCTTGAAAATCCTTGATAAAAAGTTTTGGCGGTACCACCACTGCAATATACTTGAAAAGTACAGTATACTAAGCTTTGACAGCCTGATCAGGTATTCTGATATCCGTTTGGTTAACAAAATCCTAAATTGATGCTGCCCCACCCCCTTTAAAAACATATCTACATCTACGCTGTGAACTAACAAACGGAGCGTTGAGGTCTTATTCAGGGGTGATTGCAATGTTCCCAAAAGAAAGTCTGCTTTCTCTCAATCAGCCTTTTCCTATAAAGCCATCAAAGAATGGAATAGGCTTCCAGACGATCTAAAGAACAATGCAGATTTTCACAGCTTTTCACTGGCAGTCAAAGACTGGCTTTTAGATCACCATTCCTGTTCACATTAAAAGCACTAGACTGGTATTCTGCCTACCCTTGTGGGCACCATTTGATGGCTTTTACATTGTATTGTGTTCTGTGTGTTATAAAGTGGAAAAAATATATTTGTATTTTATATATTGTACCTTTTTAGTGAACTGCCTTTTTATATTGTATTAACCATCTTTTTATATAATCTGTATATGTTAATTGTCTTTATGTCAATTTAACTTTGTCATGTAATCTTAATTGTGTGTAGGACTACAGATGGAAATTAGCATAGTACTAAATCTGGTGCAGGCATCTTTTTAATGTAACTACTCATTGTCCTGATATAAATTAAACTAAACTAAAAGCAAACTTTAAAACTTGCAGGATTGCAGTGTTGCATAAAAGTGGAGTAGATTGTACATTTTTACAGTTTGGATTTATAATTACTTGTATGGTTTTTTTTTTGTTGTTGTTGTTGTTTTAAATGGCGTCACAGAGCGTGACATCCGTTGCAGTGTCTGAAGAAATTTCGCATGCTCAGTCTAACGGGACCTGGCCTTTATTACTATATATGTTGTTATGTTGGTTATGGTTTCCTTCTCAATGTACAATGTTCTACCAAATTCCTTAAGTCTAGTTAATTGATAGTTTCAGTCACTATTGATTTTGAGGTTCAATTAATTACCTAACTTGAACTTGATAAGTGTATTAAAAATTTTTTTCTTTACACAGATTCTCTCTCAGGCCAATCAGAACCAGTCACAGCCACACCCTCCTTCATCATCCTCATCTATATCATCACAAGTTCCTCCACCTCCGTCACATGCTCCACCCCCAGGACCCAATCCTGCACAGTTTATTCTCCACAGCTCTGTTCCATTGGTTGGCTGTACCAAAACGCCACCTTCACACTTGCACCCTGGAGTCTCAATGGGAGGAGGCTGTGCTCAGACTCCGCCACCTCCATTGCCAGTGGGAATAACAGGGGGCAGTGAAATGGGCTGGGACAGTGAAAGCAAAGACCCTGACAAGGTATCAATGCTTTCTGTACGTTTATTTATTTCCTATAATTCGGGCTGCACAATTAATTCAAGGAAAATTGTAGTATGACTTTGTGGGAGTATTTAATCTGAGAAGTAAATTAATTTTACAGTTTGAGTGAATGCAAATATAAGGTTTTGGGTATTTTGGATAAATAGAAGACAGTGGATATTGTTTGATAATTTGTCATTTTCTTGCTTCCTGTTTCAGCGATTTAATTTACTTTTGTTTTATTTTCCTTGGAAACCAGAGCAGAAATATGAGAAATTAAATGTTTGTCATTCAGCAATTGAAACTGCAGTATGGGCAGTATTATCCCATCTATAACTACCCCATAACAATTTATTTCTAAATCACTTACCTTTGCTTAGTATCTGAAGAAGCTGCACACCCAGGAGAGGGCAGTAGAGGAAGTCAAATTGGCCATCAAGCCTTACTACCAGCGCAAAGACATCAATAAAGACGATTACAAGGATATCTTAAGGAAAGCTGTGCACAAGGTAAACATAGCCTTAAGATAATAGCTTCTAATAAACATCTGGAAAGAGTGTATCGGTATGACTAAATCTGTCTTTGCCTCACAGATTTGTCACAGCCGAACAGGTGAGATCAACCCAGTTAAAGTGAATAACCTGGTCAAGCTTTATGTCCAGAGGTACAAGTATTTTAGAAAGCACGGCCGCAAGATGGACGAGGAGGAAAAAGAGGACAGGGAGTCTGCCTCAATGCATTCCTCAACATGATTGGACAGAGACTGTTTATTTCCCTTCCATGTGGTCGAACAAGTTTGCAAAATCTCCTCCCCTGCACGCGTTTGAGCCCACCATGGCTTTTGAGTGAAAGTCGTTTGTTATATTGTTCTGTTCCCCCTATGTGTTGACATCATGTAAACTCGAGTACTCCACCCTCCTTCCGTCTCTCTTTCTTGTCTTGCTATAAATATGTATGAATATAGAAATGTGGTAAGATATAAAGTATACTTAAAGCGTTCTAAAGCATACACTCGGGAGAGACAAAGATGGTGCAAACACCCTCTTACACATAATGTTCAACCTGTACATACTTCAAGTACACTACATAGGTGTTTTTTCTTCCTCTCCCCGTTTCTGAGAAGAGTGCACATTTTAAAGTCAGCTAGCCAACACTTTTATTACTATTGAGCTTTTGAGTGAAAAGAATGTTATCTTTACCCCTTCGAATTATCTTTTATTGCTATGATCGCGAGTGGTGCCTGTTTTTTCCCCCCCCCACTGTTTCAAAGAGCATTCTTTTGTTTAGACTTAAGACACATGACACTCATTCAAGTTTGATAACTCTGGAATGGAGGATATGTACCATCGGTTCCATCTCTCTTAGAATAGTGAATGTGTATATGGACTGAACAGAATGATGTTTTGATAATGTTTGTTGACAACTGAAATTCAAACGTATTCTGACAACTTCACTTAGCTAGAGAATTTATTTTCCCCAGTCAAAGTTTCACATAATATAATTGAGTTGGCAGAAGACCGTTGTTGGAAGAGGTACTTACAGTGTGTAAATGAATGGTTGAGAAAAATGCATGTGTTTTGGATTTTATTTGTACTGAAGAAACTTGTAGTGATTTTGAAGGTCACATGAGCGATAAACGTGTGCCCTTACTTCCAAATGAAGGCGTCTGGCTGTTTTCTTACTCAAACAAAACATTTTAAGTCACTTCCATTTCTTTGACCTCATGAGTGGCTTGTCTGTTTCCTCCAATTTTAGGTATACTCGTATGTCTGATGAGTTTTCAAAAAACTTGCCTAATATATTACTTTATTATAACCTTACGTAGCCTAGTATATGCATTATAGCCTCCATCATTATTCATTACAAACAGACAAATGTGCATGTTTAACCCTTAATCAGTGTTCAAGTATTGCATAAGGATATGTATATATATATATATATATATATATATAGATAGATCCCAAACTTAATATAATCAATCCATCAATCAGATTTAAAGATATTCCTTATGGAGTTCTAACAAAAAAAAATCTTACAAACACACCTAGCACTCGCTTAGCTTTTTTGCCTATAACTCCATGAAACATGTACAGATCGTAGAAAATGACACGACATTATTTACAGCAGACTCTCATGATTAAAAAGAGCCCTAACTCACTCATAATCCAATACTCGGTTCTAAAGATATTGCTCATGGGGTTGTCACTCACGAACCCGCAAAGGTGCACACAAAGCCTTGTATACAGTAGCTATGATGTTGTGTTTTTCTCTCATATAACCCAATGAAGCATGCAGAAATTGTTGAAAATAACCCCCCATTGTTTAAAGAATATTGTTATGATTAAAATGATCCCAAATTGAACATAATCTATTGTGTTGATCACACGATGTTCATCATGAAGGAACAATTTTAATAATGCCCATTAGGGGGCGTCAAAAATACTATCGTGGTTACAAATGCTGTAACTTTTGATAACTTTATGCAATCACCACAAAATTTGATCCAGATGCAGCTCACAATTATGGTAACTCCACCCGAAAAATTCCTCCTAAGGTATTTCCTTCCCGAGTTATTGCATGCAAAGAAGAAATATAATCAAATTAACAACAAAAAATATTTTTTGTATTTTATTAGCAGTAGTATGAGAAGTGTTCTATCAAACGATACCTACCTTTTGACTCTCCTTGCTATAGTTTTGGAGTTATGAGTCTTTAGTTTTGTGTGAGTTACTCAGAAATGCTCTGTGTTGCAGTCACACCGTGTGTTTGTGTGTGTGTGTGTGTGTGTGTGTGTGTGAGAGAGAGAGAGATAGAAAGTTCTTTCCACTTTTGTGTTTATGACCAGACCTTGGTTTAAATGTAGAATTTTTTCACAAACGGATTGAAAAAGATATATATGATTTTTCATTTTCCCATTCATTTTCAATGTGGGGTCCTTTAGAACACCCGAATAAAGCCCAGATTTTTTGTTCATGTTTAGATTGATAGGAAAAGTATCATGTCCCTGAGATAATGGTAACACTTTTTAAAAATGAAGGAAAAGTCCAGTGGGGTCAGCTGGACCCCAAACACTGATTAAGTGTTAAATTATCAAATCTGCATTTCCTTAGGGTATACATTTTTCAATTGTTGTTAGTGTATTTAGCTATTTGTGTTTTAGTCTCCCTAATCTCTATATGACAATAGTAGTTAAATTGTTTGAATTGAAATATTTATAGCTTGAGGGTAAAACACTTTATTGAAATCAGCTGAGGTTGACAAAAGGACTTAAAGGTATAGTGCTGAAAGATTCAATTGTAGTTACACAATACCTATACTTTACCAAGTTTCTCACGGATAATGTGCCAATATATAAAAAAAAAACATGTTTTATTTCATGTTTTATTTTAAAAAGTGACATTGCAGAATATGCTTCCATGTAATTTAGTGTTAAGTTTCATCTGTTAGCTAACTTCATCATTAAGACCTAGTTCAACATGTTGTGTTAAATTACATTGTAGTAGCATATATACTGTATATTAGGGGGTTGAAATCTAAAGACCCATCCCATTTTTTACTTCCTGGAGCTAAAAACGAACTTCATTTAAACCAGAATAACTGGACACGCAGGATTATATTTTAAGGCCAATAGTGCATCAAAAAGACACGCATGTAGGGACATGAAATATGGAACCTTTTCTTACATCCGGTTTCTAACAGCCTGTACATAGCGAAACATAGCGGGTAGGGTAGCCTATAGTTGGTCAGCAAGTGTGTGGTTTAAAACCATTGGAAACTCTTTATCTTCTCCTTGTTCTACTCTTATCATGCCTGTATATTTGTTTTCTCTATCCCTCACCGCCCACAACTGTTTGGTTAATTCAACAGCAACAGACCATTATGCTCGTGCTGGAATGCGTCCAGGAGGAGCGCGCGCGTGGGAAGTCTAGTGTGGGCGGGGCTATCAAATGTGCGACTTTAGTAGAAGTTTCTTTGAATATAGCCTATCGGAATCCGGTTGATGGCAAACTGGAGCATAATTGAAACTAGACCCATGGAGCTCATCTGAAGAAAAATTAACCCCTAATAAACCCAAACTCTGAGACGGAATGATGATCAAAATTAAGAAAATTGAGAAAGAAAATGAAGGAGGCGGAGGAGAGAGAAAGTCCGAAAACCATCAGGTAGGCTATGTTTGATACATTATTAATGTAAATAGTGTTATTTGGAAATAGTTTATATGACGTGCAAGCCACCTTAAGATTTATCAATACGGAAGTCAAGTGCGTTATACAATACAGTAATTCAATGTTAATGCTTTGTCAAGTTAATATTTTAAGAGATTAAATGTTTTCTTGCCACTGCAGCCTATTATAAAAAGTTAATTATTTTTTAAATGTCATTTATTTATGCTCATATAACATGAATGACAAAGCTCTGTATTTACCAAGCATGTTTCCATAACAAACACAGTTTGTAATCTTCACTCGCTGCATACGTAGACATAGCCTACCTTACAGCTATTTGCATTTATTCGTTTAGTTGACGCGCACTTTTATCCAATGGACTGAGAAGTGAGAGCAATATAAATAGAGGCAATTTATTAAAGGGAGACAAATACAAATACTGCCTCTACTTACAACAGTCTCCACCTTAATGTAAAATGTATTAGGCTATGATATGCAGTGAAACAATTATTGCCTTCATGCAAATGTCATGGCTGTGTTAATGGCTTTACAGTCAGGTTTGGATTGTCTCTGAAATAAATGTTGCATGGGAAGGTCAGAGAAAATGATTGACCAAAGTTTCACAATTTAAAGCACCATTAAGGTTGTAAGCTTGTTTAACAGGTTATCGCAGTACTTGCTCAACACAGGGCAAAGTTGGGGAGAGACCTGCACAGGTGAGGGGGAAAAGACTAAACAAATAAAATAATAAATAAATAAATAAATATAAAAAACTAGTATATTTCATGTAATGCTGAATTATCAATCTTTTTGGGGTACATTATGTATTTATTGTGTTTAATAAATAAGAAATATGTTGTTTGTAGTTTTGGAAACAAGTTGTCCTTTGTTTAATTTTAGGCAAGCAGTCTTTCTATTTCTATTTGTTTCAAATGTTCGTAAATGATCTCTCACATGTTCGATTATTATCTCAGCATCTTGTTTTAATAATCACATGTTTTTTTGATTTTTCATTATTTTTGACAGTTTTATTGATTCCAAATACAAGGATCTCCTCTAATATTACATGCAGAATTCAATTTTATTATACAGTTATAATTAGTACTATACTAATATGTAATACTATATGATTAAGGGATAGTTCACCCAAAAATGAAAATGTTGTTATCATTTACTCAACCCCATGTTGTTCCAAACCTGTATGAGTTTCTTTCTTCTGTTGAACACAAAAGAAGATATTTTGAAGAATGTTGGTAACTACAGTTGACGGTATAGCCATTGACTTCCATGGTATTTTTTTCCTACTATATAAGTCAATGCCTGCCATCAACTGTAGTTACCAACATTCTGCAAAATATCTTCTTTTGTGTTCAACAGAAGGACGAAACTCAGAAGTTAAATAAAATCTTAGTTTATGTGATTAGGATTGCATTTCACACATAACATTTCCTTGGAAATTCTTTTTCTATTCAAGCATAGTATTATTGTTTGTTCTCCTCGGCCAGAGACTGTGAATGGAAATAAAACCCGATCTGCCGGTGAAAATGTCTCTGACTCATGCTGTACTGTGTAACTTCTGTGTTGTAGAGCTGGATCCCGAAGTTGATTAAAAAGAGAGTGTGCACCACCTTTGTGAAGGACGCATCCAGGTAACAGTCATTTTCCCTTTCATTCAGTTTTAGTGTATACGCAGAAAACTATTCAGTCCTTTCATACTCTGTCATGTGTAGATGGTTCAGCCTCTTGTAATATAAGTCTCTGATTTGGCAATACAGGGTTGGTCAACAAACATGACTTTTTTCCTTTTTTTTTTTTAATGAATGAATGAAGGTGAACTCCTAGCCATTTGTCAACACAGTATTTTCCCTGTCCTTTTTCCTTTTATGACAAGCTATTGTTATATTTAATGGACTTTATTCACAATAGGGTTTGGGCAGGTCTTAAACTTCATATAATTTATTTATTCAAGTGATGATGTGTCCATTGTAACTTTTTTTTGGTTAAATTTCACCTATTAATGTCTTTAGAAATACATTTACCATTTATCATGTGTGAATGGGATGTGTATTAAGGAGAATGACTCATTTTCTCTCTCTCTGAAATGATGCTTGAATAGTAATGAGAATTTGAAACCCACTGAAACCTGTTTTCCTCCCTCTCTCTCTCTCTCTCTCTCTCTCTCTCTCTCTCTCTCTCTCACTCTGTGGCAGTAATGGGGCTTTGTGCCAGTGTGGTGGAGCACGGGAACTTCATGTATCCATAACGGTAGATGATCATGTCAGCCAATGGGACAGTACACAGCACACCTCTGAATACCCCACTGATGCCTTTGGACAGCTGGAGTTTGCTGGAGCTGGACGCAGAAACTGTCCTGTGGGTATCTCGCTTTTTCTTTTCTTTTTTACTCCTGCTAAAGAACACACATTCAATTACTTTAACCCAGAATATGAACTCCCATCTGACAGTGCAACTATGTTTAACTGATAATACCCAATCATTAACATTAGTTAATGCGTTATACTCAAATTAGCAATATTTCAGCAAAATTCTGAAAACAGTGTCAATAGTGTAGCGATGTATGAAACAGAGAATTCACTGTAAAACCAAGCAGTGTTATGTCGGTCGATGAACCAACTGAATCCATTGTGAAATCTGTGTGGGGAAATTTTTTCCACGTATACTCGCCTGAATTCCTGTTAAAATGACTTTTTGTCTGCGAAAAATTTGCTTAACAGCGGTAAATGTGACCGTTGTTACGGGAAAAGTCACTGTTGTTGTGCAACAGTGAACAATAGTTTCACAGCATTTATGGTTTGTTAATTTTCTACATTAATTAACAATAAATAGAAGTATATTAATAAATTAACTGGAACAGATGAAAAACATGCAGGGTATTATTGAAAGTATAAAGTTTATAGATAACATCATTTTCAATACTTACAAAAAAATGTATGTTTTAATGTGTATTTTTTTGGGAAATGTTTCATTAACTAGCATGTTGTTAAACACCAGTACACTTTATTGAAAACAAATTTTAATTTCCTCTAAAAGTATGCCAGATCGCTGAGTAATTAGGGAAGAACAGTGAAAATGTTCAATCCAATTAACATTAGACCGTAATAAAACAAACCCACTCTTGAATACCAAAGTATTTTGAGAGTTGGCACCATTTAACATTAGGGTGTGTTGCCTCCGGCAGATCCAGAGTTCAGTCTTTCACCTTTGACACAAATCCCTTCCTACACCCAGTGACAACAAAAAAAACATGATGCATGTTTGTGCAACATTTGTGAATGTCACGTTGGCCTGGATGCCTTTATACCTTAGTTAGGCTGAATAACAAAAATGCTCAAGACCGTTTTTCTGCTGAGCATTTATATGTCATTCATCTTTTATCCCAAAGTTCCTGCGTCTGTCACATGACACAACACCTGACAATGTGTACTCGCTGATGACGTCACAATGGGGTTTGCCGGTACCCAATCTGGTGGTGTCGGTTGTGGGGGGAGAGGGGAAGGAGCAGGTGAAGACCTGGGTGCGAGAAGTGATCAGACAGGGTCTTGTCCGGGCCGCACAGAGCACAGGTAACCTCTCCTGCTTATGTATATTTAGCTCACTTATGTAATCTTACGAGCTTGAAACTCTATACTAATAAATCACATGTGGACTGTTAGCCCTACCTTCACCCTTCGACCTGGGTTATTATTGCATACTAAAGCTAAAACTGGGATTAAGGCTGTTGTTATTTTCAATAGTCATGTTACATTTTCTTAAACTAAAATAAAGTTAAAAAAAGAAAAATCTAAAAAAGAAAAATCTAGCTAGTGGTTGAAAACTAACTGAAATAAATTGATAATGAATACAAATTTATAAACACTTATCACATGGTAGAATAATTTATTAGTATAATTTAGTGATTATTATTTTTGTATGTTTTTCTGACATCACTCAGCAGTCTTCATTTACACACATAATATACTTATCATACTAACAACTTTTTAGTTAATATCAGATTGTGATGATTTAGAAGTTTCTAAGAACATTACAATTTTTGTTGAAATAATTTGAAGACAACAGACCACTTTTTATCTTGAAGCAGAAGATTTAAAGGTATTGTAGGTAATTTCAGAGAGGCAAGCAATAGCAAGCTAGCTTTGAAAGCATGAGATCCCACCCTCCCTCAGAGCGTCTCTAAAGCCACGTCTCCTTCAAAACACATGAACGCACATGGCAGAGTCTGCTAAACATCACAAAAGATGACGATAAACTACCTCATGTCTCAAAGCACAAACTTACAAAATAATTAACATAAACAACTTACAGAGCTTAGACTTGTTCCACCTGCAGATTAATATCGGCACTGATATTGTTGAAATAGAAATGAATAAATCTGAGTATCTGAGTATGTGAACAGCTATGGGTAAAACATCACAGGTTGCCATCTCATAATTACAGTTATGAAATCACATCAATGCAGCATAAACTTGTTGTTTTGGTCCAGGTGGAACTGTAAAAGGCTTTTGAACTGTTTGTGGCGCTCGGTGACTGACGTATGTCTAATTCGACATTCAGCCTTACAGAACGCGCTGATGACGTGTGTGATGTCTGCATGAGCAGGTGCGCAGAGATATGGAAAAACATATGTTGGGAATTCAGACCGAATGCAATGATTGGACGGAAATTTTTGGTCCTGAGACTTCCACAGAAGATGTTTTAATATTTAGATCACTTCTGTTATTTTTATACTGTATATTGGGATGTGTAGAAAGTTTCAACCAGTATAACAAAAAGTTTTAATAAAACAAATTGCCTTTAAGCAGCTGTTTTGTTGCCGCAGATCAGGGCTTCCAGATCTGGG
Source organism: Pimephales promelas (assembly GCF_016745375.1). The sequence continues at coordinate 15,783,708 of NW_024121321.1, forward strand.
TAACAAAACTAGCCCAATGACACTAGCCCAAATATCAACGCTTAAAATATGCCATTCCCATACCTAAAAAGACGCAGACTTGGCAACCCACCCCAGGTTGACAGATCTGTGTGTCACTCTGAAGACCTCCACTAGTAGTGATATGGCATGAATTACCATATTGATAACAAAAATTGACTGCAATTTTGCGTATGGGTGCATGTAAGTATATTTTGTGTACATTTAACTTTTTTGTAATTAAAATTTTTCACTTAGATGCAGATATGGTTCTGGGAAATGATTTAGCCACCTCTGTCTCACAGAGTAAATTTGAACTGGTAGCTTAACTGGAATATGTTCTGGAAAATAACTGTTATTAACCATCAACCCGGTAATTATCGTAAGGTCAGTGAGTGATAGACTGGCCAAACTGGAATTCCTCCTGTGCATGTTTGAAGTGATGCTTGGCAGATAAGGTTTTTTTGTAAAATGGTTAGCCTTGAATCCAGAAGTTGCGTGTTGCATTATGTTAAATACTTTGTTTTTCATTATCAGTTATTGTGTTTGTGACGCTGATGTATTCTGTGTAATTTAGGTATAGTAAAATTTCCTGTGTATTTTTCTCTCTTTTCCCAGGGGCTTGGATCATAACGTCAGGTCTGAGGGAGGGTGTTGGCCGCTGTGTGGGTGAGGCAGTAAGGGATCATTGTGCAACAGCTTCATCTCTTTCCCAGGCCAAAGTTATCGCTGTTGGTGTTGCGCCCTGGGGCTTGATTTACCAACGTCAGCAACTTATAAACCCACAGGTACTATGAGTCTATGGTCTATGAGTCTTAATGTTCAGTACACTTTATGGTCATCAAACTATAGTACACTTCATGGTAATCAAATGTGTGTCACATGTCTATAGTTAATGTGAAAATAGATCCTGATAAGGCCAAAACTGATTTCACTTATATTTTTACATATTTTTACAGTTACAAATTAATTAATTAATGTTAATGGTATTAATAATAATTATATAACTAGATTTAATATTTAATTAAATCATGATTTATATCATCATTATTGTTATTTCAAAATACTATAAAACAATAATAATCTTTCTTGGAAATTGGACACGTTTATTTGTCAGCAATCTTTGAGCTCCAGGCCTGCTACAGATTATACTTCTGCATTTTTGTATTCATGGTGGTTGGGCGGAACTTTTGAGTTGTGGTCCTCCGGTTTTAAATTCTGATTACAAAACTGAGGTTTTTCACATTTTCCGTGTCTGTGTTCTCCCATGTTTACAATTATTTGCAGCCTTTAACCACTACAACGCGCTGGTTCCTTCACTGTAAACCGAAAGTAACTCACTCTCTCTAAACGTTTACTCTTTGCGTTCTTGCACCGAGAACAATACAAGTCGACACCAACATGACTAAAAGTTTGCTAAAAAGGGTTTCCTACTGAAACAAGGCAATATTTAACAAAAGCAACCTGGTGGGAGTGGCCTTGGATGGCAACATGCCCAGTGCATTATGGGTGTTGAAGTTTTCCTACCTATTTGGTAATGGGAAGACAACAGCTTTTTTTCCTGTGTTTTCTCTAGTCAGTCAAGTTGCACAAAAAAAAGCTAAAAAAATCTTTTAGCTTTTCTACTGAATAGGCAGCCAAATTTTATTAAAAGCCCATCTTGCCAGTGGTGAAGTAGCCTACCCCTTTTAATCTAGTTTCAAAAATGTCTCAGAGTGGCAAAGTTATATACAATTTGTTTGTTGAGGCCATTTGGTTTGATATATGAAGAGTTCACATGCAAAAGCCTCTAAATGCCATTTGAAATTTTCTTCTTTAATGATGATTTTTGTCGAACTTGTATATTTAAGTTCAGTAATTTCACTTAAATTACAATTAATAGGTAATTATCATTGCCATTTAAGTGAAATCACTGAACTTAAATATACAAGTTCGACAAAAATCATCATTAAAGAAGAAAATTTCAAATGGCATTTAGAGGCTTTTGCATCTGAACTCTTCATATAATGCGAAATATCAAGTGAAATGCAGACATTTTAAGTGAAGCTCAGTGTCCAGAGACTTTTTACAGAGTGTACAGCAGCATTTCAGTAAATGTCATAAAAATCTGAATAGAGTTTTGAGAACGATTGAAGGACTTCACCCTAGGCTAACAGTAAAAATATACTGTTGGTTACTCTATACAAGGGTAGCTTCCCGGCACGGTACTATGTGCGCAACGTGCCACATGAATCCAGCTGCCTGGACAACAACCACCAGGCCTTCCTCCTCGTGGATGATGGGAGTGTAGGCCACAGAGGGAGTGAGACACTGTTCAGAGCCAACCTGGAGGACTTCATCTCCCATCAGCGCACTGGCATCTGGGGTAAGAGAGAGGTGACCGTTCAACTAAAAAACACCAAAAATACATGTTTGAACTCTTCTTGACCAGAGCACAACAGCAAATTCCCAAATCCTTAGTCAGTCAGTTTATTGTCCGTTCAGATTTTCACCAAGCAGAAATTCATCTTTGACACCCGCAAACATTTAACAACTATCCACTTGCATACACAAATATAATACACAATATAACACAAAAATAATACATAATGGAACAATTGTTCTTCTACGTCCAGCGACACCAGTTATGAACACTTTAATTCTGTGTTGTGTAGCTGGTTGTAGGACATGGGACGGCAGGTGACAGTTTCGCTGGATCCTTTATTCCCTGATACAACACAAATAAGCAGCCTCTTTAGGAGTGAGTTGCCCTTGTTATCTCCAGACATCCCAAGTCTCCCGGAAGTTCCGGGAGTCTCCCGAATATTGATAGCATCACCCTGATGCCAACGCAAATCAGTCAACAATCCAGTCACCGAGATATACCTCCCTGAAATTAATTCTTGCAGGTTGGGATGTCTGTATCTCTCCCATGCAGTTACAATGCAAAAAGGAAACACCTGAAACTTACATTAAGTAAATAAAAAAATAAATACAACAGAGAAAACATACCTGATATAACACAAAAATAAGCAGCCTCTGTGAGTCACCCTTGTTTTCTATAAAATAAAATATATAAAATAAAATATAATCACCCTGGTTTTCTATAAAATAAATATGCACATTTGTCACCATGTGCTCTCATTCCACATATTTAGAATTCTAGTTCTACTAAACAAAACATACATTTGACAGTATAATTTCTATACCTGTTACATACAGTATGTTCCCTTTAGGCCAAGGGTATACGAGGTCTGCGCCCTAAATTAGAGGGCTTCAAATTAGGAATTGAGGGCATGAGTCTGGTTTGACTGTTTATAGCACCTTCACGAAGCACTGTGACGGGAAACACGGGCAACATTCATGAGGAACTATGCACTTCCCTTTTATCAAATATACATCGAGTGAGAGGAAGGAAAAGTGAATCTAAACAATAGTGTACTGTTATGAAGAACAGCAGTGTTTTAGTGCAGTAAATCCCTTCAGAATAGTTTCATTTGGCATGTCATGAGGGCTACACTGCTTTCTAGTGGAGCAGACAGAGAATTGCAGTTATAAAACCAGTTGTATTCCCTCTTTTTTTGATTTAATGCATTATTAGTAAAAACCTGCTGCATTACCATTGTGTTAACAAATAAAGTCTTCTTCATGTCCTCACCAGGAAGTGGCAGCATTGAGATTCCTGTTTTGTGTGTGCTGATCGCAGGAAATGCTTCAATGCTAGAGGTCATTACACAAGTTCATTTGATTTATTTAATATTAATATTAAAAATAGTTTATTATTTCAAAATAATATAATACAATGATTTTTTTTACATTATTTGCTTTTATGTACCTAACAAAGTACAGTCATTTGTAAACAGGCATTGCCTGAGTCACCATGAACAAAACAATGCATGTTTACAAATGACTTTAGTTTGTTTTGTTCTTTTATTTGTCATGGGTTGGCCTGTTACACAATGTCCATGTTGCTATTTGCATTTGGCATTATTGTTTGGATGAGACTCACCAGTTAAACTAAAGTATGACATATCTAGAGATCTAAAACGGCATTACAAAAAACATACATTAATCTCTTTGTCGCTGCAGAGAATGGATTTATCTCTGAAAAACACCACTCCTTGGTTGGTGCTGGCTGGGTCGGGTTCAGCAGCAGACCTGATAGCAGGAATACTGAGGGACCTCAGCACACCTCTGAGTCCGCCCGCGAGTCCCACTTTGCCATCCGCTGATGAGGAAACCAGGAAAAGCGCCAGTGTCGAGCTGAAGGACCGAGTGAGAGAGAGAATCAAGAAACATTTCCCTTCTGAGACCGATCTGGAGAAGCTTGTGGATCAGGTGAGCACACACCAAGGGCCTGGATAGAGAGTGCCTGCAGGACGGAGGTAATACCTTTACTTTTTCACACAGGTACTCAGTATCTATCATAACAGAGATCTGATCACCGTGTTCCATGGAGACAAGGAAGGACCTGATGACTTTGATACAATCATCCTTAAAGCTCTTGTGAGAGGTGAGATTAAATCACCTACTTTGAGAATTCAACACGTTCACATTATGAATTCAACACGTTTACAGTATGTGTGTGTGTTCAGCTGCTAAACGGGATTCTAATGACGCCAGCGAGTACACTGAAGAGCTAAAGCTGGCAGTGGCCTGGAACAGGGTGGATATCGCCAAGAGCGAACTCTTCAATGGCGAAATCCAGTGGAGGGTAGGAGTACTGAAACAATTCCAGCACAGTTTACAATTACTGGCCAGGACAGATAGCTGAACTGTGTTTTAACATGACCACTTCTATTGGTTAATCTTTCTGTCAGTATGAAGACCTGGAGGAATCAATGACTGACGCGCTGGTGAATGACAAACCCCATTTTGTGCGTCTGTTCGTGGAAACCGGCTTGAACATTCTGGACTATCTGACACACCATCGTTTAGAGGGCCTTTACAGCTCGCTGTCGCACTGTGATCTGGTCTCCTCCTTCCTCCAGAGAAGGCTGCAGGAGCGAGTGGGCTTAGCAGCCTCTCAGACCCGATTATCTGTCCTACCTAACGAGAATTCCTCTGTCAAGAGCCATGCAACAACCCTCCCCACAACATCTGCTGCTCGAGACCTCACCCTGTATGAGGTAAAAAGACAGATGTTAACCAGAAACCGCACACACACTCACATATATAGTATAGCTACACACTCGCTCTATCTTTCAAAAGTATCGTTCAATACGACTTTTGATGCTTTCACTCTGCAAGGGTGCATTGAATTGATCAAAATTGACAGTAAAGATTTATTATGTTATAATTACTGTATTTATATTGTAAATAAATGCTGTTCTTTCCAAATGTTTCCATCTCTCAGGTTTCACGGGTGTTATCGGAAATCATGGAAGATGTCTGTCAGCCATTTTACTATGGCCCTCTTGGTCTACATCAGGGAGTCTCCTCAAGGAAAGCAATGAAGGTATCAGCCTGTTTTTTTTTTTCAAAAGTATTGGGGATTGGTGAAATAAATACACATGTTAATACATTATTGATAACAATGTTGTGATCGTAGCTTCCGTCTCCTCTTTTCAGCATGTGAATAAGTTGCTGCTAACTGAGAGTGTGTACCGGCAGGAGCGCTGTAGGTCTCCCTGGATAGCTCTGTTTATTTGGGCCGTACTACAGAATCGCAGAGAAATGTCCATATACTTCTGGGAAATGGTATACTTTTTTTCTCATCATAGCTGAAACTAATATCAGGTTCCCTGTGTATCATTTCTAACCTCATAATTAATTTAAAAAATATATTTTTTCTGATGAGCACATAAAAGTTGCGTATTAAAGTTATTCTAGACACTATACTGACACCTAGTGGTGTAGATTCAGTATCACACTAAAACCAAAGTATTCTGTTTTTGATGTCACTTTAGAAATTTAGCAAGTGAAAGTGTCCAGGAGGGTTTCTTTTTGTCTACTCTTGTGATCATAATATGTTGGCCTTCATGAAGTTATCTGCTGCATGTAGAATACCACAGCATTGATTATTTATTTATTATGACTGGATTGATATTTCACATGGTCAGTTTTTCAAAATGTAATCATTTTTCTCACTCTCTTTCTCTCTCAATATGAGGCGGGGGAATCGGTGCTAAGTGCTCTTGCTGGGTGTAAGATTTTAAGAGAGCTCTCTAAGTTGGAGACAGACACTGAGACCAAGCTCTCCATGAAGGAACTAGCTCAGACCTTTGAGAATCTGGCACATGGTGGGTGTCAGTCAAGTCAAAGTGATTTCCAATTCAATAGGGGCCAAAAGTCTGAGACGGATAGTGAAAACGCTAGTGTGTTTTAGATTTTGTTTTTAAGAAAGTTAGTTTTATTATCATACATTTAAACTCATTTAAAATAATGAAATTATACTAACTTTTACTTGTTAGTGACCCAATAAGTGGCTATTCACACAGAACATTTTTTTAATTCCACTGCACTGCTTTTCTATTGTTTTTTCTATAAACGTGTTTAACAGACATGTTTGACTGTTGTGTCACATGGCGGTCTAAAAAAAGGCAAGCATTGTAGAAGTCCTAGGTTAACTTCACTTGTATTAGTGGCAGGAAAAAATGGGTTCTTACTCTTCACAGAAGTCACTTAAAAATCTGTTAACAAATGCGAGTTTAATCAAACAAAAATGTACCAAAATCATGTTGGATCCTGTATCCTATGATATTACACTTGTTAAACCTTTATCTTGTGTTACCTTAAATGTTCAAACACAAGTTTTATCCATAAATGACTGACAAGACGGGAAAAAACTGTTATTTCCTTTGCACAGACTTGTTAAAGTTCAATCTTCCATCACAACAAGTGTGTGTAACCATTAAAGAACAGAACACAAATTATACATCAGAAAACATAGGAAATAATACTGAAATATATATATATATATATACAGGAAATATCAGAATTGTCTCTCAAAAAAAAAAAGCTAAAACAAATTTATACTTTCAGTTATTACTTGCTAAATCAACACACTAAGCAAACAATAATAATATACACATTATTGCATTATTGACATAAAAATAACTCTTACAAGCATGTTTCTAGACATTTCTTTATGGCGTGTGTCACATGTTTTAAAATGCAAAATACGTGTTCTGTGTGAATGGACCCTAATAGTGCAGGGTCTAAAATATTTCTTCATTTAATGTCAGGTTATTTCAGGGTTAAAATATCTCATATTTTCAATGTGATCTCAGATTTTTTTTCCATTACACTTTAGTTTTAAAGTTTGAGAGTTCTTTCAACTACAAACCTTTGAACAATAGTGTATAACACATTTTATGTTCTTGTCAGTATTTGAGTGGATCTTATGCATTGTGCATTTTCTCATCACTTTCATAATAGATGTGTTCAGTGAGTGCTACCAGAGCGATGAGAGTCGCTCTTTCAAGCTTCTCATCAGACAGTCATCTGTATGGGGTGGCGCCACCTGTCTGCAGATGGCCACAGCGGCTGAAGCCCGCCTCTTCTTCAGCCATGACGGAGTTCAGGTCAGCGCTTCTCTGCTACTCTGCATCTGCTCTGTTTGTATGTTCAAGTGTCTGGTTTTCTGGTATCATTGTTCTTCATCTCTTCCATGGCTATAGACTTTGTTGTCTGAGATTTGGTGGGGGGACATGGACAGCAATACAGAGGTGTGGAAACTGATCCTCTCGTTTTTTCTGCCTCCCTTCATCTACACCAAACTCATCAGTTTCAAGTCAGTATTGTGGCATGAAAGTTTAATTTTCTTTTTGGTTCAGTTTTTAAAGTTTTAATGCCATTCGACCTCTTAGGGAGCTGGAGATGGACGAAATGCCAGATGACTTTAATCAGGGTAAAGAAATCGACAGTGCCGATGGAGCCGAGTTATTATTGGCTGACACCTCAAACACGTAACTCATGGTTTCTCAGTGCCTTAAACATTTTCACTAAATTAAAGATGATGCAGATGAAATAAAGATTGTCATATGTGTCCTTCACAGGGATGAAGATGTGGAGGAATGTAATGCTTTAAAGGAAAACCCAAAAGGTGCATCTAAATTGGATGGCTACAGATCCTGTTAAACTTTGACCTGCTGTGGGATGTTTACATCTTTATTTATTTTTTTATTTTACAGCATCAGAGGCTGTCCCTCGAAAACGACCTTTTATATTCCATCGATGGCGGCAGTTCTGGTTTGCACCGGTCACTTCGTTTCTAGGCAATGTGCTGATGTACTTCCTCTTCCTCTTCCTGTTTGCTTATGTCCTATTGGTTGACTTCAAGCCTCCGCCTCCCCACGGACCCGCCCCTTTGGAGCTCGTGTTGTATTTCTGGGTTTTTACTCTGGTCTGTGAGGAAATCCGACAGGTATGAATCTTGCTTGCCTTTACGCACATTTGATGTACTCCTTCAGTCACTGAATTTTGATCTCTCTCAGACTTTTTTTGTAGGATCTTCCACTTTGTTTCAAAGGATGAAGTTGTACATCCAAGACATCTGGAACAAGTGTGACATCACGGCCCTCGCGCTCTTCATTCTCGGGCTTCTCTGCAGGTTAAATGAGTGTAATGTGTCTTGTTTATGTTTGTGTGTGTGATTGTGTTGGTTAGTGCATGTGTGTTTTTGTTACAGGATGTTTCCGTGGACATATAATTTTGGTCGTTCTGTCCTGTGTGTCGGCTATATGGTCTTCACACTCAGACTCATTCATATATTTGCAGTTCACAAACAACTTGGTCCCAAAATCATAATAGTTGGCAAAATGGTGAGGAGTCTTTTATTTTGAACGTGCCCTAATAAGTGCATATTAGCCTGCTCAAGAACGTGCATGTACTCCACAGGTGAAAGATGTGTTTTTCTTCCTGTTCTTTCTGGGGGTGTGGCTAATGGCTTATGGAGTAGCCAATCAGGGACTGCTGTACTCCTACGACACTCGTCCTGGTTGGATAATTCGGCGAGTGTTTTACAGGCCATATATGCACATATATGGGCAGATACCACTGGATGAAATTGATGGTATGTGTGTGTGTGTATGTCTTGATGTGTGTATCGCTGAATGTTTGTAACTGTGTTTGTTTTAGAATGATTCTTGCTATACAGTTCCATCACCACATATACATTTTAATAGTTTGGGGTCGGTAAGATTTACTAAAGTTTTGGAAAGAAGTCTCTTATGTTTACCAAGGCTGCACTTATCTGATCAAAATCCTGTATAGTAGAAACTACGGAAGCCCTGAACCGCAACCTAAAAAAAAAAAAAAAAGTCAGTAAAAAAAAAAAAAAATCTTAAAAAAAAAAAAAAATCTGTAAAAAAAAAAAATCTGTAAAAAAAAAAAAAAAAAATCTAGCATTTCGAGATTAAAGTCGAAATGTTTCGAGATTAAAGTCGGAATGTTTCGAGATTAAAGTCGGAATGTTTCGAGATTAAAGTCGAAATGTTTCGAGATTAAAGTCGAAATGTTTCGAGATTAAAGTCGAAACATTGTGCATTCATAACAGTGCGCGTCCACTGGCTCAGAGCGCGCGCGCGTGTGTGTGTGTGTGTGTGTGTGAAGTTGAACTGCCATGGATAAACCCAAAATAGTAGCTTTTCGGTCTCCTTTGATGAAACAAAACACACACACACACACACACACACACACACACACACACACAGTGTGTGAAACTCGCTATTGGCCATTATGAATGCCTGTGTGTGCGGCAATGTGAGACAATGGAAAGCACACACGCGCAGCTTCTACGCGATAGCGAGTTTCACACTGTATATGTGTGTGTGTGTGTGTGTTTTGTTTCATCAAAGGAAATTCAACAGGTGCCAATCTACCAGCATTAGGCTACCATTATAGGACGTTATAAAATATACTGCGCCGGAATAGACTTTAGCCTATAGGAAAACCAACACGGAAAACACTTTTCAGACTGGATGGAGAAATCCAGCTTTATGAATGAATGAATGAATGAATAGGGCATTTATAGCGCTTTCATAAATGCCTACACTCAAAGTGCTTTACAATCATATCACAGAATCTCTCCTCAACCATAAGTGGTTATTAAATCTTAGAAAATCACAGGATCCGGCCAAATGATTGGATACAGAATGATGCACTTAAAATGTATCCAGAGCGTATTTACGGGGAAGAGGAGACCGAACAGTTACTGTTGTGTTCTCGACCCAGATAGTGTTGACTAGACGAGCACGAAAACACCTCAGTAGCACGTGTGACGTGTGTAGAATTTTGTTGAAAGCCCAGATAAAAGTAAAAAGCTACTATTTTGTGTTTATCCATGGCAGTTCGACTTCACACACACACGCGCGCGCGCTCTGAGCCAGTGGACGCGCACTGCACAATGTTTCGACTTTAATCTCGAAACATTTCGACTTTAATCTCGAAACATTTCGACTTTAATCTCGAAACATTCCGACTTTAATCTCGAAACATTTCGACTTTAATCTCGAAACATTTCGACTTTGATCTCGAAATGCTAGATTTTTTTTTTTTTTTTTTACAGATTTTTTTTTTTTACAGATTTTTTTTTTTTTACAGATTTTTTTTTTTTTTTTTTAAGACTTTTTTTTTTTACTGACTTTTTTTTTTTTTTTAGGTTGCGGTTCAGGGCTTCCGTAAGAAACAGTAATATTGTTACAATTATATTATTGCAATTTCAAATAAATAATTACATTTTAAAATGTAATTTATTCCTGTGATCAAAGCTGAATTTTCAGCATTATTATTTCAGTCTTCAGTGTCACACGATCCTTCAGAAATCATTCTAAAATGCTGATTTGATTCTGGAAATTCTTATTAATATGGAAAAAATTTACATACATTTTAAATAGAAATCTTTTATAAGTATATCTCTTATTTCAACTAAAAACTGCTGTTTCAGCCAACTATTGCCAGGCCAGGCAGCATAATACAGCGTGTTTAGTCGTTTTCGTGGGTGTGAACTGGGATCGTTTTGACATCATTGTAATCTGTAGTGGCAATTCAAAGGACAACATTTCTGTTTTTAGTACATCATTGTCATGTAAACGTACATAAATGTCTTTACTGTCACTTTTGATCTATGTAATGCATCCTTGCTAAATAAGACTATCAATTTCTTTCAAAAAAATCTTACTGGCCTCAAACTTTTGTACACTTATTTTCTTTTGAGATTAAAAAAGTTTTTTTTTTGTCTCTAGCTGACAAGCGACATGAGAAACAGTGTACAGACAACGCCACTCTCATCCATCAGGGGGCGGAGCCCTGCCCACAGTCTGATGCTAATTGGCTGGTCCTTATTCTGCTGTCAGTCTACTTGTTGGTCACCAATATTCTATTGGTGAACTTGCTTATTGCAATGTTCAGGTAAAAAAACTGCACCATCAACACTGATATAACATCAGCAATATCTTCATGTTTGAATTTAAAACTGTGATTTTACATGGACTTTAAAATGTCTGGATAAAACTGCAAGTGCACAAGCAGGTGGATTATTTATTTTGTATATTATGAAATGAATATTTTTTATCCTTAAATCTAATGAACTTGCTTAATTAAGTAATATTTTAATAAAAATGGGCTGATAATACAAATGTTTAGAGTAATGCACTACCTTTTAAAAGTTTGGGTCAATAAGATTTTTAAAACTTTTATTCAGCAAGGATCCATTAAATTTGTCCAAAGTGACAGTAAAGACATTTATTATATTACAAAAAAAAGTGCTATTATTTAAAGCTCCCTTAAAGTTAATATTTAAATTATTGTGTAAAAACACTGTTAAATGTAATATTTAGCAAATCTGAATATCCATTATTCATACAGTACATTTATAATACCTAGCAAGCCTAACTTTAGCATTTAATAAAATTGATTTTATTTTTAGATAAAATAGTATTGAATTTTAATATGGACCCTTTACTGTTTTTTGCCCATATAAAAATAATAACTGTCGGACAGCATTTTTATATTGGTGTATCCCCAGCAATGAAACACTTGAGGCCATTCAGTACTGTGAAAATACTTACAGCTGAAGGGGATCCATTTCTGCAACTGCTTGATTCACAATACAGCGTGACCTTTCTTACCATATTGCTTAATTTGATGGTGTGTTACTGTTCATGTCATCTGTCTACAGTTACACATTCAATAAAGTCCAGGAGCACAGCGATGTGCACTGGAAGTTCCAGCGCTACAACCTGATTGTGGAGTACCACTCGCGCCCCTGCCTCTCCCCGCCCTTCATCATCATCTCCCACCTGCATATCTTCGTCAAAAGGGTCATCCAGAGACTACCTTCCCTTAAGAGCCAACACTTTAGTATGTTCTCCCTTGTGATTTTTATTTTGCTTGCACAATCGAATATTTCTACACCATACGCAAAGCCTCATTTGTGAAGTTTGTCTTTAACCGTGTGGCGCATCTCTTAACTAAGTGCTGGACCTGAAACCCAAAGAGGCAAGTTTGCTAAACACTTGGGAGTCGATGCTGAAGGAGAACCTGCTTTCCACGCAAGGCAAGAAACAAAGAGAGAGCGACACGGAGCGGCTCAAACGCACCTCCACAAAGTCAGTCACTACTTTTACTGTTCTTTCGTTCTCTCAGTTAAACAATTGCCAATTTATGTTACTTCAAATGTGAGTTTTATAAAAAAAAAAAAAGGAGTGAGTGCGAAAAATGTCTGTACTTGAAAGTAGATCTGAATGTAATACACACCTGGGGGCATTTAGTAACCTTGCAGTGGCAGCTCTAGTTTCGTGTTTCTGTGGGTGTGAAGGGGGAGACATGGAGACTGTCAAATCCTGCTGAATCAGGCACCGGCGTCTTGAATGACAGCATGTGTGTATTTGTGTCCATATGTGTGCGTAGGGTGGACAGCGTCCTGAAGCAGATGGTGGAGATTCGTGATCACGATCGCAGGTTGAGAAAGCTGGAGTCGGAGGTTAGTGGCGCCAATACACACCTGTCTACCTGTGGCTATCAAACACAGCCACAAGTGCTTTTAAAACCCATTAGTGCCCCACAGAACGCACACATGTGTCTGTGGGTGTGAGACTATGAATCCTGCCTTATTTTAGCTGCAGCTGTTGCGTTTGCTTGCTCAGCGCAGACCAAGGACCATCCGTCATCCTCCTTTAGAATGCAGATCCGCTTTGAGTATCTGCCAAGCTGTCAGCCGATCGATGTAATTAATGAAGCTGCACTTTAAAGGGGACCTCGGGTTTTTGAATGATACTCTGTCTCTTTCTGACTCAGGTGGAGTACTGCTCTACTGCTCTCTCCTGGATAGTGGAGGCGCTGCATCAGAGTGACCTTGTAAAGCAGACTCGTCCACCTCCTCTTCCTTCCAAAGGTGTAGTGTTTACAGTCCCCTGCCTCACCCCCTCTTTGCAGTGTCAAAGTGTAGCTTAAGTTTCTCAGGTTCCCTCTTAGTAACAGTGTTTACGGTGTTGGTTTGGCTGTAACATTTAATGATCCGTAGTTACATATACAGTTACAGTCCTTCATTATTGATGGAGACATAATGTCCCCCCAAAATCTTTATGATCTTCCGTATTTTAGCGCAAAAATACGGAAGATCATAAAGATTTTGGGGCAACATTATGTCTATATATATATATATATATATATATACACACACAAAAGATTATTAGGAACACCTGTTCAATTTCTCATTAATGCAATTATCTGATCAACCAATCACCTGGCAGTTTAATGCATTTAGGGGTGTTGTCCCGGTCAAGACAATCTCCTGAACTCCAAACTGAATGTCAGAATGGGAAAGGTGATTTAAGCAGTTTTGAGTGTGGCATGGTTGTTGGTGCCAGATGGGCTGGTTTGAGTATTTCACAATCTGCTCAGTTACTGGGATTTTAACACACAACCATTTCTAGGGGTTACAAAGAATGGTGTGAAAAGGGTAAAACAGCCAGTATGCGGCAGTCCTGTGGGTGAAAATGCCTTGTTGATTCTAGAGGTCAGACATGGATCCATCATGCCTTGTTACCACTGTGCAGGCTGGTGGTGGTGGTGTAATGGTGTGGGGGATATTTTTTTGGCACACACTTTAGGCCCCTTAGTGCCAATTGGGCATCGTTTAAATGCCACGGCCTACCTGAGCATTGTTTCTGACCATGTCCATCCCTTTATGGCCACCATGTATCAATCCTCTGATGGCAGCAGATTAATGCACCATGTCACAAAGCTCGAATCATTTCAAATTGGTCTCTTGAACATGACAGTGAGTTCACTGTACTAAAATGGCCCCCACAGTCACCAGATATCAACCCAATAGAGCATTTTTGGGATGTGGTGGAATGGGAGCTTTGTGCCCTGGATGTGCATCCCACAAATCTCCATCAACTGCAAGATGCTATCCTATCAATATGGGCCAACATTTCTAAAGAATGCTTTCAGCACCTTGTTGAATCAATGCCACGTAGAATTAAGGCAGTTCTGAATGCAAAAGGGGGTCAAACACAGCTTTAGTATGGTGTTCCTAATAATCCTTTAGGTGAGAGTATATATATATATATGTGTGTGTGTGTGTGTGTGTGTGTGTGTGTGTATGCATATTAATATATATACAACGTTCGTTTTAGGTATTGAATTCTAATATGCATATTATAATGATTTTTCTATTAAATAAATGCAGTCTTGTTGACTTTTATGCTCAACAAGACTGCATTTCAAAAATAAAATCACTATGCAGATTTGCTTGTTAAGAACATTTGATCAATGTTGTGTTGCTTTGTTGTGGAAACCATGAAAATTTTATTTGAAATTTTGTAATATTATAAATGTGTGTGTGTGTGTGTGTGTGTGTGTGTGTGTGTGTATGTGTGTGTATATATAGAAAGAAAGAAAGACAGAAAGAAAGAAAGATATATGCAACACTGTTCAAAATATATATTTTTAAACATTTCTTATTATATATAACTATCATATCTCTTCTGTCTGTGTTTCAGGTATTGCATCTAAACGTCCCACTTTTTCCAGATAAATTATGCTGATAATGCAGATGCATTTTATGTTCTTGGTTATGTGCGAGTTTTTTTGTTTGTATGCTTTGTCATTTCACCATGTTGACATGTTTAATGTGTTGGTTGTATCAGTTTTTTTTAACATTGCATCAAAAAGATGAGTATGTTTATTTTTCAAAAAACAACACTTGTTAGCGTTATCATTAAGATGTATGAAATATTTTCTGGGTGGAAGCAATGTACAAAATACATTTTGTGGCAATTTTGTCATATATTCTCTAGTTGCTAATGGTGTATAAAAAATTTATTATAATCGAGTATTCCTTTGTTAAAAACTGTATTTGTAGCCTACCAAACTACATGCAAATTTAAAGGCTGAATTAGCTGCGGATTTTGGGATGTGGATTTGTGCTTTGTTAATGATTGATTCAAAAAGTAACTGCAGTAACTCACAGCAAAAATGCCATTATTTATATATACAGCGGGGCCAAAAAGTATTTAATCAGCCACTGATGGTGAAAGTTCTCCTACTTAGAATAATGGGAGAGGTCTGTAATTTTCATCATAGGTACACTATGAGAGACAAAATGAAAAAAAAAAAAAAAATCCAGGACACATTGTAGGATTTTTAAAGAATTGATTTGTAAATTATGGTGGAAAATAAGTATTTGGTAAGTATATAAGTATATTATATATAATAAGTATATAAGAATATACGAAGAGTTCAGATGCAAA
>NW_024121321.1:15804384-15873971 GCF_016745375.1 Pimephales promelas
GACTGAATCCTTTTTCTGTTGTTACTGTGTTTTTTTTTTTTTATAATTTGTGTTCCTGTTGTTTGTTTTCATTCTCTGTTTAGTGTAATATCTGCTGTGTCATCATTTTTAAGCAGCACAATGGTGCTGTGCAAGGCACCAACGTATTTAAACCCCACTCTGAAACGAATAAATCAAATGATCCTGTGTTGGACGGTGTAATTTCTGTTACCTCAGTTATTTATAACACAGTGTATGTCTTGAAATGTTTGTAAGACTAAATTAATTAATATTTTTGGCAAGTCTTTTTTTGTTTTTTGGATAGCATACTTGTAATCAATACAGAGACTTTATAGTGTAGCCTAGAAATTGCCCACTGTCTCTTTAAAAAATAATTTGATGTGATGATTAAATTGTGATGTATTAACATAAAACTTAAGAAAAAAATACAATAACTGTAAAGTCTGGTAGTTGAATTTTTTTGTCACTTTATGTTATCTCTTTGGATTATATTGTCTTGGGTGTGTGAGTGTAAAGTGTTCATATTCATATACATAATAAGGTTAATCACAAATGTGTGCTGAGTAGTATGTGTGTGAGAGAGGAAATGAGAAAAAGTGGTGTTCACGTGAGTAAGACTAATTCATTCAGTTCCTCAATATGACCTTACTCACACTCTATGCATGGATCAATAACGATAAAAAACAAACAGCTGACAACATTTCTTTCAGATGATGATGATGACGATGATGATGATTATCATGAAGGATCCATTTGCTCATTCTGTGCCCACTGTGAGGTAGGATCTATTAGTCTAATGAAGTGGACAATGAGTTTAGTCTACTTTTGCCCTCATTCAGCCTGTCTCACCTCAACCAGTCTCACCTTGAATTTGGTGTTGATTTGTCATTGATCTCTTCCCTCAGCATTGCGACAGCTGTGACGAGTGCCCATGTAAAAAAGGAGACGACTCTGAACACTGCGACTTCTGCGATGTGAGAAATCCACCACAGACACACATTTTAGATAACGACAAAACTTTTACTAAACAACTCAATAGAAAACAATGCACACACACTGTATGATTTCATTACATTTCAAGAATATGTGCCCACACACACACACACACACACACACACACAATATCGTTGTATTGACTTTATCTTTTGAATTCATATTCAATTAATTGTTGTAAGAACTATTTTTTTATTAACTAATTTCATTTACCAGAACAAAATTGACCGCATCCGACATTTTGCATGAAATCCGGGGAAATTTTTTTTTCTACCATAGGCTACTACCAACTTATGGTAAATAAAGACTTTTTCAATAACTAGTCCATCACTATAGGTCCAAAACGAACTAGTCCCTGAGTTTTTCATGTAATTTACCCTCTATTTGCAACCCTTTTAACTTTTTTTGGGTCTGTTTTTCACTGAATATTGCTTTTCAGGCTTAATTTGATTTAAGGCCTACCACCAAAATACAGCATCGAATTCACACATAGCTGATTCAATGCTAATTGGTGGTTGTCTGAAGCTAAACCCTGTTCAAAAATAATTAATGGGCTATGCACGGCGTTATTTCCGTTGAAGGATTGGGGATGCTCGATAACTTCCGCCGATAGAGTCCAATGCAATACCGAGAATTTATTGAATTTTATACTCCATGGTTATACTAATGAAACGTTAGTCACAAAAACAGATAAAACAGACACCCCTCGTTGTGTTTATGCTTCTTTTAAAAATGATATTAAATAAACATAACTTTATATAAAATTACATCTAAAAGTATGTACGTTTCGTTTCAAAGACGGGAGGACAGTAAATATTGGAGACTCTGCCATAATCCCGTTTTCTCCGGTTTTCCTCCGCTTTAATCCGGAAATGGACGAGCATCCTTACGTCAAATGCGGAACTTATGCGTGCATATAGCCCATTGGTTGGTTAAACTTAAATTCAACAAATTAGTTCAATCAAATTAACTTTTATGAGTATTTATAACTTTTTTCTTCTTTTGAGTTAAAAACTGACACATTTTAAGAAATCTGAATTGTTTCATTGTATTGAATTTTATGCACTTGTTTGTCATTTAGACAAACTTAAATTCAATTGAATGTAGGCTGGGATTTCTATTTCCCAGCATGCTTTGCCATGACACCTCCAAAGGGAGAGTACATGCTAAAATTACATGTTAAATGGGAGATTTTGTAGTGTTGTAGTGTTTAATGTTTTTCTATGCTACTTTAACTGAATTTCTGTTATGTTGGGTTTTTTGGGTTTTTTGGGGGGTTGCCATCATGGTGACAAGTGGAGCATGAGCTTGATTTGAGAACAGATATATCTAATTTAGTCATATTCATTCAGCAAATGTTACATGCAAACAAGGCATTAAGTTACCAATTAACAAATTAGCATTAACCAAATTAGCTAGTAAAAACTAGTTAAGTTTCCACCACTAAAATTATTAGAATTGAAATTAGGGTGATAGCTGAACATAAATATTTCAACATATAAGTAGCCTAATTAAAATGTCTAAGCAAAGTAAACAACTGCCAATTCTGCTTATTTAAACTTTAAATTTCTTAAAAAAACAAACAAAAAAACACCTGAAATTTTGTTTGAGTTTTGCTAAATAATTCAGGTTTACAGTGTGGATATTGATGGGGTTCTTTTCTCCTTAAAAATACACATAGGCTACTACACAATTATTTAAAAAATCATAGCATGACATTTTCAGGACATTTTAACTGTCTTTTGTCTCTTCAGGACTGTGGAAAGTGTTATATCTGTCCTGTTTGTGACACCGTCTGCCAGCCTGGTAAGAAAAACTTTTGACAATAATATGCACATTTTGGTTGTTTAGATTGTGGATAATTTGTGGATAAAGTCTGATTATGTTATGAACTCATTACGTATTTTAAATTTTCCTCAAAGGTGGTTTTGTTGACTCAGTTTCTGGATCCATCTATAAGTAAGATATTATTCTCCTGAAAATA
The DNA here is from genome assembly GCF_016745375.1 of Pimephales promelas. Next base: position 15,807,362 of record NW_024121321.1, read on the forward strand.
AAGCTGCGATACAAGTTGTTATAATCATAATAATATAATGATGTTATCGCTTCTCTTTTTTCAGGACTGTCGCAGATGTCTTTAATGATGACGACGATGATGATGGTGATGATGACGATGACAACTAAACCCACTTCATACCACCTTGTGGCCAAAAGAGGAACGTGCATTTGGGCGTTGCGTTTCACAGATTTTATTCACATTGTAGCGTTATGTTCATTGTCGTTAAGTTATTTTTTTTCTCTTTTTGATGTAATCGCATCACACGCTACAGGTCAATACATAGCTACACGTGGAATTTAAATAATTTAATTACCTTAAATTAAGTTTATTTAATTGAATAACATGTTTCCCTTTTAAACAGTCTTGTTATTAACATAAGTTATGAAATGAAATGTAATTGCAAACCTGTGTTGTTTTCACACTAGGATACTTATGGAATAAAATGATGGGACGTTTTATTTATGTGTATTAAAGTTCAAAAAATGATTCTTTAAATAGACTATAAAAAGTGAATTTTATATCACTGTCGACACCATAATGTATGTTTTTCACTTAGGCATAGCTATTTGCTGTCAATCGTTCAGCTAACGAAACATGATTTCCAAACATGGGTTGTGATAATTATAGATATGAATTATCGCCTTAAATGGATAGGCTACCTCACCCAACTAAATAAGTATATCAGGTCGTAGGCTATGTCAAATTGTGCATTTTCTTCAGCAGAAAAACATCAGGAGAGGATTTTTAGATATTTGGATTTTATATATTTTGATAGAACTATATGACACGATTCAAGATATGTACAAATAGCAACGTACAAAAGCTAAAATGTTTGCCTGGCCATAGTCATAGGCCATAGTTCAAAACGATCATCAGCCACTGCCTAACTTAATTGAACTTCACACACAAATATCCGAGTGAGACTAGAGAATGTGAAACAGAGGCTAAGCAGCTAATTAAAGTAGCCTATACACCAAAGACTCATTCACAAGAACGATTAGGCTATATTTACACACCAAGGGACGATAACGCTCTGGTTTTCATAAGAGCGCGCTTGGTGGATTCTGATTGTCAGTCAGTCAGTGTGTAAAAACGTTCGTCAGCTTGAATAAAACGTTCTGAAAAAGATTCCTCTGCTCTGTATCATTATTGACAGAATCATTATTATAGGTAGATCACCTTATTTATATATATATACTATATATGGGAGGCATACAGGGCATACAGGACTGAACAGCAGCCACAATAGGGAAACATGAGACAGGAATGTGCCCATATTATAGGAAACATGTAGGCAATACTCTGAAGAGAGAGAAGTACTTAAGAGAGGGTAACAACTCTGTTACTTTGAGCAAAACCTGTTGAGTCTGTCTGGAACAGTCTACAACCAAAGAGTTTCTAACACAACTAGCGAGAAGACTTAGTCCAATAATATTAATTATTAATAATAATATTTATTCATTTTTTTCTTCTGGAGGTTGAGTTGAGGTTGAAGCTGAACATGCAGAACCAGCCGCCAGCTGAAGCTTGGGCTCTAATAGTCTGATCCTCTGGGATGTTAAAAGTTAAATTATTTTTCACGTACCAATGTGATCACACCTCAGTCCAGTAGATGGCGGTAATGCACAAAGATTGCAGGCTGCCAAAATAAATAGACAGTTCACTGTAGAAGAAGAAGAGCCATGCACCGGTCACTTCCGGATCACGATCGTAGGAGGTAAACAGCGACTTCTGCGCGTCTTAATACGATATTACGATATAAAGAACATATTGTGTTTGATTTATATGTGTGTTAGTTTAGTAACTTATACGACTATTCTAGATTTCCTGATAACCTATCCTAATCTCTACCTTACTAAGCAATTATAAATCAGTGGGCCAACGTGTATTTATGTTGTAAAACTGTGCATACATCTGGTCACTAAACTCACATTAACGATAGATTTTTGCTCTATAAAAGACAAACATGACTCGACACGGGAAGAACTGCACAGCAGGAGCCGTTTACACTTATCATGAGAAGAGGAAAGACACCGGTAATAAACTCCTGCTCTTATTTATCTAACTTAATGTTTCTGTGGTGTTTTGTCTCTCTTATGTACATTCATTACATATGGTTAGTTACTGTAACAAATTGTGCATCTCTCTTGACTCCTCCAGCCGCTTCGGGTTATGGGACACAGAGTGTGCGTTTGGGGAAGGATGCGATCAAAGATTTCGACTGCTGCTGTCTCTCTTTGCAGCCCTGCAGGGACCCTGTTGTAACGTACATAAGAGACCCACTTTTACACGTATAATTGTATTGATTGTGAAATTGTCTTTGCATGCTGTTATATAAGTGTTTATGCTGCCTTAATTGTTTATGCTGGATGTTATTGGCCAATTGACATGTCAGCAGCTGGTGTTTGTTTATATTTGCTTACTGCAGTGAGGATGGGTACATATATGAAAAAGAAGCCATTCTGCAATTCATCCTTCACCAGAAAACTGAAATTGCCAAGAAAATGAAGGTTTGGGTACTTTTTACATGTGTTTTGTTCCAAATGTAAATGTCTCTCTCTGTTTGCCTAACAGACGTGCATATATTTATAACCTCAGGCATATGAGAAGCAGAAACAGGCTTTGAAGAGTGAAGGCCAGCTGGAGTCCAAGTCTGAGGAGCGACAGAGAGCTGAGAAGTTCAGAGAGAGAGAGAACAACATCGTCTCCAAGCCAATCAACCCCTTCACTTCAGGTATGGAAATTGGAGGATAAGATTAAACTAAAGCAGTGGTTCTTTCGGCTTTAAATGAATCGTTAGAGTCAATGATTCATTTATAAATACAGCTACTTGCTTCGTTACTGAATGAATGACTCTCTGGCTCACTCATAAAAACAGTGGCTCTGTCGCCACCTATACTCTAATTCGCTATTTCCTACATTTCTCCACTAATATAGTCCACTGAAAGGAGTGAATGAAAATGAGTGAGTGAATTCTGACACTTATGCTGGTAGAGTTGCCGCTTTTGCATAGTTTGGGCTTTCTGTTTAATAAGAATAATAATTTTAAACTTATTTAAAAAATTTATATCTATATGATTTTACGCTGTAGCCACATCTGACCATAGGTGTGACCATCACAATGCATAATGGGTATTCTCTAGCTGTTGAGCATACATCGGTTGTACACTTATTATTGCGGTGCATTTTGGGATTGAATGAGTGCACTCAATAATGTCCACTATGGTTTCGGAGACCACTATAAATGGCTATCCCCTCAAATAGTGTTCTATTTAAGGCTATGAGGGTCGATTTCGGACACAGCCAGTGACTTGCCTTCAGCTTCTGCTGGTTTTTGTTTAATATTTAAAAGTGTCACTTTGTTTTTACCATCATTGCATATTTCTCTATTGAACATTTTTTTATTATTTAAAACATTATTTATGTTATAAAGTTATTTATATAGCTAAACATGCATTTGAAAATCAATTTAGGAGACAAAAATGGTTCCTTAATGGAAAAAGTGTGAGTGCAGTCTAAGTGGAAGAGTGTATGCAGAAGGATGGTAAATGACTCGGGGGTACCCCACTCTTAAAAGTTTGGGAACCACTTTAGTAAAGTATACAGTGCCCTCCACAATTATTGGCACCCCTGTTTAAGATGTGGTCGAGGACTTTTAAAAATTCTCCCTTTTTTTTAAACAACATAGAATCCAAATGCAAAAAAAGAGAAAAATCCAACCTTTTATTTAAGTACATTACTTTGGTGGTAAATTTTTTTTTTTAAATTTAAAAAAATCAAAACTTCAAATCATGTGTCCCACAATTATTGGCACCCCTGATGTTAATACTTTGTACAACCCCCTTTTGCCAACAAGACAGCACTTAATCTCCTCCTATAACATTTCACAAGATTGGAGAACACAGAGAGAGGGATCTTTGACCATTCTTCTTTGCAAAATCTTTCTAGATCATCCAGTATCCTGGGCCCTCTCTTGTGCACTCTCCTCTTTAGCTCACCCCACAGGTTTTCGATTGGATTGAGGTCTGGGGACTGAGATGGCCATGGGAGGACCTTGAGTTTGTGACTGAACCATTTTTGTGTAGATTTTGCCACACGTTTTGGATCATTATCCTGCTGAAAGACCCAATGACGGCCCATCTTCAGCTTTCTGGCAGAGGCCATCAGGTTTTTATTTAAAATGTCCTGGTAGTTCAAAGCGTTCATAATGCCATGCACCCTAACAAGGTTCCCAGGGCCTTTGGAAGAGAAACAGGCCCACAGCATCACAGATCCTCCACCATACTTCACGGTGGGCATGAGGTACTTTTCGGCATACACATCTTTTGTTTTACACCAGATCCACTTAGAGTGTTTGTTGCCAAAAAGCTCAATCTTAGTCTCATCCGACCAAAGCACACGATCCCAGATGAAGTCCCAGTGCCGCTTGGCAAACTCCAGACGTTTACGTTTATCAGTGTTAGTGAGAAAAGGCTTTTTCCTAGCATGCCTCCCAAACATCTTGTTGGCATGTAGAGAGCGTCTGATGGTTGTTTTGGAGATTTTGTGACCCCAAGATGCCACTATTTGATGCAATTCTGTGACAGTGAGCCTAGGACTTTTTTTACTTTTCTTAGCATCCTCCTCACTGTGCGTTGTGGCAAGATAAACTTGGGACCTCTTTCAGCCTTGTTTGTCACTGTTCCAGTTTGTTTTAAACTTCTTAATGATTCCTCTAACTTTAGATACGGGCAAGATAAGGTGAGTGGCTATTTTCTTGTAGCCATTGCCTGACTTATAAAGGTCATCACACATCTGCCTTACTTGAATGGTGTGTTCTCTTGTCTTTGCCATGTTGACAAATGGGTAAGAGAATTAGGCCTCTGTGTCATGTCATATTTATACCCCAGGGAAATAGGAAGTCATGAATTACTAATTAAAAGTTCCTAGATACCCTGACCAACATTAGCAACTACAGAAAATATATTTTTTTAAAAATCAATTACATTTTTCAGCAGAATTGTTAGGGGTGCCAATAATTGTGGGACACAGGATTTGAAGATTTTATTTTTCTAAATTTAAAAAAAAAATTTTACCACCAAAGTAATGTACTTACATAAAAGGTTGGATTTTTCTCTTTTTTTGCATTTGGATTCTATGTTGTTTAAAAAAAAGGGAGAATTTTTAAAAGTCCTCGACCACATCTTAAACAGGGGTGCCAATAATTGTGGAGGGCACTGTAACTATAAGATTGCACGTATTCCTGCTTGATTATGTATGTTAACTCACTTCTCTTTAGGTAAATCTGAAGATGATGAAAGCCAGAAGGGCTCAACCAGTTCTGAGACTTCAGCGGGGGAGTCCAGTTCTTCCTCAGCTCTGCCCAGCTTCTGGATCCCCAGCCTCACACCAGAGGCCAAGCCCACCTTGGTTAAAAAACCTGTAGGTTTCTAGATCTGTCAGTTTCCCCTCTCTGACAGCCACGTGTCCCTAACCTTCTGTAGTCTCATATCATTCATGGAAGAACATTACATAAGAAATTGTAATACCCTGAAATCAGTTTGCATGCTTCTGCCAAATGTTCTTTTGGTCGGTCATGATGCCCTTGATTGGTTTGTGTGTGTTCACTAGCTTCTCGTAATGATTGTCCTCTTTCAAAGTTTATTACCCTGCATGAGACACTAGGCAGATCAACATGCTCTCAATTCAAGTTGTACACTTTACAAAGATATAAAGTACTCTTGACCCAATCTATCATCTTTAACTGTTTTTCCTCCTCTCCTGCTTTTTCAGTCAAAGACGGTGTTCTGCCCCATGTCAGGACGTCCTTTGAAGATGAGTGATTTGATTTCAGTGCGCTTCACTCCACTCGACCCCAGTCTGGACCGAGTGGCCCTCCTCACACGCCAAGTAAGATGGAAAATATTGTGATCTCTCACCTTTTCCTCTATTTCTCCTGAGCCACATCACTGTTCCTATTTAATGCTGCATAAACTGAAGTTTAAAAGTTTGGGGTCGGTAAGATTCATAAAATGTTTTTAAAGTATCCTTGGTTCAATAAGGCTGCATTTAGTTAAAAAATGACTCCACCACTCCAGTCTTCAGTGTCACCTGATGCTTGAGAAATACTTTTAAAGACCCGTTCACTCTACAAGCGATATGATATCATTAATTTCAATGGGTAGCGGGCAATTTCCGGCGACATGCGCAACATCGACCGGTGGGGCGTGTCTGGCGACGCGAAAAAGTTGATATCTGTTTAACAACTTATGCAAATGCAGAGCGACTTTCGGGATCGACAACCAATAGCAGTGAAGTCAGTGGAGCGCGTCACTCTTCAGTAAATTAAATATTCCATATTTCTATATTAAATATATTTATAAAAAATGACTGACTCCAAACTTTTGAACAGTAATGTATAATGATAATTTGAATTCGGAAAGTGTTTTAAATGATCCTCAGGACAGATACGTGTGTGCGGTAACCAAAGACACGCTTGGGAACTCGGTGCCCAGTGCAGTTCTCAGACCCTCGTAAGTTTGACTTTTACATTGTTTATTCAACAAGAATTGATCTGGCTTCATACCTTTTTATATATTTAGTCCTTCCTCTCACTTCTAGTTTCTCTCTTTTTTGTGTGTACTGTCTTTCCCTCAAGTGGAGCCGTAGTCACTATGGAGTGTGTGGAGAAGCTCATATTGAAAGACATGATTGATCCAGTGACTGGAGACAAACTGAAAGAGAAGGACATCATACCCCTGCAGAGGGTGTGTAAAAGAGAATTAGTGCTGAAGAAAATGTCTCAATATGTCACAAATGCAAAAAGTCAGTGTTTAAATGTCTCTTTGCTCATGGACAGGGTGGGACTGGCTTTGCGGGCTCAGGAGTGGATCTCAAAGCTAAAGAGGCCAGACCCGTTATGCAAGCATAAACGAGAGGATTGGACAACGCTTTGACCCTGTAAATATTATCATTCATTTTGAAGGACCTTTTCTCAAGTGCTTTTGGGTGAGGGGTAATTGAGTGGATGCTAAAAGTGTTTCTCTTTGCCCCTAAATATACTATCGTGTTATGTGTACACTATATACAGCATGTTTTTCTTTTTAATAAATAATTCCTTTTACACACTTTAAAAGTCACATTTGTCTTATTTTAATAGTTTGAAGAGACATTCAGGGTTTCTGTGGTCATAACAGGGTTAAAGTTCATCATGATCTTCCACCAGGGTCCCAAAGTCAGTTATTGTGCTAACTTTAATGTAATCCATTCTATCCATGATCTCACTGATAGAGAGACGACCATCCTGAAAATGACAGCAAATGACACAGACAGAATTTGGAAAATGCAGAGAGGAAAAAATGATTTAGTTGGAAAGAGAGATTAAGATGCATTTAGATTAATAAAAATTATTTCCTAAGCTTTTGTGAGTAATAATTACACCACCTATCAGAATACAATGCAATGTCTTTGTGAGAACATGTAAATTAAACCCCAGTCAAATTTTTTTTAAACCAACATGGCTTTATTTAGAATTCACAGAGAGAAAAATGTTCCACCAATACAGTGTCAATCACTTTTGTCTCCTCCCACACTGTAAAACGTGATCAGTTGAATAAGTGAGGAAACCCATTGCCTTAAAATTAAGTTAAAAACTTCATGCGTAATTGAAAAAATTAAGTTGTGAATTTGACAGTTCCACATAATTTAATTTGTTCAATTACACATGAAGTCTATTTACTTAAACCTATTGCCTTAATTATTTCTTAAGTCAACTGATCAGGTTTTACGGTGTACTTGCTGAATCCAACCCCTCTTTCCCTCCCTTTTTACTCTGGCTTCATTTCCGTATACCTCTTTTCATGCGAGTGGTATGTGGAATGTAAAATCACACACTACTAATGTGATAGTTACTTTGTAACAGTCAAATCAGGCCTGTTACATTGAATACTGATGCAACTGGCCCCGTATTGAAGCCTCCGCTTCCGGCTCATGGGACCTTATTTCGGAAGAAAATATGCATGGTAGTCAATGGCGAGAGACAACCTATCTTTTTATTCCGTCTGAACTGTTTTATTACACATATGATGTTTGTCAATTTAAAAGACAATTCTGAAAGTCAAAAGCGTCACTGTTTGTCATAAAATAGAAGAGTAACATTTAGTTTTATGTGAAAATCACTCATTGGACTACATCTCCCAGGAAGCAAAACAACGAGCGAGATCCGCTGCTTGTGTGTCTGGTACAAAACACTCGGGTATGATGGCGTGACTTTACAATTATAATGTAAGACTATAGAAACAATGACAGACATTAGCCTCAGTAAAGTTAGCTTCAGTCATTGAGAGAAAATGTGCGCCTTTGGGGTTTGTAGTCTTTGTAATTACATATTTTCACAGTCTTATACCTCAACGGTTTTACATCAAATTGCGACTTTCTTTACTTTAAAATGTATCTTTTAAATTGACAAACATCATATGTGTAATTCAGGGCACAATTCAAACGACATCAAAATATTTGTTGTCTCTCGCCATTGACTGCCATACAATATTTTCGACCCATGGTGGTCGACCGGAAGGGGAGGGACTTAGCCTCTCTGTTCAGTGCTGAATTCCTGAGCATCTCTCAAGTGGAAGATGTATGTCTGTTTCATCACAATATAAGTAAGCTGGAGTGTCTGTTCATAAGGAATGTGCTTGTTCATCATAATTTCTTTGCAAAGGCTGAAATGTGTTTGGCAATAAATAAAATGTGTATCTGTCTCAGTAAGATTCTTATCTTCATTGATTCTGAAGCTTGAAGACTAACCCCTGAACCTTGACCCTGGAAATGTTCCTACCCAACAGCCAATGAAGACTCTCATTTTCATATTCAATTTCCTATCCTCTTACCTACACCCAAACGATAATGCCCTCCCCTATACCCAGATATGCTAGCATTAAAGCTCATCGTGTCTTTTAGTGAGATCCTCTCCGTAATTAGTCGCCTGGCTCCCAACAAACATGTTCCAGTTTTCCAGAATCTCTTCCTTTGTGATTTTCTCATCCTGGTTAGTCAATTATGAAGCGGATGAAAGTCCATTGTGATTCATTGGTAGCAAATTAAAAGAAAGACAGAGGTAAAGATTAATTATATTAACAATTGATTGGTAATTATGCATTATTGCGAACTAAGGAAGCCACCCATACAGTATGTTGACCCAGTGGATGTCACTTACGTTGTCTTTATCAGTTTCGTGAATGAGATGCCGGGCTTCGTTGTCAGCATGGTCCACCTCTCCAGGGAGGATCCATTGAGATACTTCATCGGCATCAAGGACACCGTCCTAAAACAAACAAACCGTGAACCTTGAAAGAAAAGCCAGGAAACAGTCCAGGTGATGCTAATAGATGCCCTTCCCACTGCATACCTTATTCACGTCTCTGAACTCTGAGAAGTGTTTCTTTTCTGTTGTGACCCAATCTGGTTCATTTTCTCCATTTTCAGGGGTGAACATGTCCCCTAGGGTCAAAAGGAACACATGCAGTTATTTTCAATTTATATGACCACAAAATATCAGTTCTAATGTATGTTTTTTTTTTCCTCCCAGGAAAACAATGTAGAAATGTACCAATGTATTCCTGCAGATTAATCTTGCCATCACCATTCTTGTCAATGTCTTCAATTGTTTCCTGTAACATTGAGGGATAAATGTTTAGTGATCTATTCCATTGCTTCTCAGGTGGGTTGTTCTAATCTGACAGAGGATACATGTTAATGTTAAATAGCAAAACATAAGGGTGACACAGACTGTAAAAAAATAGGGGTGACCGTATTTATGGTAATTCATCTGTTACTTGGCCATTTTTCCACAGCTTATGTCATGTTAATAATTTTGCATATTGTTGGCATATGGTAATATTAATACATTTCAATGTTTGAAACAAATATTTGAAAAACATTTGTGTAGAATTAATTGCAACTTGTTCATCGTCAAGGCAAAATACCACAGGTGAATAGGGTAAAAATGTTAATTAACAGACATCGCCATCCTTCTCCTGTTGAATACTTACATTAACAACTGCAAAATTGGTTTGTATTACAAGTTTTCTAAAAGGTTCTGTTTAAATATGCAAATGGAGCTTTATCTAATTAAATATGCATTTATATGCATACATTTTAATGAAGCTAGATTCAAAATTATTGTTTCATTTTGTTGACATATTAGAGTTATTTATTCATGTTTTTGGAAATGTGAATTATATATTTACAAAAATAAATAAATATGTACTGTAATTGAAACCTTCAGATGCAAGTACATAAAGTGTAACAAAATAAACACTTAAATGTACATTTTGGATGTTTTCTTTCCACTAGTCTGAAATAAGACCCGTGGAAGTTATGGAAGCAAAAAATTGACCAGTCATTAAAAAAAAAAAATAATAATAATAATAATTTTTTTTCTCCCTGTATTGTGCTGTCTTGATGTCTGTCCCTCTTTCTGATTTCTCTATCATAATAATCATTGGTCCCTTCCTCCATTATCACCTCACCTGTATCACAATGTGTCTCATGTAGTCGAACTCCTCTGGATGGAGGAAGGCAGTAAACTCTTCTCTGGTAGCAACACCGTCCCCGTCCCGGTCTGCGGACTTGAACCGTCTCTCATCTCTAGTGAGCATGGCTTTGTAACTGCTTTTATCCTCCACATCATCAAACTCTACATCTGGAATACAGCAACATAGTACAAGTCAACCATTAATATTCTTTCCTTCTGCAGTATGTATGTCTAGTTTATGTTCATTTGCCCAACATTTTTTACCTGAAATAATAATTTATCCTTAATACAATTTATTTTTTGCCAAGATGTTGCACTTTTGTTGTAGATAATGAATCTTTTGAACCCTCTTTTGAACATCAGTTCCTCACTAAACATGATTAGCTGCCACATCCAAATTCAAAGGATTTGTTTTAATTACCCATATAATATCCATATGTGGTGTTCTTGTACTCAATCCATCCAATCTTCCCATCCTTGTTCTGGTCGTATTCTTTCCAGTGCTTGTCCACGTTCTCCTCGATGTACCTCCTCTGCCTGTGCTTGATCCAGTGGTGTAGCTCAGCATGACTGACGAAACCATCCTTATCTGTGTCAATCTTATCCACAATCTTTCTGCATGGGGGAGAATATAAGAATAGTAAGACACATGCTAATATCATTCTGCTATTTTCTGTATCATTCTCACATATTTCATTTTACCCTAGTCTCTCTTTGCTCTCCTCAGGGCTTAGCTGGTCAAAGGTCTTGGCCTCCTCTTTTCCCAGGAAGGCCTCGTGGTCATACTGGAAACCATGGGCATCATCGTGAGCATGATCACTGAGGTCAGGCTTATGATGTACACGCTTCTCCTGTGCAGGCACAGCAACTGTGACCCCCCAAAACAGGGCAAGTATCCCCAAAAAGAGCAGCTGCATATTGTCCCTAAAGAGTGAAAAAGACTTTATTAATTCTTTCTGACCTGAAAAAGTAAATTGCACACTAACACAAAAAGTCATTGTGCTTGGGAATGAAAATGTAACTTTATCTTCAATGGTCTCATTTAATTTTAAACTAAATTATACAGCATAGGTGTCTTATTTAAACTTTCAGAAGAAACAACTATTTTATTTTAAAGGATGATAATAACAAATAAATATATGTACAGCAGATAATGACTATTGAATGAACTGTACAAAAGCAATTGGCTTTAAAAACTACAAATGTGCAATTTAATTTAAATGCAAAATGTTTTTCATCTTAAATTTTAGAAATGCCTTACCAAGCCTGCAGTGATTTCTGCTTGAGTACACCCTGAAGTTGAAGAGTAGCTTACGCGTTGGCACTGTTCTTTAAAATGCACGTAAAATTAGGCGGGGCAACGATGTTACGTGTACTCAAAATGTTTTATTGACAGGAAAAACAGCCAATCACAAGACCTAATTAGGCGGGGCCGAGGAGAATTCTAAGTTCTACTGGCTGCAAAACGCCACGTTGACACGCGAACGCACATTAGAGAGTCAGGCGCGTTTTGACAAACTGGAAAAAAGTTTTAGGAAATAAACTTTTATGTAACATGCAAACTGTTTTCGTGAAGTCTTTAAGGCGCAAGTTCATTCGGGTCAGTGGTCTTTTAAATTATTTATACGTCTCATAGGCTAAGTAGTAACATTTTAAATACTAGCTATTTTAAGAGTGCTGAGCGCCATGTCATTTTGTAAAAACTTTTTTTTTTTTTTTTGCGAGTTTTTAGGCTAATAGCTACAAACGTTATTTCAGATTCAACCTCTGGATCAAAACAGATTATTCAGAATAGTTGGTCAGTTTGACATCAATGAGAATATATACAAAATGTAATGACATACTACGTCAATAAAATAAAGACAATTATTCCCTGGGAATCAAACTTAACCTTTGTTTTGCTATCGCCATGCTTTGCTAATAGAGTTAACATGTCCAAGGTACTTGAGCAGGCCTAGACAAATGCAAATATTTAAAACGTTTTCTTGGGAAAATTCTGCAATATAATAATAATTTGTTACGTTTATATAACGCTTTTCTGGGTACTCAAAGCGCTTTACACGGAATGGGGAATCTTCTCAACCACCACCAATGTGCAGCGTCCACCTGGATGAACATACGTGTTAAATTGAACTGAGGGATCTATAATAATATTGGTAGCTTAATGCATAATTAGATAAGCCAAAATATTTCCTAAACAAACAAGGGCCAGCATTCACTACTGTTTAAAGTTTTGGGGTCAGTAAGACATTTTTTTTCTTTTTTCTAAAAAGATATTCAGCAAGGATGCATGAAATGGATCATCATAGGTGACTAAACATTAAGAAGTTACGAAAAGATTTCTTTTTCAAATAAATGGAATTCTTTCAGGATCAAAGAAAAAATATTAGGCATGCACAATGGATCATGTGTCAATGAAGACAGGAGTAATGGCTGCTGAAAATTCAGCTTTGACATCACAGGAATAAATACAAATTTACAGCTAATTAAAATAGAAAACAGTTTATACCTTATTTTGATCAAACAAATGCAGCCATGGTGAGCATAAGACATTTCTTTCAAAACATTAGAAAATCTTACAGACCCCAAATTTTTGAATGGTAGTGCATATAACTTTATGATTAAGGGGGCTTGAATTCTGCAGAAACCAACATATCTTTCTGCTTACAGCATCCCATTTCTACATTAGCCTGCTTATGAGACAATGAGTATACTTGCACCTATGGATGCTCTAAGACCAATGCCACTTAGCTGTGTCTACTTATGCCTCCTTCAACTTTATCGCTCCTTATTCGGTTGTCTCTCGACCCCCCCCCCCATCCTCCCTCACATCTTTTTGCGCAACTTTTTACACCTGCCCTCTTTCTTTACCTCTTTGTCTCTCTGCAGACACACACACACACAGCGCTTCGTCCCACGGTCCTCACCCCTTCTCTCTCTCTCTCTCTCTGTATGTGTGTGTCCCCACTCTTCTCTCTTTTTGCCTGTGGCTGTGTGTCTAGTACCATGGAGCAATTGAAGGTGACAGGGCCAGAGAGAGAGGAGGGGAGAGGGAGGACGTGGTACTCTAGCCTGGGGGCACACAACAACACAGAGAGAGACAGACAGAGAGAAAGATGGTAAAGGAAATGGGAGGGCAGAGACGACAAAATAAGGAAGACGACAAGTGCTCTGGAACCAAACGGATGACACAGAGTGATGGAGAGTCTGTGGGCCTAATGAATTATTTGTAATTGATGCATTAACATCAGTGCCTCTGCCGGATTTTGGCGTCACACACTGGATGTCAAATACTACACTTACTCCGTCCTTTACCACATATACATGCACTCTCATACATGTACACGTGTTTTTTTTAAGAACTTGATGTTAATTTGTCCCGGCATTGTTGCTATGGTGACCTCTCTTCCCCCTCCCCCCCAGCAGAGAGAGAGAGGGTGACAGGGATGAACTAACAAGACACTGAAAAAATGTGCCCTGAAGGAGCGTACGCTCACACACCAGCACACATAATAAACGCGCACTCAACGTCACATTTGTGCAACACGCTGACACTAAATAATAGCAACATTTTATTAGGATCCGTTCTCATTTGCTTCATTTTTGTAACTATTTCAAAAAGTATGACCCACACGGAGAAAGATGCTCTTCGTCTCCCATTGTGTTTCAGTTCAAATCCTCCGTCTATTTGTCTTTTTCCATGAATCCTCTAAACGAGTGACAAAGAAGGGGGGAGGTGGATGAGAGAGGAAGAGAGCGGAGGGTTTTGTCAACCGGAAATAAATAAAGCTGGCACCCTCCTTCTCCTCCGCCTCCTCTGTCTCTCATCTTCGTGCCCTCCGTGTCCCCCTTCCTTGTTTTTTTTTCTACAAGGATACATCCATGGCCTCGTTATGTCTTCCCTTTTTCTCTCTTTCTGTTTCAGTTCCTTCGCTATCATGCGTCGTGTAGCCTACTGCATGAAACTCCTTGTGTTTTTGTTCGTGCCGTGACAGTGTTTGTTAACCTGATGTTGCTTAAAGGGATAGTTCAACCCAAAAATGAACATTCTGACATCATTTACTCATGTCAATTCCAGGCCGGTTTGATGTTATTTCTTCTGGAACACAAAAGGAGATGTTTAGCAAAATGTTCAAGCTGCTCTTTTCCACACAATGAATGACAACCAGTGGGTGTCAAGCCCCCGAAAAGCAGCATAAAAGTAAGATAACGGTAGTTCACATGACTCTTGCACTATATTCCACTGATTACACATTATTTCATGGTGACAAACAATGTAACTACACAAATAAGCACTGAATAATATTAATAAACAATGTATTTGCACTCAAGTGGGTAGAGCATTTTAATAATCCATTCATTTTTCCACTGTAAAAAACAGTGGTCACGATTCCAAGGTTATTTATGGGTCCATATAAAGAGCCTTCAATTTTAAGAGTTTATTGGGATTAAGGTTAGGGTTAGTTTCTTGTAATAATGCATAATTTATTGTTGTTACTGTAGCATGTACATGTAATGTGTAACGTGTCACCATTCACTTTCATTTTATCAAAATGAGCCGTGTGAATATTCTGCTGAACTTGATGTTCCACAGAAGAAACAAAGTCACACAGGTTTGGAAAAAATGATGAAAATTCATATTTTAAGGTAAACATTTTTTAGTTTAAGTTTTAAATGATCTCTTTAATATGTGTGTACATCTGCTCTCATTTGTAAACTAATAATACCCTAGATTAAATAGAAGGAAAATAGCAGTGTCTCATAGGGTCCCCTTTGTCCAAGACAACATTCCCCCCACCTAGACTGATATGTACTTTGTTGTAATAAAAATAAATAATCTCATGTCAGTGTAATTTTGTATGTTTTTTGTTTATTATTATTCTTAGATTTTGTTATTATTAATACATTTGAATCATTTTAAGACTTTTTGGTGGCTTGTTGAGATACTGCCTTACAGTGCTACATCACAAGAAAACATATGCTTCATAATTCAAAGATCGGTCTAATACCCAAAAGACGAAAACAACACCTCTTTGATCCCTCTTACCTCAAGCATTTGAGGTCTCATATTTATTCGACTTTTCTCCTAAGTTGAACCTTTCATATTAACTAGCACCAAAATTGTCATGCTTGAATGTTGGTTGAGTCTCCTTTATAAAAACGGCAAGTCTCTCTCTCTCTCTCTCTCTCTCTCTCTCTCTCTCTCTCAGTTTTTCTCTCGTATTTTAACGTGTCACAGGCTCTTTGGTTTTTAAAGTTAATCCAATAAAATATGCAAATATAGCATTGGGATTGTGACAAAGTGCAGTGGAGGGTAAACATGCTATATACACTCTGACGTCTGTGTGTGTGTGTATCAGAAAAGAGGCCCTTGCACGCAGGTCTTCTCATGTTTGCATGTAATCATTCTAGCAAGTGTGAAGTTGTGTGAATTTGTTTTCTTCTCGAGAGCGGCAGTGTCTTGATTTAAAATACAAGTATGTAAAGATCTGTTCATTGTGCACCAATGTCATTTTAAAGGCTGAAAAACGATAGGCTACTAAAGTTAAAGTAATACTCCATATTATGAGAACTACACATCTCATATACTTACCAAAGCTGAATTTATTTCATAAGAAACAGTAAAAACATTAATATTGAGCAAATATTATTACAGAAGTATTTTTTCTATTTAAATGTTATTTATTCCTGTGATGGCATTTTCAGCATCATTAGTCTTCAGTGTCACATGATCCTTCAGAAATATAGTCTAATGATGATTTGCTGCTGAAGACACATTTATTGCAATTGTACTGCTTAGTATTTGATGAATAGGAAATTTGAAAGAACAGCATTTATTTTAAATAGAATCATAAATCATAAAAGCCTTTATTTTGATTAATGTAATGTGTCCTTACTAAATAAAGGCATTAATTTCTTCAGTTCTTATACTGAACCCAAACTTGTAAACGCTTGTGTATAAAAACTACATCTGATCTACAACTTGTAAAATACTACATTACTCATCACTGTAAAAAAATATTGTTGGTTTAACTTAAAAAAGTAAGTAACCTAGTTGCCTTAAAATCTTTAAGTTGATTGAACTGGAAAAAGTTAATACAATGGAGATTAATACAATGGAGATTAATTAATCATCAGAAACTCAAAACAATAAGTTATCTCAAGTAGATAAATTATTTAAGTTGATTTGACAAAAGAAAAAATATTGTGATAACAAATCTTGAAAATATTTTTTACAGTGTACTACTAACAAATTTACTCATTACACATGATTCTTTCGAGATTCATTCTTAACAATTGCTTTTTTTGTTGTATATTTGCTGAGGTCAGACATTTTTCCACACTGTAAAAAAAAAATACTTTCACGGTTTGTAATCTGGTGTTTCTGGTGATTAAATTAATCTCCTTCATTGTATTAACTCAATTAACTCAATAACTTAAATTTTTCAATTTCAATGAACTTAAAAATTTAAGGCAACCTGGTTTCTTATTTTGTTAAGTTAAACCAACAATATGTTTTTACAGTGCAGTTCCTTGTCACTTGTCTGAGAAGCTTTTGACTACTTAATGAGAAGTCAAAGTGTCAGTGCTCCATTTATATCAGCACACTAAAGAATCTAAAGGGAAAATAGTTATTATTTTTATAGGACCCCAAGTATATCAGCAAAGGAGATGTCATCAGCACGGAGGGTTAACCCACCACTGGCCGCAGGCCGTCACAGAGCAGGTGCATGATCTAAAGCTCTCTTACAGCTCTTAGGTTAGCCATTTTTGCAAGTCCGTATCTACAAACAGCGAATTGCCTTTGTGAGACTTTAGAAATAGCTTTACGTCTCCTCTTTTTCGGTCATTTTTTGCCTCCACCTCTCTCTCTCTCACTTCATCACCCCCTTTCCTGGCATTAAGTCCAGACCTGACACTGACACTGACTCTGTGTGTCATCCCTCTCTCTCTCTTTCCCTCTCTCCCTCATTGCTTCAAGGGCCAGAGTGCCTGCAGATGCATTTCTCTGTAGCCCACTACCCCTCCCTCGCCTCCTCTCTTTCGCCCTGTCTAACTCTCTCCATCTTTCTCTCCCTTTCCTCTCCTCCCATGCTCTCTCTCTCTCTCTCTCTCTCTCTCTCGAACACAGTCTAACATTAACAAAGCGAGAGAGCAGAGAGAAGAAGAGAGGGATGAACAGAAAGTGATAGAGACACTGAGCAAGTGTGGACCACTTTTACAATTCATTCATCTACCAGGTGAGTCTCCTTACTTTACTGCCGACACACCGATTGAGACACTAACAGAAACATGACTCTTTTAATGTAAATAACAAATAGAGTGAGGAAAATGACTGGTTAGTTGTAGAACGCTTATGGCAGACTTGACCTTTGACATTTTCTGTTTTGTGTGATGCCACCAAAGGATAAATTTAAATAATTGAAATGTGCTCATATTCATCTTGGCCCTGAGAGTCATACAGTTACTTTTTTTGTGTTTTGTTTCTCCTTCCATACATCTGTGTATTTGTCTGTTTAGTAGTCCTATCTTCTTTTTTTGTCTCTCACAACCCATGCAAATATTATCATGCGAGCACTTCTACGTCATCTTTAATGATTAGATCTATAGTATTCATGATGACGGCCTCCTTTCTGTGTATGTTTTACATGCAGAACTTTTTTTCTGACTCTTCAACAATATTTATTTATTCAGCTGAACGCTGTTTTATAAATGAATGCTGGATACACTTACATTTCAGTTGGTGGCTTCACGACACAAAAGGTAGATTGTGTGCCATTGTGTGCGGTGTATCTATAATTATCTCTTTTGTTTTGTTGGAGTGTGTTTTTCTATGTTGTGTAAAGCCTGTGTGTGTCTGTGCATTGTTGTTAACATTAGTTGACAGTATTACTCTCTCCAGTCATGCGTGTGTGTACGACGATGTCAGACTAGATGTTCTGTACTTCTTAATTACTTGCTCTCTGTGTTTGTTTGTGTGTGTGTGTGTGTGTGTGTGTGTGTGTGTGTCTGTGGGGGTTAATGTGTGTGCACGTGTGAAAGATAGATGGGTAAAGACAATTGTGACCCATACTTTAAAGAGCAGATGGGTCATTCCATTCATTTTAATTTGATATGAAATTTCTGTAAGATTTAAAAATATTCTGTTTTCTGGACATATACTGTTTTAAGTGTTAATGAATTACATTGTGCAATCTTAATTCATACATTTTAATATATGCTATGTTATGTCTATGGTAACAGGGTTGACATTTAACTGTTTAATTTGACATTTAAAGCCTTTCATTGCTGATATTTTTACGTATAACTACTTTTAAGTTAACCGTTGTTTACTTTCAGAAATCATAATAACAGGGTTGACATTTTAAGATGTGCATAAATGGATAACAGTTTGTGGACTTTAACTTGTCATTGGAAAGTTAACTTCTTAAAGGACACTGATGCCATTTCAACTAAGTTATTTTAATCTATAGAATAGTAGGCACACAAATAAAACTTTGGTTTTTATTGAGATGCTAAAATGCTAGCTTTTGATTTTGTTTTCAAAAATTGTGCATACCCTCTAAATGTTGGGTTGTTTTAACCCAACTTTGGGTCAAATATGGACAAACCCAGCCATCGGGTTAAATTTTTTTTATTACATTTTTAACCCAAAGTTTGGATTTGTACATATTTGACCTAAAGCTGGGATAAAACAACCCAACATTTTTAGAGTGTAGTTGCTGATAATGCAAGATGATGTTGGAAAAGCTTATTGGTGTGTTTATATATATATATATATATAAGATATATATATATATTAATATGCCACCATTATATATGTAAGTCCTTTTTTACCTATATGCATATGAGACGAAACACCCGTTTTGTAGAATGACCCAGATCTGTTTATTCTCAGTTACAAAACATTAACATAATCAGCAAATCAGCAAAACCTTTTTTTTTTTGTCTTAAAACCATGAAGAGGCAAAAAGAATTAAATATGACAGCTGTAAAATATTTTTCACAGTTTTGCTTCTTTTGTCCTTCATTCAGTGTTGGAGTGGTCTGGATGAAAGAAGGAGAGGGTCAGTGTTTTCTCACAGGTGACATTTAATGTATGAGAATCTGACTATGCTGAACTTACAAAACAACTCCAACTGGACTGGCCCAAACAACTGGTACCACCCGGCCGACACCATCACCCCTCAACACGGAACAAGTATGTGAGCGTTGGTGAATTATCTCTGTATCTAGCACCTCAGCATGTGAACGTACACCGTGTGTATGCGTGCCAGTGTTTTTGAAGTCAGCTTTGGGGTGAACCAGCAATTCTTTTACTTGACTGAGCACAAACAGAGGGTGCCAACAGCTACACCATCAGCCACGCATGTAAACCCACACCCACATACAAACACGGCAGTCTCTGGCCTTGACATCCTCTGTTTCATTACAGGAAGGCGGAACTAAAGCGAACAGACATTAGACAGAATTAGATGCCCATAATACAGTTGCTGCTCATTCACACGTACATAAATAAGGTCAAACTGTCAAACACAAGATGCTGCGGTGCACTAGAATTACACAATCTTCAAAGAGACAGTGCTGTCTATATAATTACATACACATTTGCACACTGAAACGCAGCACTCTTATGAGACTCTCTAAAGTTGAATGTTTTTCTCTTCTTCTCTCAGATGGTTGCGTGGAAGATCTGAATGCGCAGATGGCCGGAGCAGGGGAAGGAGTGGTGCCGGGAGAGAGGGATGAGGTGGACGAGTCACAGCTACACCTGCAGCTAAAGAGGAAGCTGCAGAGGAACCGCACCAGCTTCACACAGGAGCAGATCGATGCCCTGGAGAAAGGTGTGACTCAAAGCGCTGGCTCAAACTGAGCTCTCCATGCAAAAAAATCTCAGTACTACAGAGGATAGATATTTTACATATGACTATTTTTTAATATAGTAAATCATGACACCAGGGTTGATATTTTAAGATAATAAAAAAAATTATAACAACAAGTAGTTACATTATGAGCAAGTTATTTTGATCCATAGAATAGTTCATTACTTTCAAAATGGAGAGTTACAATAATAACAGGGTTCGCACAAAACTCAAATCTAATTTTTTTTAAGGAATTAATACGAATGTACTGAATAAGATAAGAATAAGAAAAATGTACTGTATTTTGTTGATGTGTTGAAGTTATTTATTAATACGCTAAATTTGGCATTAGCTTTTCACTGTTAAAGTCCTTTTTTTCATGCAAAATAATCTCAATCCTATATTGTGGATACTGTATGTGTTCCCTTTCTTATTCTTTCATGTTTTGTCTTTTACTCTACTGTAAAAAATAATAATAATTTTGTCCCATTATTTACTCATCCTCATGTTGTAGCAAACCTGCATGACTTTTTCTTCTGTGGAAGAAAAAGTAATTGCTTGTTTTTTTCTTCCATACAATGAAAGTCAATGGGGTCCAAAGTTGTGTTCTGTACAGAAGAAAGTAAGTCATGCAGGGTTGGAAATGACATGACAAAATATAATTTTTTTGGACAAACTATCCCTTTAATATTTTAAATATTAAAAATATTTAAAAGTCTATTAAATCTGTTTTCCAGAGTTTGAGCGGACTCATTACCCAGATGTCTTTGCTAGAGAGAGACTGGCAGCAAAGATTGATCTTCCAGAGGCTAGAATTCAGGTAATAGTTTTCCTTTAGCATTTTAATTATCTTCTTCGAGATTTGAATTGTGTTAATTCTGATCTGCCTTTAAACAATACAGAGAGACACTGTCCATTATGCACTGACCCATTTTGGGGTGATTGACAGGTATGGTTCTCCAATCGGAGAGCTAAGTGGAGAAGGGAGGAAAAGCTGAGAAATCAGAGGAGGTCAGGGGGCACCAGTTCCTGTTCTCAGACACATACTCCTCTAAGCACATCCTTTAACTCCCCTGTATATCACTCCAATCATAGCAACAGCTCAGGTATGTCTTATGACTTACTTCACACTATTAGAAACATGTATGGTTTGCTTTATAATTATTGAAAGCAAGATTTCTCCATTGTTTTCTCTCCTATTTTCATGCATTGCTGTTTGTTTCACTTTGTCCTGTTTGTTACTCTTTCTTCAAATTCTTCAATTCAAATGTCAGTGTCAAAGTTCTTTATTGCCATGATTACAGTATTGCCAAAGCAAGCATCAATAAACACAAAAGCAGTCGTAATAGTAATAATAATGAGCTGATTCTATCCTCTTCTGTTCTCTTATATAAGGCTCAATGCACAGTCGGGGTGATTCGTCTCTCTCAGCCTACAGCTCTCTGTCTGTCTTCTCCAGTATGCAGGTAATTCATGACCTCCTTTGCAGTATACCATAGTAACCTTATAAGGTGTCTGGCCTGATGCTCATATTTGTAATTTTACATCAGTGTTTAAAAGTGTATTTTTTGTGTCTGTTATGACTTATTGGCTAATACTGGCATCTAGTGGTGTGCAAGAGTTGTATGTTACAAATGCCACTGTATTAAAAGTGATTGTTTCACACCAAATTAAAATTATGTCATCAGTTTACTCACCCAGTTAATTTCATATGTTCTGTGGAACTTAAGAGAGAGTATTTTGAAAAATGTTTCAGAGGGTTCCCCCCTCCCCCATTCAATGTAAGTCAAAGGTCACCAAAACTGTCTGGTTACCAATCATTTTCATTTGGGGTGAACTGTCTCTTTAAAGCTTGAGTCAGGAATGATTAGAGCAGTCCATTTACAAATTAGGCTACTTATTTACAGGTTCTCTTAATGAATCTTTCAAAAAAGACTCACAAATTTGACAAATCCCCACATGGATGAACTCACTGAATTAAACAGAGGGGCTTTTTAATAAATAAATAAATAATAATAATAAACGCTGCACTTTTAATGTAGGCTATGCAGTTAGCGTTTATTCATAGCAATTGTATTTTAAAAAATACAGTTTTAAAGTAGGCTACTGTCAGCTACTGTGTGCAAAATATAAACAGAAATCTATTCTTTTAAGACTACGTTTATTTTTAATGTCTTAATTAAAAAATGATGCCCTCTCAAACATAATAGCATCCGCCTTTTTGTTTCTTTAAAACATGCAAAAGAGAGTGCTTTCTAAAATAGTAAATAATGCAGACAGAAATTCCAGTAGGCTACACGCATCTATCACGCAAGGTAAAACAGTTCTTTATTAAAGGGTAACTAAACCCCAAAACAACTTTTTTTTAGTTAATGATTATCTGTAAGACTGGGGCTTTATTAATGCTGTTAAATAATTCTAGTAATTTTTTGACATTTGGGTGTGTTTTAATTCTACAATATATGGTGTAAAAAGTGCTGCCCTCTTAAGGTTGAACTGTGGCTACTGCAGTTGACTTTTCCTATAGGAAGTTGTGGTGCCCTGTGATGTAACAGGCACCAACTAACCACGCCCTTGCCAACAGAGAGACCGTCTCAGGTGCACGCCCCCCTTCGTCGGGGCTCTGCCCACTTTTGCCAGTAGCACCTCAATGCAGAACATGAGATCCACGGGGAGGAGTCGGATCACGATCCAAGGGGTGGAGATGGGTAGGATTAGGGTTGGGTTTAGGGGGTGGGTTTATGGATCAGGGGGCGGAGTTAGCTAGTTTTAGGTGTATGTAAGGTGGGAGGAGTTGGATCTGGATCCGACTCCTCCCCGTGGATTTCATGTTCCGCAGTGAGGACCATCTCGCATTTTTCAAATATTGCCAGTGGGTGGAATCAGGCTCTGACCAGGGGTTTAGTTCCACGCAGAAATGAAAATTCTGTCATCATTTACTCACCCTTGAATTTCTCTCTTCTGCTGAACACAAAGGAAGATATTTTGAAGAACGAAATACTAAAAATACTATGGTCCCAAACTTCCAATCTTTCTTCAAAATATCTTACTTTGTGTTCAGCAGAAGAAAGAAACTCATACAGGTCTGCAAAAACTTGAGTAAATGATGACAGAATTTTCCATTTTTTGGTCCTCCTGATATTCAAACTCATTTAAAATCTTTTATGTAGCGCCCTCTACCGTTGCTGTGGAATATACACAGGCTGCTGAAGTTTCTAAAAATAGACACTCGCACCGAGTCGCACGTATACAGCTGGTTTACAGTTCAACTTCAACAGTTAATTTTTACTCTAGAAATCCACTTCACTTCCTTTAGTCAAACATGACTTCAAAATCAATCACGTCATAGCAACACACCCACTACAGTGCTTGTAATGCTCAGACTTGACTGTGACTAAGACATTGATCTAAGACACCATCATAAAAACTTCAGAGTAATCTTTTAAACTTGTATGGTTTTTATTTTTTAATTAGAAGCTGTCAAATTAGTTTATTTATGAATATGTTCATACTATAAATGAAATGAGATGAGATTAATCTTTTTTCACCCTTCTTTCCTCTCCACTAGTCTTTGCCCTCCCAGTCCACTCCAACTTATTCCTGCATGTTACCTCCTTCTCCTACGGCCCTTCCCCCTCTTTCTCGTAAATTTGACTCCTCATCCTATACCTCTCCCCACCTCCCGCCCCCACCGACGGTGAGCACAAACACAGGTGAGTGAAGATTTGTAACCTCCACCCTCACACACACACCGCATATGAATACTGTAATCCAAAACACTGTGAATGTGATTTAACTGCTTTGTGGTTTCCTTTTTGTGTTACTAATCTGTGGTCAGAAGTGGCCATGTGTGAAGAACACAATGATAAGCCCCTGTGTCTCTTCCAGGATTCTTTGCCGGTGTTTCCGCAGCAGGGCAGACTGCAGTTCAAGGCGGCGATCAGGAGCTGGGACAAGGTCTGGGTCAGTACTGGACGAGACTGCAGTAAACAACACACATTATCATTATCAGATAAAACCAGCAGAGCTTCAATCAGCAACTTTAAGCAAAGTATTTAACAAAAAATGCATCAGGAAACCCTACTTATTTAGATGATTTACACATCAGGGAAGCAGACTATGTAAGCCATAATCCTGTATAAAAAAAAAGATGTGGACATCACAAACCTGCACATGTGGAAGAGAAAATGGACTCCAGCATTTTTGACCTGCACCTTTATAGGACTAGTCAGCAGCACAATGCCAGACAATAGCACAGTATCATTCTCAGATATTGGTGAGAAAACAGTGCACATCTAAAAATGCCTCATGTTTCTAGAACATAAAAATATTTTTTAATTGATGTGCCAATTACAATCAATATGACAAACAGCAAGTGACCAAAATGAGGATGTTTTAAACGGCATTTGTGGTTATACACAACTGTTCATAAGTTTGGTGTTGGCAAGATTTTTTTTATATCTTTGAAAAGGCTGCATTTATTTGATCACAAATACAGTAAAAACAGGAAAGTATTCATATCTTAAAAGAAAATCCTACTGACTCCAAACTTTTGAACGGTATAGATTAATGGTATTGAAAATAATGGATTTTCAGAAGTCTATTATGAGCCTATCAGTTACCAGTCCATCATAATATAGCACTGACGTGGAGAAACCAATGACAATCAAGCTTGAACCTGAGCTAAGCACTGACAATCAATCAATTGCACAAAGTAGCATAAAGAATCAAAACAACTCCATGTAGCCGATGACAGTCAAAATACATTATTGCGAAAGGCTGCAAAGACAATCAAACACACAACTGATCATGTGTAATATACTGAAGTTAATCTAATGATTTATTACTGTACATTGTTATATGGACATTACTGTGATTTGATTCTTGCTTTATTTCACCACTCTGTAACATTCATAGGTTTTTTTCCCTGTCAGATCCCATGAACTAGATTTGTATGTTCGAATGTGTGTGCATATGAAAAAGAGAGACAGAGATAGGGAGAGAGAGTGATAATGTTACTGTATTTATTATTAGAAATGTGAACATTTTAGTGTAAGCCCTTTTGTGGAATATCTTAACATTGAAATAAAAATATTACAGTGAAAAGGAACATGGATTAGTGTCTTATTATTCTTATGCATTTGCATGTACACTTAAGTGCATCTCCCAGAACATTCTTCTATGACTTTATGCATGTCTGTCTCCCCTCATCTTTATATTTTTCTCTAGAGTAATGGTGAATTGGTTCACTTGCAGCCGTTTGGGTTGTGTTTACTTATTACTGTCAACGAACAGTAGCATTTCCTGCCTGTGTGCTGGTGGATTTCCTGTTTTTGTTACTCACGTTACCACACCCATTGAAAATAATGTTCTGACAAAGTTATTCTCACAGGGACTCAGATGCAGACAGTACAGGAGTTATGAATAACTTTTGATGTAATAAGATATATGTCTTTATCTCACATACCAGAACATATTTATAGAAAATATGGCCACTTGGCTATATATTTAACCAAAAGATATAGATTCAAATTAAAATCTTTTAAAAATCAGTTTGCCGTTTGTCCTTGAATTTCCTTTGGCACTCTCACAAGGAAACTGGAACGGATACACTTAGAGGTCTGACTCTGGCCATATCTGAGATGTATCCTCCAAATTTCCGGCGCACTACACTTGATTAGTTTAATTAAGGCCGATGTTAACGAGCTGTGGAGACTGAGAGGGCAAAAGCACGCAAAATTCTCTGTTTGAGCAAAGGTCACTGTAATAGTCACGTCTCTTCTATTCCCACAAGGCCTCCAGTCTCCAATCAGAGCATGTTTTATCTAGTTTGTGCGAACATGGGGTCTCCTCCCTCAAAATCATCGCTCCATCTCTACCCCTCCCTCTATCTGTTCATCTCTTGCCCTCTGCCTGTCTTGGACTGTGGTTCTCAAGTGAATAAACACATCCTCTGTTTCTCAGGCTAACTTCCTGGAACAGCTGAATGTGACAGATACAAACTCTGATACATGTCTAAAACAATATTCCAGGTTATTCAGTACAAGTTCATCTCAAACGGCAATGTCTGTGGCATAATGTTAATTACCACATTTTGACTTGTTCCTGCTTATCTTTAAAAAAGCTACAATATGGGTTATGGTGAGGCACTTACAATGGAAGCGAATGGGGAAAATCTGTAAATGTTAAAATACTGACTCTAAAAAATATGCATGTTAACATAATTTTGGTGTGAAAATCGGCTTACAAACTATTTCCAAGTCAAGTTATCCGATTTCACAACCCTGTCCCATGTAATCCCTAAAACCCTCAAATAATTGTAAAAAATTATGAATTAAACAGATTTACAGCTTATAAGTTTTAATTAAGGCACATGGTAATTGAAATTATAAGCTTCAGTTCACATATATGCTTTTAATCCTCCAGAACTTGGCCCCATTCACTCTCACCGTAACCTCTATTTTTGCATGTTAAATACCAATATGATTTTTCTTCTCTTTATTATTATTTTTGAAAGAATTCAAGGGCCGAAATTAGTTTGAATGGTATTCAACCGCATATGCTATATGAACGCTGCCAACTGATCTTGGTAAAGGAATATTCTGGATTCAGAAAAACTCACTTAATATTACATTATTACAGATGCTCTTTTTAAATTCAAAATGACTAAAATATTGTGCAGATGGCAGGTTGGCCTAACTAATAAAAGTACAGGAAGTTAGATGGCACACAGGTTAAGTCATTGGGGGTCTAATCATCTATTGCAGAAAATACACAATTAGAAATTTAAAATCCAACAGCTTAAAGGTCACATGAGAGGGGTAGCCATTTTCAACTCTACAACCACATTTAGAGTCCACCAAACTCTCTCTCTCTCTCTATCTCTCTCTCTCTCTCTCTGTGTGTGCGTGTGTGTGTCTCTCTGAGAGTTCTTTGCTGATTTCCTGTCACAGAGGAAGTGCCTCACCCAGCTGTGTTGCTCCCTATTGGCTCACAGTCAGGAGAACAGTGATTTGGGGCTGATATGGTGGCCGAGCGAGGGATAGATAGAGGGAGTGCAGAGCGAAGAGAGGGAGAAGCAGTCAGGACAGGTCAGAGGGTAGGCAGGAAGAAGAGAGTGCACAGCTAAATAAAGACAGATAAGATGAAGAGAGCAAGTGAAGGAGGGTGCAGACTCAAGAGCATATCATCTCTGCTAAAGAGGAAATAACTCTGAGGTAAGACATCTGAGAGCAGATGAAGCTTCGGAGAAGAAAAAGATAGTTGCACGGACAGATATGATTTTACAAAGAAAAGGCTTGAGAGGTTGTCAACTTTGGATGACAAAGGATGTTCCTGTGCAGAGAGGCTTTTTTATGGTAAATACAGATCTCATTTTAATTTCTGCACTGATATTCTCTATAGCCTATATGTGGCATTGCGTTATGATGAACATCATTGCGAGCTTTTGAAACTGTGTGGACTTTCAGTGTGGATTAGTTCCTTGATCTTTCATTAACTCTGAATTTCCTCTTGCTGCTTTTCACTCTTATTTAATAACTGTGATTCAAGTTTCAGCTTTATTTCACTGCATATTTGAGTTTTTACCACCCTGGATTTCCTCACTGACCTTTTCTTTTAATCCTTATCCAAATTACTGTAACTTCTGTACTGTAACTTATGTAGCTAATGTTTGACTTCATCGTATGTTAGTTACTATGCCTCTATTCCTCTGTCTGACGGTCCATCTCTGTCTCTCCCAATCCTTGTACCAGTGTCTGATTTACAGATGACGCTGGACGGGGTTTGGGGGGGGCCGAGGGAGGACAAATGCTCCCCAACTTCCCTGTCATCCGTACCAACATTAGTATACTACCAGGCATCAGATAACTCTCTTTTCTGAATGGCTCATAAATGTGTTTTTTTCCCCTGAAAATAAACCCTGTTTGGTAAAATACACACCTGAGTGATTTCGTTTTTCAGTTGTTTCATGTAATTTCATTTCAAAATTTTCACTTATTTTGATTTTGCATTTGTTTTTCTTTATCATAAAGTAGAAATTTGTTTTTAACACCACCATGCAAGACAGATGTGCAGGTAAATAAACATTCAAATGACAAAGTAACATCAAAACTTAAAGGGATTAATTGTTCCCACAAAAATAAAAATGTTGCCATCTTATACTCACCCAGGTTGTTTCAAACCTATATGAGTTTCTTTCTTCGGTTTGAACACGAAAGAGGATATTTTATTAGTCTATAGATAACAGTAGCCGTTAACTTTTATAGGCCTATTTTTTCCCGACCGTCAACTGTTTGATTACCAACATTCGTTAAATATCTTATTTCGTGTTTAACCATAGAGAGTACAACAGAAGAAAGAACTCATACAAGACAAGGAACTTTGAGGGTGAGAAAGCGATAAACATTTTCATTTTTGTGTGAATTAAAGAGTAAAATAACTTGTCGTGTTTATGGTATATAGCCATCATTTGGGTCACATAATGTATCTTTAATAAACTAAAAAGTTCATTAATATACCAATTGAGCATACGATACTGGAAGATTAAACCTTCTCCAATGGAAAAAATTCACCCGTCCCATTTGACTCGTCCAGTGACATGCGCAGTGCGCACTGCGCACCACGTAAGACGGTCATTCCGCAGGTCTTGTTGACGCGGTAGTGAAACCGGTAAGCTGAAACTTGGTTTCGACAGTGGAGTGGTATCTAAAACATCGATATGATTATGAATCACCCTCAGACCTGATTTGATTCAGTTTGAGGTCTGGCCTACCTCTGAACTCTCCAATAACATCAGTCTCAACAACCAGGTCACAACTGACTCCTCGTCTGAAGTTTAGCACAGTTCGCTGCTGAGTCGCGCGTTAATGTTTCTGTGTTTTTTTTTTGTTGTTTGTTTTTGTTTTTAGTATCCGCGTTATAATATTGACCTTGTCAGTGCGTTGTGTTGCTTTCTGTGTTCACGCGTCTTGACTCGGCTGATTTGGACATCGAGGTGGTGACATATTTGCCAGGTATGAATGAACTACTAAAGTTACTTGTGAGCTTGAACTTTTGTACAGGTAGCCTACTTTCTGGTGATGCTTTCATCAAAGACTGACCGATGTCCTCTTTCAACTGTGACTATGTACTCGAATTCAGTTTTTTGGGATGATCACGAAGTAGCCTTATCACGAAATCTCGAATCTGTTGTGGCAGAATGAACGTAAAGAAGCTTAAAATTCAGCTTTCCCTTGGTTTCAAAGACTACGCTTAAGTTTGTCCCGGACTAAAACTTTTTGAGACGTCTTTACTAAAAGCAACTTGCACTGACTTAAAATATGTCAGTGCCATTTTTTGGTCTCAAGATGCACACACCAGTAATAAGGTTACCTTCATACATGCTACCTAAATCCCCCAATTTAACTACTTCCTGGCTTAATCTAAACCATGTCTGTGAAACCAGGCCTTATCTCTTAGCTAATTTTAATCAAAATATATTTAGGTTGAATTAACTTGATATTTTCCCAATTACACAATGATGTTTTTGTACGAACACACACACACACACACACACAGATCTAACCCATGGGTTGGTTGGCAGTAGCATAGTAAAGTTACTCACAGACATACTAGACAACTACAAAGTTACAGATCGGGTTAGTACTAAGTTGCAGATTTTGGGGCTTAAGATATCTGACATGGTTACTAACAGGATTTTATCGTTAGGATGTTACTGTAATATGGCCCTGGTGTGTGACTGGTAACATAAGGGTTGCAGCCCTACATGTGCTGTGTTGTAAAAACTAAAGCAGGCAGCCACAGTCACCCTATGATAATGATAAACCTTCAAATGTTTCAACTTTTGTGTTTGAGAAAGGCAAGCATAGAATAAAAATACATAGATTTTTTTAGGTTCATCACTTACTAGCATTTATGGAAACGTGCTTCATTTTTTCATAAATTCATCAAATACAATTCAAGCCAAGAATGTCATCAATCAGCTTTTGCAATGCAGAAAATTCCTCCTTTTAATTGGATTGTGAATGCAAGTAGTAAACATGCCACAATAGCAGAAGCTGGGTGAGGGTGTTTTCTCGCTTCTGCTGTGAAATCCACACTTGCAATTAGTTGGAAGCTGCTTAGAATTGATTTGTTATTGGGTAAGTGTGAACTATCTGGCCTTAGATCACATCTGAGCTGCATAGTTATGGGAATATCTAAATGCAGTAAAAAAAATCATAATTATTTTAAACACAAAGTCCAAATTAGCATAGTAGTTTTATATATTAGTTAGTTATAGTGTCATAAAAATGAACAGGGTCTAGGCTCATACAAGTGGGATGAGAAGAGGAAGATGAACCAAAACATGTAAATATGTCAAGTGTTTTGAGTTGTAAAACTGCCCTGGCCTGCATAAGAAATAACAATAACATTATACCTCCAGTAAAATTTTACCTGATTAATTTACCAGTGTAATTAAGGTCTGATGAGTCGTAATTAAAAACCTGTAAAGTAGGTTTTAATGAAATGAACTTAGGGAATGTGAGACATTATAGGAATAAAAATATGCTTTAGGCTACACAAACAGTTTTTTGATTTTAGGCTTTCATGCCAAATAATAGCCTAATATTATTTTTATTTTCCCTATTTTTTTGTTCACTTGAACTCTAATATATTATATAATGGTATTTTATATGTAATATATGTCATAAAAGAAACCATGGGGCAAGTTAAGTCCAGTTATCAGGCATCATAGCGGTCACATCGGTCTGTAACATGCATCACATTTATTATGCGGCCAAAAAAGTTGTTATATCTGATCTTCAATTCATTGATCATTTCAAGTTACTTGAATGCTTTTACAATCAAAATGCTACAGGTTCATGCTGGTATTATTGAAAATCCTACTTGGTGGGCAGTGCACTATATTAGCCTATACACACACAGTTAAAACTGTAAAATAATCCAAGTGTTCAATATTATTAGAAAATGAATGTATTTCTTTGTTTCTGTCAAAGTGCTGAGCTTGTCATCATGTTTGAGATGTTTGTGAAAGGCTATACATGACGTAGATAAAATGACTGAGGTAAACGGACTGGAACTTCCAGCTCTTACTTGTGTTTTTGTGTCTTTGTATATTATACTTTCATTTCCTTCCACTATTAATTAAGGTATTGTACTACTCCTCTTTAGATACAATTGATTATTGGTTGTATTTTAATGCACATTTTCTTCACTGAAGAGAAGACCAAACATACAAAGTGTACACTGACCTCCAATTAATCCTCCAATAATCGTTTAATTAGTCTCAATAGAGATTTGAGGCTCTGGATTAGTATAACTTGTGGAAATTTCATCAGCAGTTCATTGGAATTCTGCTGTGGTGGTTTGTATTGCGTAGTCTGAAACTGTTTTCATGTTTTAAAGAGTTTCTTGTTCCCTCTCTGTCTCAGCGATGGCAGACGTGGTGGTTAGGCCTGCATCCCCTTCTCAGTCCATCTCTCTTCTGGAGATTAAAGCGGAGACGCGGATGGTGCTGAAGTCTTTCCTGCGTCACTCGCTCTCGATTGCTCCTGGTGAGAGGCCTGGAAGGATTGGAGGAGAATACAATGACCCAAACAAATTCAGGTGACACAAATAATTCAAACACATACACAATTAAACACTGTCATGATGTGAAGTAAAACAACTTCATGTCAGACTTTTGTAGACCAGCACTTCTGACTTCTGACTAGCACTTGAAAATTGTTTTAACAAAGTCCGCCTAGAATCATATAGGTTATCTATCTCTGTAACTTAAAAAAAGACTTGTGTTGTAAATTAAGGAAGATTTGCCGGAAATACTGTATGTTATAGTGTTAGTTATTTAATCAATCTAATCATTCTTTTCATCTGTTTTTCATTTGATTATTAAAAAAATAATAATCTTTTCTACTAACATAATTTATTCAGGGGTCCAGGGAAATGTTGATGTAATAGACATAAAAGAAAATGTTCTTTAATATTTTGGAAATGAAAAAATCTTTCTCTCGCTTCCTTTTCTTAGTGCCTATAAAAAAGATAAGATAAGGAAAGATGCGAATGGATGGGACTCTTTGGATGAGGAGATCAGTGCCGCAGAGGAGAAGAAACATGGAATAAAAAATTTCATAAAACGAAGATTGAGAGCCCGTTCATCCACAATCCGCCATTCTAGGAAAGTCAGTAGCGCTGACCCAACTCCAAACAACAGCCTGGAGAAGCAGACTCAGCTGGGCAAGTCCGACAAGCCGTCGGCGAGTAGAACACAAAGTTTACCCAGGAAAACAGAGGTTTATAAAAAAATTAAACATTACTTCTTTTTTGTCAAACAATATGTGTGCAATCTGCCCTGTTATTTAATGTTTCTTCAAAAAAAATCTACACTGCAAATCATTATAATAATCAAAAGCTTTACAATTTCAAAATAATTTCTGCTGTTTTCAGTATGGCAAAAATAGGCTCCTACTTTTTTCTCAACACTTCTGCTTGTGCTTGTGTTGGTAGTGTGTTACCTGTTAATATGGGCACCAAAATAAATGCTTTGCCTGTGCTTGCGGTGTGAAACAGGCAAACACGATTTATATCTGTATAGACTAAAAACTGCTCTTGTTTTATCTGGCCCATGGAGTGCAAAGCTAATTAAAAGCTTTTTTGGTTTCAGTTTTAAGAATTTCCTGATCCTTCAAGGAGCCAAAATGTACTTATTTTTAGTTTCTTCTTTCTTAACAATATGGGATTTCATATTTCTATTCAGAACTTGTAAATGAGATGATTTTCTTTTAGGAAGAGATAGTCTCTCCATCATCTGCGTCTGACGAGGAAGGTGACAGAAAATCAGGGAAGAAAAAGAAGAAAAAGCTTAAATTATCTGAGATTCTCAAAAAAGTGTCTTTTAAAAAAGAAGAGCCTCGTCCTCGGCGCCCGGCCACGCTATCTTTAAGAGATGCTTCAGATGTTCTACAACCTGAGGATTATCCTGCTTCACCATGTAAGTTTCAGACGTACAAGATATACAGCCTGTTTTATGGATATAGAAGTTGAGACACAGGAGGCACTGTCAGGAATGTGTTCTTGATTTGTTTTATGCCTATAAATACACTACATTTGGGCGGTTAGATTTATTTTTTTATTTTTTTAAATTTTGAAAGAAGCTTCTTATGCTCAACAAGACTGCATTTGTTTTTAAATAGTTAAAATGTAATATTGTGAAATGTCATTAGAATTGTTTTCCATTTTAATATAGACGAATCCGGCGAAACTACCGGAAGTAAGCGGGGCGCCATTACTGAGCTGTTGCTGGGTAGCGTTGCGCCATTGCCTCCTATTGTTTTAGTTGCAACTTGCGTCCACTGGAATAAACAGCCCGCGATTTACGACTGTCACTAACGTTACAACGTTATCCCTTGTATAATGTCGAGTGGGTAAACAGTTTCCGTTATAAATTGTTTCAATGGTGGCAGTAAAATTTCAATTTTGAAGAGAAAACACTGTGAATACCCCGGGTCGACTGCCCCTGTCTGGTGATTTCCTGGGCGAGTACAAGACGTGGACATTCGCGTATAATAACAATTATTTAATGACATAAGTAAAAAAAATATAATAAATATGTGATATAGTAATCAGCAAAATCTCCTCTCTTGCTATTTTTTCTATTAAATTAACATGCTATGGTCATTAAATGGCTTTCCTGAGCTAAATGTAACGTTATGTGACATAATTGTTCTCCCGCTGTTATATTGACCTCTTTCCATGGTTTAAAAACACTAATTGGTCGATATTATGTATACTTTCTAGCTGTAACGTTACCTTACCCTTGCCTGTTGCAATGTGAAAATGAGATAAATAATGGACACAAATGAAAAACATGAATTTGTTTATTTGATTTCATTCATTTATTTATTTATTGTTGCCAAATGGACAGATCTTTTTATAGTTTCCTCGTTAGCAAACGTTAGCCTAGCTAGCTTGCCAAGCTATTTTCATAAATAACGTTAATCTGTAAGATCGTTTGTACCTTCATCTGTGACTGGAGGCCACTGCAGTCACAGATCAAACCAACAAGTCATTCTGCCTGGCTGTAGCTGTCATCGAGGGTGAGTTCGCGTTATCACCGAGGTTTGTTTACATAGCGGTGCATATGTCTATATGCCTGTGTAACAGCTCAGTAATGGCGTCGCCACAAGATGGCAGCCTACACAGAACGCTCGTCGGATTCGTCTATATCTTAAAGGTGCTCTAAGCGATGTCGGGTGACGTCACTTCTTGTTGACGTTCGAAGTATTGTCAAACAAAACGGAGTCTAGCTAGACCTCATCCTGTCCCCTCTCCTGTAGTTTTACTGATACTTCATTCAAGTTGTAATGGCCAAGTTAGATAAATGCTTTCATATAATGTAGAAAAAGAGTAACATTACCAGAAAAACACAATAAAACGTTTTGCCACCCGATGTTGTAACTTTAGCGCCCATAAGGACGCAATAATAGCAAAAAAATGTTAGCTTTGCATTTCCCAGTGAGCGTAAACTAACATTATCTGAATGTCGGATTGGAAGCCCTTCTGCCGCAGGAGATCTCGCCACTTTTAAAAGGCTTTTCTAATGTAAATTCGGGACTTCGCGCATCCCTTATCCTTTTCCCTCTTCTTTGCATTTTTGCAATCTGTTCATCGGAACTTCGTCTCGTTGTTCGTGTGTCGGCCATATCAAACTTAAAGAGTTATAATTCTAACTTCCCTCTTCATGCTTCTCTCTCCTCTCCTCCACACCCCCTTCATGTGTATACGCACAGCACTAACCACCCAAATCATTCTAGTTGGTTATTGGCTGGATCACTGTTTGTTTTGTTTCGTGGAGCGGGTTGGGCAGTTTGTTTTTGTTGCCGTTGGTGGAGCCTGGACTGTCTACAGAGACCGTGTTTTTTTTTTTTTTTTACAGTGTGTTCAGGGGACAGCCAGCTAGCAGATAGTGAGGAGATGTTTGCTCTGTGTCAAAAAATGGTTTGGCCTAAAAAATGCGTGACATCGCTTAGAGCCCCTTTAAAATGTAATTTATTTCTGTGATGCAAAGCTGAATTTTCACCATTATTACTCTAGTCTTCAGCGTCTCATGATCTTTCAGAAATCACACATCATTCAGAAATCATCCTCATCATCACTTTACTATCACTTTTGATCAATTTAAATGCATTCTTGCTGAATAAAATTATTAATTTCGTACTGACACCAAACTTTAGTACGATATGAACTCTGCTCATGATATTATGTAATTTTTTTTTTCCTCAGCCCGTCCTCCTGAGTTTTATGATGATGTGGCAGAAACTTTGGACAGAATTGCACAGAAACACAGTGTAAAAAAGAAATCCCCTGTTAAACCTGAGCCAAGTCCACCCAAAGGTACATATAAAAGCATAAACTGATGCAAAACTTGTTTATGACCTGATGAATTTAATATGTGTGAAGTACATTTTCAGTGGAATATCAAAGCAAGAGCAGACCAGTAATGTTACGTCACATCTTGCTGTTTGATTTAGTTATGGAAAGGGATGTGATTTAACAATACAGTGCTTGAACAATAGCTTATTGTTATAGTGGACTGATGGTCTGGCTGAGGTCTTTTCACTTGTTTTTGTTTGGAGATTAGGTTACACTTCTTCTTTTTGTTTGCAGTAAATGACAAAGAAGCTGTGGTTCAGCAGCTAGTTCAGATATTGACTTCAGAGGGGGATACCATTAACAGCAAGGTATATTCCCTGATCTGAGTTCACCTTTCTTTCTAATCATTTTTATATCTCTCTAGGATATAGAGTAAACTTTGCTCTTAAAGCAGCTCTTGGTTCTTTATCGTAAAGTTTTAATTGAAGTCATAAATTTTGAGTTTTTGACTATTTATAGTCATATTTTGAGTTGCTGCCTTGTTTATCATTGTTAATTGTGGTTTAATGTTGTAGATAAACACCAACCCCTTCCTGCGGTCCACCCTCTCCCGCATCTCCTACGCTTCTTTTGCCAAACTCCTTGACACGTACGCCGGTCAGAGTGAAGAACCTCCTGTTCCCGCACCGGTCAGCCCTACGCTGCGGCGTCTCGCCATCACCATGGACGTGTCTCGTCGAGTCGTCACAGCTACTGGTGTTCAGCGTCTCACAGGCTATGCTGAACGCTACATGGAAAGCTTTGCACCATGGGTGAGGAGCCACGGAGGATGGGTGAGCAGTTTTTGCTATCTAACTTTTCCTCAGTCTCTCTTTGGGATGTTCATCTGCTTTTTTCTTCCAGAAGGGGGCACAATTGTGTCAAGTAATCCTCTCTTTTTGTGTCTTCTTCCACAGGATAAAATTGCATATTTGGATGAGGTCCTGGAGTGTGATTGACCTCAGACCTTTTCATAATGAACTCATGAAAGTTCTCAAATCATGTAGCATGACCTCTGTGAGGCAAAGAAGAAGACTGGGGAATTGACACTACTTGATTAGAAATTTTCTCTGCTGATGTATTTATTATTCTTTTGTATTTTGGATGTTTTTTATGTGACATTTTATACTAAAATACATGATGTCAATCTTCTTCTGTTGTACTGCATTCTTTTTTATTTGTAATGACTTTAACCGACGATAATATAGTACAGACCATTGGTTTAGTATAACAAATCATCAACTCTTAAACATTTAATTTCCATTTATAGGAAATTTACATTAATTGCATGTTCATCGCAAGCAGTTATAACGGTATTTAACAAAGAGTGCAATAATTCTAGGATTTACATTTTTCACCTACTGTATACCTTTACTTTATATTCATTTAATCTTATTTTTCTAAGTACAATTGAATTATTTAGCCTTTTATCTGGTAAATTAATTTATTTGAGATTCGTCTGAGCTGTACTATAAGTGCAGTACTATAATCTATGTGCACATGCATATCACGTCGAGTATCTCTAATAGGCAAATCTGTTTAAACATTCATTACATATTCAGAATAGAGCGAAGGATGGGTCAGTCCATGTATTTTTCTGCTCGTAGGATTTGGCAGTACATCAGCATGGAGAACACCAAAGCAAGAATCTGGAGGGAGAAAAATGCGGTCGCATTATACCAGTGCTTAAATTCATATATTAATCAAATTATACCAGATACACAAGTTTAAAAGTACCTGAACAATTCCAATACAAACTCCAAACCCAAGCACCGAGGTGATGTTAGCCAGCAGCCAGTCCTTAGCCTTCTCATAACACGGCTAAAACACATTCAAAAAACAGTTTTATAAACTGGTCATCATCCCAAAGTAAGCCGTGACCGTAATCAGGGTCTCGGTTTGATTTGAGATAATGACTGGCTGGAACTACATCTTTTTTAATACATAGTTACCAAATACATAAACAAACGGACATGAAATTGTAATTGTACTCCATACCATTCAGATGTTTGGGGTTAGTAACTTCTTTCACTCTTGGTTTCACAGACAAGGCAGTCTCAGACTAAAATGCATGTTTGAGCTGCTTTAACTGAAAGCAACTTGCTCTAATATATCTTAAAATATGTCAGTGCCGTTGTTTTGTCTCAAGATTCAAACCAGTAATGGGTTATATATAATAAGTTATTATTATATATAATAAGTTATTAAAGTCACTTAAAGGCCCTAATTGAACTAAGACCTAATCCTGGCTTAATCTAAGACCTGTCTGTGAAACCGGGCCTTTATGATTTGGAAAGACAGTCTTATGCTCACCAAGTCTGCAATTATCGGATCATAAATACAGTAAAAGCAAAAATTTCTATTATTTTTCAAATTTTAAATATATTTGTAAGAAATTTGAGAAAACTAAAAATTGTTTACTGTAATATGTCATTAATAGCATTATACGACTTAAAATATGATCATTTTGAAGATATTTTGTTTGTAACTGTAAATTGTAAGTTCTGATTACAATTTAAAATAAAATTAAAAAATAGTGATTTTTTTTAAAGTGTACATTTTACGATGTAATTTATTCCTGTGATGACAAAGCTGAATTTTCAGCATCATTACCCCAGTCTTCAGTGTCAAATGATCCTTCAGAAATAATAACCATAATATGCTGATTTCTTACAAAAATGCATCGTTTCGCTTCAGATGGCCTTTATTATCCCCCTGGAGCCGTGGTTTGGATTACTTTTATTATTTATGGATGCGCTTTTTTGGGCTTCAAAATCTCCGGTGCTACTCACTCCCATTATACAGCTTTGAAGAGCCAGAATATTTTTAATAGCCTATAATTTTGAATGTGTTTGGCTGAAATAAGAAAGTCATATTATGCAACATCTAGGATGGCTTGAGGGTGAGTAAATTATGGGATCATTTTAATTTTTTGGATGAACTAACACCTTAACATATCAGATGTATGTAGGGTTTGTGCCAGATTTCATTTTATAATACGCTTATGGTTGCAATTATCAACCGCTGGCAGGATTGAGGGACGTGTGGTACTGACTCCATGACCCCAGAAATGTTCTGACCTCTTCCCAATGATGGCATTCTACAGATTTATTCCTGCAGCAAGAGAGAGGAACTTCGCCTTCTGATGTTTTATTGTGCCAGTCGGTGTGGTTGCTCACGCCACAGCACTTGAACTGAAAGAGACAGAATCCATGATATACATTGAAAAATCTTAGTCTTCATATTTGTGACCGTTATAAACCCAACTCACAATCGTCTGCATGTTGTTCCAGGAATTTTTCAGCCCTTCATTTCTTTCATAGTCATTAATTCCTTCTCTTAGGTCATCCTTAGCCTTTTTGTCCAACTAAATGGATGAAAACCGAGACAAGCGGATAAACAGGAAGTAGAAGGCAAAGTGTTTTCCTGAAAGGAAAGGCTGAAATATTTGCAAGGCTCAGACGTTAGTCTCTTACCTCTTCATGATACACACTCAAAACCAAAATCAGTGCCATTTCTGTCAGGACTAGAAACAAGAGGATCACAAAAAACTGAAAGAACAAGAAAAAGCTATTAGAGTAGCCTACATGAATGACAACAATATTCCCATAGGGATAAAACTCACCAATTAAATATTTGTATTAACGCATTTACTTCTCGTAGGCAACAGTGATATGCCTTCCTCTGCTTCTCAGATATTTAACCTGAAAAGTATCATTCTGGTCTCAAATTTGCCAAAATCAATCAAATTCTTAGATTTCAATATGAACTAAAATATTTCTCATCAAATACAAGTCCAAATTATTTGAACTATACTGCTATAGACACATTTTTTTTTACCTATAAGGAGAAATATTAGAGAGGATGATACTTGAACTTATTTTTTTTACAGGAAATTAAAATAATTTAATTATGTACATTATTAAATTAATATACTGTCGTTCAAACATTTTAATTTTAAATGTTCTGGAATAAATTATCTTTTATACTGGCATGGAAAAATGACGTCATGCTTACCAAGGACATACAGCAGAAACTATTAAAATATTATTACATTTTAAATAACTGTTTTCTATTTTAAAATGTATTTTAGAGCTAGAGTGGGCAAAAATATATATGAAGAGTTCAGATGCAAAAGCCTCTAAGTGCCATTTGAAATTTTCTTCTAAAATGGTCATTTTTATCAAGCTTATATATTCAAGTTCAGTAATTTCACTTAAATGACAATTAATAGGTAATCCTCATTGCAATTTAAGTGAAATTACTGAACTTAAATATACAAGCTTGACAAAAATGATCATCCTAGAAGAAAATTTCAAATGGCACTTAGAGGCTTTTGTATCTGAACTCTTCATATATAAACACATTTTGTTGGTTGAAAAACTCTTCACATCCTGAGAGCAATCAATAACATCTGGTCGAAATATTTAAACGATGGAAATGCTAAATTTTCAGCAGCTATTATTCCAGTCTTCAGCATCAGATGAGGACAGTTTCCGCACTTGTTTTACAGATGTCAGTAAGGATCCAGGTACCTTACCGTCATTAATAGACACTTCTGCTCTTTTAGAGCACCAAGGCATCCGAGAAATCCTGTCACCATGGTGACGCCCCCAGCAACAAGCAGCAGGTTGGCCGCGGAAAGTGAAGGGAAGGACAGCGGTAGAGATGAAAACTCAGACTGTGTGAAGGTGAGCCACACCCCGACACCAAATAAACCACATCCTCCCAACTGCACAAACAAGCAGGTAAAGAAAAATAACTTTGCATCAGTTTAAGGTAGGTCATAGGAACAAGTGTAGGCCTGCATGGCCTATAAACACAATAGGCTAGTATTGAACATATTCTTAAATATTTTGTGAATATTTATTGAACAAATGGAATACACTTCTCGTATCACCACTCAAACGTTAAAAAAAAGCCTATAGTGTATGTTTCAATGTTCTGTACAATCATTAAAGAAGAACAATACACATATTCCACATATTTTTACAGTGTATACTCCAGCCTTCAGTTTTATGATTGACTGAGCAGCGTTCCATGACTGTTTTTCTGTTACAACGTTACAAACAAAAGTGACATCATTCACTCAATTCGCTGAGTGAATGATTCAAAGATTCGATCCACAACATTCACAGGAACGCCACTACTGGGACACGTAACAGTTGTTTCTGATAAGTTGGTGAATATGGTGATGTTAACTGAAAATAGATCCTCTATTTTCCAAACTGATAATCTGCAGAACCCTAAAACAGAACTAACCCAAAAGATGAGGTTGAAGATAAACATGAGGTACTTCACACAGCAGAGGCAACCTCGTGACGCAGACATTCTGCATGAAAGAAAGAAAGACAGGAATAGAATCACAAAATGATGATATATATATATTGTGTGTGCTTTTAACGTGTGCAAACTTTCACACTCTCCTAAACATATCATGGAGAGGAAGTGCTGTTTCCAGGCAGGAAGAAACCACCCTTGTGTTACTGCTGATAGCATTAACTAGAAAAAGCCATTATGTTCCATGACTAAAACATACCTACTCATGTAGGGCCTTTCTTATACTTTAATCTCAAAGAATATTGTGGACTTATATGTGCGCCTCATGTTCCATGAGCAAAAATCAACATTGTCATGTTGGTGGTAATTTTGCTCTTTCTGTTCCACAGAATGTGCTCTACATGTGACCACAGAGCATATTACGGGACAAAATGTAAACATATAAGCCCCCTCAAAGTCAGGCAGCACATGGATTTATGATCTTATTTCAGTGGTATGTCAGTAATGGTTCTGGAAATTGGCACCATATGTATGCTGGAATTAAAGAATTCTTTAAATATGAGATCATATGAAACTATAAATGCTGAGAAAAGTGTGCTTGAAGTGTACCTCCACTTTTTTCTTTTTATATACAACTCTTTTTTTAATCAATTCTGCCAGTCCATAAAATATTTTTTTTTCTTTTTTGACATAAATGGAAAACACAAATTTTCATCTATCTTGTCAGTCTATCTCAGTAAATCAAGGTTTGCTCAAAATCACTGTCAACAACATTGTTTTCTCTATCTGCTTCAGTGGATTGTAAACAGTACCCAGATCTATATATTTAATATTCCAAAATTTACATTAAACATAAACCCAATATAGTAGCTTTACCTTTATTTAGGTGGAGACAGAAAAAAGTGACTGACGGGCAATTGAAAGGTGTCCAGGAAAAGAGTTGAGCTTTCACTGTGTCCTGAATCCAAAGCTTCCTATATTGTCTTTTTGTTCTTACGTATTGATGAAGTTCATGAGATCCTGCTTTATTTATTCATTGACCGATATTATCCACATCACAGATGTGATTCCTCCAGTACTCCAGGGTGTGAACGACTCTTCATACATGCAAAAAAAAAAAAACCTAAAAGGCTTCTGTGAAGTGATGAACTTAAATGATTGGTCTTGCAGTTTCCAGGCACACAAAATTCTTCACAAGCTTTTCTTTCTTTGTTGTTTAATTCCTTCAGACTCGTATCATTTCTCTCTTGGGTTACTCATTGCATTACAAAAAAGAAATCCTTCTTTGTTAAGTTAATAACACAAACAACATAAAAATATTTGTTTCTTGTTAGTTTGTTCCCTCAACCTTAATTGCTAATTCCCGGTTGTCTTTGTCTTTCTATCTTTTCAGCTATTTTCCTCCCTCTCTTGTTCCAAATAACTTCCAGATGTATCAGCCCACCCCTCTGACTCTTTCCCTCTCTCCTCCTCCTGCTGGTCTCCTGAGAATCCATTCTTTTCCAAGACCCTCCTCTCCTGAATCTTTCTCCCTCCCTCTTTCTCTTGGTTTTGTCCAAACAATCCTGATATGTGGCCAGCAGACACACATTTGAGGCTTTGCAGTCCTCTCTGTGTCTTTTTGTTTAGTCTTTAGATATGTAATCTTTTAAACACACTACTAACCCTTTGTAGAACTCTCAAACACTTTTTGTTACTAACATTTGTAATTAATGTATTTTCACATATGGTGAACATGATAACAAGAAATAGTGATACCAACCAGTACAACATGTTACAACCATAGACTGTAAGGTTATAACCAATCATTTATGTAAAGGTTTACAACCAGGCATATGTGCTTCTGCATCAGTGTTGTTGGCCTATTATCTTCCTTTGATTTTCGGATTAGGTTATGGTTTGGTTAGATCAGCTTTTTTGCCCTCAAGGGGCAATTTGTTTCACAAAAACCTGGTTAGGGTTAGGCTTCATATATAGCCTATTAGGATACAAAAAGAAAAAAGTTGGTAATCTTGTCAGGAGCTCCATCTGGTGGTCATTTGCAATAGTTTATTCAGGATGTTAGATGAATATGAAGTTTGCTGGGCTTTTACACGATAGAAAACAATGTCTCCATGTTATGTATTTCACACTGGAAAATTATGTCAGAAATAGCCAACCAAAAAAACTTGTTCGATAGGCCTATTTAAGAAAAAAACATAGATTCTGATATATTTTAAATTATTTTTGGGTGAACTAACCCTTTAAAAATGCTAATTGGGATGGCATACTTGTAGATCTAGTCCACGAGACTGAAAGTCCGCATGAAGTGCGCCATTTGGGACAGGGCCATATGCATTGTGAGTGCTTTGATGACTCAGCAGCGGTGTCTCATAATTATTCATAAGACTGATTTTTCTTATCCTATGAGAAGATACTGTTTCTTAATTATTCCTGACA
The DNA here is from genome assembly GCF_016745375.1 of Pimephales promelas. The sequence continues at coordinate 15,850,871 of NW_024121321.1, forward strand.
CCACGTGGATTTTTCCAATGACAGACATGTCAAAACTGATACCGCGCTGTGCAGTAGATGAGCAAAAGTTCCAGTGCGTTGCATATCCCCGCGATGCTACCAAAGCTAGACTCTGGCTGCGGTGGTTGGCCGGCCGGCCATCAATCACGGACACATCGAAACTAATGTGTGTGTAGCAAGCATTTTTATTGCGAGAGAGGTTCAAGACCTGGAGAATGGTGGACTTCGGCCTTGTTCACCAATCCAAGTTGCGTCTTGCTAGTGATGCGGTACCAAGTCCCGAGGACTATCCCTTCAGAGGTGGTGTTTGTGGCTAAAATTTAACCCTATCTAAAATGTAACTCTGAAAATGTACTTTTTCATTCAATTAATTTTCATTTTTGGATGAACTATCCGAGGGTAACAAGTACTACTTGAAACAAGAGTAGGCTATGTTTCCCCAATATTTAGCTACGCAAAAGTTGCAATTGTTTTAGTTTTCTGTTCACTTAAAAAAATGTACTTTATACATGCATTATGCATGTATAGTACCATAGTATGATAGTACCCTGTAATTTTTAAAAATGTTATACCGTTTGAATTGTACACCATTATTACAAAAAGGTACACAGTTTATGTTCTTGCTAAATTGCTCCCAAATGTGATTGTTGTAGCCTATGTATCGCTTTAATTACGTAGTAGCCTACTTTCCGGCCTGTAATCCAAAGCGTTAACATTTTTTAAAATATGCATCTATAGTGAACGTTACAAATGATGAAGGATGATTATTAATTAACATATTTAGTCTTAAAGTTTGTTTAATTCACTTACTGATTTATTTATTTTGCAGTCAAAATCCTGTATTTCAATAGAAATCCATGTGATCTGCAAATTCACATGAGGATGAAGGATTTCCTCATGCAAGTTTTGGTTCAGTTTTGGTAATGCAAGGTTCAGTTTGGCATGTGACTTCGCCGTGTTGACCAATAGAAAGCTGTTTGATTGGATAGTTGCTTGGCTTCTTTTTGAGCTATTTCATATTTGGGCCTGTGCAAATGCCCACCCTTGCAGTCTTTGCACTTGACCACTTGTCTACTTAAAGTACATGATGTGTTTCCTGTATTTGGCCCAAGTGTTAAAGTAGACATGAAGACTGTAAGTGTGTGTGTGTGTGTGTGTGTGTGTGTGTGTGTGTGTGTGTGTGTGTGTGTGTGTGTGTGTGTGTGTGTGTGTGTTTGTGTGTCGAACTTTGCCCAATAAGACACACTTATAGTGTTGCAAAAATGCACGTGTTTGCAGAGCTTTTTTATTTTTAATACTTGGCATTTTAAAATAAACTTCTAAATGTCTTTTCAGTAGGCCTAGTCCTTATATGTAACAAAATGCCAATTAAAAATTTTTGTGCTTCTAATTAAGTTATAAAAAGCAGTAGCAAATGTTGTACAAAATACACAGCCGACTCATCTTTGAAAAAATGTAGCCTACAACATTTTGTGCAACACTTTGTTTTACTACTAATGATTTAGTTTTTATCAAGGACGTAAACAAATGCCAGCGCTGGCTTTATTAGACACTTAGTTATGCTATTTTGTGTGTCTATGACAAACGCGTTCAAACATTTTGGACCTGAATTTTTATTTGTGTACAAATTTTGTAAATTTATTTTCCATGTATACTTTATGGCGTAATTTTTCAGTTTGATCAAGAACGTAAACTAATGCCAATGCTGTTTGGTTATAGAAGCCAGTTAATTCGATGCTATTTTGTGTATAAGACAAACGTGTATAAAGCTGAAAAAATGATATGTGATTGCAACAGCAAACTTCAGCTGCTGTATAAAACAACTTTAAAAAAACGGTATTACTCAGTCATTTATTCAGTTAATATTAAATGTTTAATCAGGAGAAAACTGTATCTCAAAAGATAACAAGTAGCAGTAGGATTTGTAAGTAAAAGTGTATCGAAATTCTTATATAATAGTAGTATAATAGAGTAGAAAAATAATAATAAAATCTACCATTCAGAAGCGTTTTGTAAGAGCTGTGTTTGGGAAGGTTTTGCTTGATTCTCTTCATCGCTGCTTTCTTGGTCTGATTCTGGCTCAAGTTGATACGGCAGTATTGGCAACATTTATTTACATTTGACCAGAGCACAAGCAACTTTCACCCCTAAAGGTAATGGGCGAGAAGTTTCCGCAGTTTAGCCAATTACAACACACCGGCCCAACTAACCAATCTGAGCCTATTGTCTGTTTCTGAGGGAGTGGCTTCATTATCAACCGGCGGTCGTTCAAATTACAGAGAAAGCGGTTTACAATAAAATTGAAATTTATGGAAAATAAGGCTTTAAAAAACAAACAAACATGATGACAAGTTATATTGCACCCCATAAACACAATCATGCAAAGAAAAAAAGCAGTAAACCACCCCTTTAAGAGTTTTAGATCATTATACATTGTGCCATTTTTCATAATAAATTGAACAATCAAAAAATATTTACAAATCTATATTTCTTAGTCCTTGTTTGATACACGTGATGTAATCAAGATGGTCAATTATATTAAATCCTTAAAGCTACACTGTGTCTTTTTTACCCCCATCTAGCGGTGAAAAGGTATATGACCATCCAGTGAATATTAGTTTCTGTTCCTCTCAATTCCGATTTCGTTTTAACTCCTACGGTGGCCAATGTAGTCCAAGATTAACATGGCTTCCAGTTCGACCTCGCCCATGAGTGTTAACTCAAACGTAAACGCGAAAGGCGAAGCTTGAATTAACGGGTATGTCCCTCTTTGGCTAATGTACTTTCAAGATGGAGGGGCAACATGGCGACCAGCATTAGGACCCCTTGCCCGTATGTATTTTCGATGGCATATTATACACTCACGAGAATACTTTATTCCTTGAACGAAGTAAATATACATTAATGAGCACATATATTTTTGAAAGAACTAAGTGTTTTTAGCTAAGAATAAACTAAAAGAGTTACACAGTGTAGCTTTAACGTTGATCCGTTGAAGAAGTCTATTAGACAGCTGTGGTGAGACAGAATGTTTCTCCTCCGTTCAACTTCTTCTCTTCACTTTTGTCATCTCCTTTTTGTGTCTTGTTCTCTGCCAGTGTTTCTCCTGCCTTGTCATCCTCATCTATGTAAAGCAGAGGTTCCTGCTTCTCCCATTTCTTCGCCTCTTTAGTTCCTTCCCCACCCACTCCACAATTAGACATGTCAACTTCGTCCAGGGCGGCGAATGTGCTGAGCACCATATCATCTCCATCCTTTTTCCCATCATCAGGCAGAAGACCCTCCTTTACTTCAGCGTCACATTCAACCCCCGCCTCCAGATTCACAGGCCCCGCCCATGCATCATCCTCCGCTCCTTTTTTCTTCTTGGAACGTTTACTTTGTCCATTTACGTGCAATGGGCCAAATGTCCGTGAGGTGTTTTTCTTTCGCCGTTGGACGAACAGAATCATGCCTACACATAGCACACAAATGACTGTCACACACACTATGATTATCAATAGCCAGTTTGTTTGAATGGGAAGAATACTTTGTTCGACATTTCCACTGGCGGTGACAGAGGTAGATTCGGTGGAGACCGATTCGTCATCAAACGTCGAGAGTGAGTGCCCTTCAGGAGTAGTTTGGGACAACTGTGAAGATGATGTTAGAGTTGCAGTGGAGGTTATTGTGCTGGTCTCCATGGGGTTGGACGGAAACGCAGTCCAGTCTGCAGTTTGTTGAAATGGTATGGATGTGGGATTGAGGGCTTCTGTTGAATCAGTAGACATACTATCAGCTGCTGTGGTGATTTCATTTGTAGGATGTTTTTTAGGACTGGTCAACTCAGAAGAAGTAAAGCCAACAGTCGTTTCATATTGACGTGTGCTTGGGGCTTCTGAAATTTCTGTTTCCATATTAGGAGGCACATTAGTGGTGATCACTGTGGTCTGCTCTGTTTGATTAGAAGCAAATTGTGTTGTTATTTGTTCAGTCTCAGTATTGAGTGGCATGTTCACAGCTGTGCTCAAATGAATAACAAGTGTGGGTTTTGCATGATACAGATCTGGTTTTGTCTGTAGTTCGGTGACAGTATTTGTGTCCAGCAGTGGTTCAGCAGTGCTGACATGATCAGTGGTGCTTTCAGATCTGAACAGTTCCTCCACAGTGTTGTTATTCGCTACTGTGGTGGTGATATCTGTCTGTGTTGACACTTGTGCATCAATGAACTTGAAACAGGCTACAAGAGCAAGATACAACCATAAATTGCTAAAAATGAGCCTCATGATGCTCACACTACTGCCTGAAAAGTCAGCAATCTCAGTCTTTGTGCAAAACAAAATTGCTCAGGTGAGCTGATGATGTCTTTGGAGATCCACTTTTGGAATGTGATAGAAACTGTAGGAAACTTCCAACACCTGACTATATATTAAAGGAAAGCATCTGGCAGAAGACATTCATTGTTTTGTTTTTTTCTTGTTCTCTGTGTGCTTGGTGTTCTGATGAAGTAATCTTGCGTGAATCTGGGGCGGAAAGTTTTGTTCTTCCTTTTTCTTCTCTGTCTCCGTTTCAGTGTAGCACGAGCGAATCTAGCTTTGAAATAAACATGTGACACAGTAAAAAAGACACCGGAAGAAAAAGACAGTTAGTCACAATATGATCACTCCTTTTTGGGGGTTTAAACTAAAATAAATCTAAATAATATCAAATATATTTTAAAAAGTTCTAAATTTTGGGGTTCATAGGATTTTTTTTTTAATGCTTTTAATATAAGTATCTTGTCCACTAAAAGGCTGCAAAAAACAGTTAAATAGTAAAACTGTTATATCAGATTGAAATAACTTTTGTTCTATTCTAATCTTTTTTTAAATGTAATTTATTCCTGTGAACAAAGCTGACTTTTCATTATCATTACTCCAGTCTTCAGTGTCACATAATCCTTTAGTAATCACAATAATCACCAAAGTGACTTTCTTGGGAATTGAGCCCCATGACATTGGCGTTGCTAGCGACATGCTCTATCTATCAGATGAACTGCACTTCATTTGACGGGCAGAATAGAGGTACGTTCACAGGTTATTTCAGTGCACATATACCACAGTTACTAGATGTGATTTGAGTGTCATGTGTTGATAATGTTTCTCCAAGCTGCATGTAGTGATTTATTTTCGTTCTTTTTATGTGGTCTCCCTGTTCTCGAGCATCTTATAACACCACAGCCACAAACTAGTTACAATTTGTCTCCCGTTTGATCCCTTATGAATAAGTGCAATTGCCACTTACCTTCATGCCTCTGGGTTAAGTCACTGCAAGCTCCAACCACCAAGACCAAACTGCACATGTGAAAATCTACACACTCTCGCATGCAATGCACACCTATATCCTGTTCATTTCTCTTCCTCTCTCACTCCTACATGCCCTCTTTCATTTCTCCTCCCACTGAAGATGTAATATCACTGCCAGCATCTGGACGAGAGACGCTGTTGCTGAAAGATTAAAAAACGTGCAAAAAAGTATGTGACGTGGATTATTATCTGAAGCTGAAGTAGAAAAAGAGAAGCCAGGCCCTGATGGGAAGCTGGGTGTGTTGACACTTCTGTGGGTTTTGTTGCTGGCTTGTCTGTACAACTGTTAAGTGCAATCGTGTCTGTTTTAAGTGTATATGTGCACGATGCATGTTTGTTGGGTGGAGGAGGGTATTGCAAACTAAGAGGAGTGAGAAAATCTGAGAATTTTGTGCCTAAAGTAAAGTTTGCTTAAACTATTCTGAGATGTATGTCCTGCTCTCTCAAATTTCTCAATCTAAGTTTTTTTACAAGCAGGATTTGCTAATTGAAAATCTTAGTAAAAAATGTTAATTTGAGCATTTTTACATGCACGTGATATCTTTTCTTTCTGTTGCTGTTTTACTTCACAGTACTTCACAGTCCATCATTTCCTCATTCTGATTCCATTCAACACTTTTTCATAACATTGTCTCTCACTCTTTCAACACTTATGCACAACAAACTTGCATTATCTGTTATAGATCTCTCAAAATGGTGATTCACGCCATCTCAGAATCAATATTTCAATCTTTTCAAGAGTAAGATGCACAACGAGATTTCATAATGTTTGCTCAAAACATCACTAAAAGTTGCATATTAAATATTGTGTATTTTTATTTAGGTATTTATTTATTTATTTTAATCAGGGAATGTTTTTTTATAACAGAAACATACTGAATTTTCCAACAGTGTAACAAAAATGACTGTGGTTAAAGTTTCTGTGGTCCCTTCACTTTTCCAAGGAAGGAAAAGCACTGTATATTATTCTGTTTTATCTCACGGTTTATCTTCAGGACTTTCCTAATTAACTTATGGAAACTAATGTTGTATCAACTTAACAATTAAAGTAATCAGTCTGTGCTTCATCAAACATAAGTTATATAACGCCGGGGCGACAGCGGCTCAGTGGTTCATGTAGGCTGTCTACAAACCATTGTTGGTGGTTAAATGGTAGTCCCCGGTTCCACCTGACCAATGTGTCGAGGTGTCCATGAGCAAGACGCCTAACCCCAGCTGCTCCCGACGAGCTGGTTGGCGCCTTGCATGGCTGACACCGCCGTCGGTGTATGAATGAATGAGTGAGTGAGTGAATGTGAGGCAAAATGTGAAGCACTTTGGTGGCCATTGGGTCTGTGAAAGCGCTAAATAAATGCAGTCCATTTACCATTTATATAAATACATGTTTTTTTTTATAAATAATGTTTTTTATTTGTGGATCCAAGTTTTTAAGTTAATATGAGCATTAAGACTACACAATAGTGATGTAGAACAAAAGTTAGACTAACAAAGAGTGTATAAGTTTAAGTAAACTAAAAAAGTTATGTTACTTCTATACACCAAATGGATGAAACTTCACAGAAGAAAACACAACTTTAACAACAAAATAATGTAACATTACATAGAGCTAAGACATCTATTAATTCTAAACAACATAATATTTATGCTGTCATGATGTCCCCATGTTTTGACCAAAAAAATCACAAATTGTTCAAGTGCATCATCAGTGATCAAACTAAACATGCTCAGCTGCCTATTATTTGGACCTAATGCTGCTTTCATGTGCTATCGGAAATTTCCTACTTCCCACTTCTGATGTTGTAATTACAAGTTCATCGTTTTCAAGTGTTTTGTTGTTGGAAAGAATTGGACGGCAGGTGAATTTTTGCCTATTTCTTAGGAAAATCTTATTTAAGCCAAAATGTATTGAAGATATTTAATCAATATCCACTGGATTTGGAATAAAATGTAGCGGCCCGTTTGTTGAAGATTACTCTTCCAATTTGATTCACCAGATATTATTGACGAGTGTAATTTCAGTCAAATAAATCCTATTTGTATTTTGTAAAAATACATACAATGCATCATATTTATGTAAATATACACAGCTGTAGATGTTATATACATCTACACAGCTGTTGATGTTTATGTATAATGAATAAAAATGAACAGTCATATACAGTTCTCACTTTTGGCTTTTTTATGGGTCACCCAACTTGGAAACTTCAGACTTTCCCTGTAATAAATGTGACTTTAAAAGCCTGTTCATGTCCAATTTCTGAATTGGAAACTCATACGACAATTCCAATATCTCATAAGTTTGTGTTCTATATTTGTAGTTCCCTGACAAAATGGACGTTTGATCAAATAAAATAAAATTTGAAAATAATTTTTTTTTACAGTGTTCAGCTGAGCACAAAATAAGGTCCATGTTTGATCACAAACATAACATCTTATTTACTTGTTCAAATAAAGTTTCCATCACAATCTCCTTGTGTTTTTGGCAGAAGTACCATCTGTTTCTGGTGGTGTCTTTCAAAAGTTGATAACTACGTGTCAGTGTCCGGCACCCTCTCCTCCTTCATGCGTCTGTTTGCGTACCAGAACTCTGTTATGTCATCCACAGTCACTTTAGGCTGAATCCACAGCCCATTCTCCTTCCTATCCTGTTCCTGTCCTCTTCTCTTCATCCTCTCCTGCCTCTTTCTGTCTTTCTGCTTTCTGTCCGCCTCCATTGTGGATCCATTGACATACCAGAACTCCACTCTCTCCTGCACCGATGCTTTGGGGTCGGCCCAAAGGCTCTCTTTCTCGCACGTCTGGCCTCCCTTCTCCCTCTGCTTCCTCTTCTTTTTAGAGACAGACAGACGCACCCACAGGAAGATGGTTATTCCTAGGAATATGGTAGCAATCATTGCTAAAGTCCACAATGTGATGAAGCACATCAGTGTGAATTGACGAGATTTGGGGTTTGGGTTCAAACATTTATGCCAAGCTTTGCTTTCTGTGTCAGTTTTGTTTGTGGCATCGGTTAGGACACCTGTTATGATAGAGTTGTTGTTATAGGTGGTGGTATCACCGGGTGTGTCTGTTCCTGTAATGTTTTCTCTTCCTGCGTGTGCAGTAGAGTTTGTGAAACTGTTTATATGCTGCTGTGTCATTGAGTGATTTACACCACCTATCGAGGTGTGATATTCAGGTCCATCTGTAACCGTTGGGTCTCGTGCTGTTGAGGAAGCCGGTGTGATCATGGGAATGTCTGTGCTTTGTGATGTTGACCAATCGTTTCTCGCTGTTGCCGTACTTTCACCAATTGTATCTGCTGTTGTGTTGTAAGGTTCCTCTCTGTGTTCACTTGTGATGCTGTAACTTCCCTCAGTGCTCAGAGTTCCTCTCGACTCATTCGTATTAGCAAATGTGGCCTGGGTGGAGTTCGTTTCATAATTTCCTTCATCTGCTTTTGTTCTGTCACCCTCTTTCTCTGTCCGGTCTTTCCAGGGAACTGTTGAGACACTGCTGAGCAGGTCTGATAAGGTGTCTACAGTCTGAACTGTTCGTCCGTCATCAGTGTAACTCGCACTTGACATTGTTACTGTTTCATTATTTTGAGGCGTCACTCTTGCAAAGTTAGTGGAAACTGTTGTATGACTTGTATTTGTGTGGCTCATTGCAACACTGCTAGCATTGCTAATGCCTATGCCATCATCCATCATGCCTTGAGATGGAGTGCTGCTGTTGTATTGATGCAGGGATGTTGTTTCCTGTGTGGACGCCACATTTGGGGTTGTATTTGGCTGTGTATGCACTTCACTGGGTAAATTTGTTGTGCTTTCCTGTGCTTTTGTGGTCAGAGGCGAGAAAGGTGTTGTATGTATTAGGATCTTGGGTTCTTGTCTTGATTTTGTTGCTTGCATTACTTGGGTGGTTTCAGTGCTGTCAGTTATGGTGTTTGTTGGCAGTGTGTTGAAATAAAGAGCTGAGGCGATGAGGAAGTGAGTGAACCACACTGTGATGGACAGTAAAGTCATCTCCATTGTGACTTCTGTAAAAGATCGAGACGATATGAGTTCAGCCATAATGGGAAAACATTTGAAAATAAAATGAATTCACTTACAATAAAGTTCAGTGCATTATACATTAGTACCATGAACTTACAATGAACATTGGTTTAAATGTTTGTAGTTAACAAATATGAATATCATTTTATCATGCTGATTTGGTGCTCAAGAAACATTTCTTATTACCAATGTTGAAAACAGTTGCTGCTTAATATTTTTGGTGAAATATATTTTCTTCAGGATTCTTTAATGAATAGAAAGTTGAAATAACGGCATTTATTTAAAATAGAAATCTTCGGCAACGTTATAAATGTTTTTACTTTTACTTTTGATCAATTTAATGCATCCTTGATGGAAAAAAAGTCTTAATTAATATCTGACCCCAACATTTTTAACAGTAGTATAAGTATGCATATATATTTTAATAAATATAAGATAGTATTGTTAGTTAGTTAGTTATTCATAAGTTGGACCTTATTTTAAAGTGTTACCACATAATTGATGCAGTTAGAGGCTTCGTAGAATTGTGTAACACTGTTAATTAATTTACTTATTTTTGTAATCACTATAAAAAAATTGTTAAATATACTGCCTCCGCAGTATATTGAATTATTTTTAATGAAATATACTTTAATTTAATTAAATATACATAAATGTAAGTATTAAATATACTTACCCAAAAAACAACACACCAAATTCTATTGGTTTTAGGTTTTGTTAGATCAGCATGTTGGTGTGCCAGTCAGAGCAAAAATAAGTCGTGTTTCCCAGCAATCTAAACTCCGTCAACTTTGTAATGTTTGAAATGTTGCCATTTTTCCCTGTGAATTTCTAATACTGATAGCTACTGCCAAAAGACACAGTTAATTTGATTCTATTTGACTTGCCTGACTATAAACACTCCAGGCCTACAACAAACACACAACGTCACGAAGCAGCATAAAATCCACACTGCGCATTTGTATACACTAAAAACAGATGAGAAATCGAAAGCAAGATATGTCTGTATTACTTCTCGTTTAGGTTTAATCAACTGACAGAAACAAACAAACTCTACCTGATGTTAAGAACTCATCACGTTGTCTCTTCCTGATGCACTGTGATTTCTTCGTTTGCGCAGTGGTGCCTTCTGGGATACTTCTCTCCCCTCGCTGAAACTCTTCGAAGTGACGCGAGGAAATGACAGTTTGATCACCATGCCAACAGTGGGATGAGGTGAGAGGTTGTGCTGAAGAGGATGTGGTTGAGTGGCTCCACCTCTTCCCTCCATCAGTGCTGCTGTGGAAGCAAATAAAGAGCAGATATTTGAACACATCCTGTTGACTCATATTACATTCAGATTGATCAACTGCACATCACTCTAATGAGGACGCCCACTCGTCACCACAGTGCTGTTTTGATGAGATGACATAGATGTCACTAGAGTTTTGTCCTGAACACCAGTGCTTCTCAAACCTGTACGCCCCACCACTGCACATTTTGTGTGTGTCCCCCACCTAGCACAACTGATTCAACCCAACAGCTCATTAGTAGAGACTGCAAGACTTGAATTGGGTGTGTCCGCTGAAGGACACAAACAAAATGTGCAGTGGGAGGAACCAATAATTTTTTTTTTCTGAAAAACTAAAAATAATTGTACGTCAATATATTGATAAATATCTAGCATTAATATATATATTAATATTACACAAAGCCAGTAATATACACACACACACACAAAATAAACATGTTTATTGCAAGTTGATCTAAATTTAATGTAGTCTAGCCTAGACTACATTAAATTTAGATCGACTTGCAATTTAGACTGTCTAGGTCATATTTTCTTGGTAGATTTCTTTTATTTGTACATTTTCCATGGTGTTATTATGTTACAGATGGCATTATACCGGCTTTCCATGATGATATCTACCTATTTTGACTAGCCTGTTCAAAGTTGCAGGTGAAGTTGTTCCAAAATACAGTAGATTTGAATTGGATGCACAGCTTTTGATATACAGACATACACTACCATACAAATGTTTAGGTTCAGTAGATTTTTTTTTTCTCTTATTTTTACCAAGGCTTCATTCATTTTATAAAAACATAGAGTAGTTATAGTATGAAATATAAAATGGGTTAAAATACCAGGTGTAAAATGGGTATGTTCTCTCCCTAGTCTACTTGTGATCCCATCAACCAAACCGCATCTTAATACCATCTTAATAATCTGTTCTAGAGTCAAATATGAAGTCATCTGTCCGACAGCTAAAGCTTGGCTGAAATTGGGTCATGCAACAAGACAATGATCCCAAGGACCAAGCACTCCAGCAACTCCACAACAGAATGGCTGAAAAAGAAAAGAATCAAAGTCTTGCACTGGCCCAGTTAAAGTCCAGACCTCAACCAGAGGTACGTTAAGAGAGCTGTGCATAAACAGATGCCCACAAACCTCAATGTACAAAAGCAACATTTTAAAGAAAAGCTGACCAAAATTCCTCCACAATGATGCGAAAGACTGATACTATCATACAGAAAATGATTACTTCAAGTTATTGCTGCTAAAGGTGTTTCTACAAGAAATTAAATTATAGGGTGCACTATTTTTTTTTTAGTTATTTTTGCTAAACCATGACACGGTGTTATACGTAATGTGTTCTATTTACCTCATTTTAAGACCTGCTTGCGACCAGATGATTTTTTATTATGGCCTGATACACAAAACCATAGAATTCAAAAGGGTGTACTTTATTTTTCACATGACTGTAGATAGCTGTGTGAGATCAATATCACATCACCACTTTTTCCGGTGTCTGTGTCTAATACACATCAGTCCTGGTCATCTCTTTCTCTATATCCACTCACTATCCTCCATAATTCTACTGCACATCTACATTCAATTCTATCTGTTCCTTTTTGTCCTTTCGTTGATGCCATATTTGCTGTGTCAGTGTTTAATTGAGGATTGGCTTGGATTAGCTGTTTGAGATAGCCTTAATCTGTTTGAGTCACTGAGACAGTTTATGAGAGAAGAGCAGAGGGTAATCACAGAGTGTGCCTGACAACAGATGTGTTAGTTAACCTGACAGAAAGGAAAATTTGTCAAAGATTTCTAGATGGACAGTGAGGTTGTCAAAGAAGTAACACAGAGTGAGGAAGAAATGGAGCAGGAACTGTCCTCTGAGAGAGGCGAGGACAGTGAACTAGAGGAAGATGAACCTGAAGAGGAGGAGGAAACAACTGAAATGCAGGGCAGAGGGGATAAGAGGGATGTGGTGGACTGGAATGGGTTTATTTCAGGAGAAGGTCTTGCAGCTAAAGAGGAGGCGCTGCTGGACTGGAAGCCAGGTGACCCTGTGACCCCTCAGTATGTCCTCAGACTACCAGGATACACAGACGGTGAGGACGACGCAAACAAAGCAGCTTATTTGTGTTTTTGTTTGTTTTACTGCACAATAGTTTTCTTTTCTTAACTATTATTGGTTTTGTGTGCAGATTACCTGTGCTCCCTAGAAGACAATGTCTACAATATTAGCTTCTCACGCTTTAAAATAAGAGACCTGGAAGGTGGATCAGTCATTGTGGACATTAAGAGACACTGTCCAACAGGTATGTTGGGCTGTGTGATTTTTTAAAGACAAATAACTTGGCCAAGTATGATGTCTCGGATTTTGATTGAGATTGAACTGTTTATGCTAATGAGATGCCAAACGTGTCTATTTGAATAGTTTTAAATAATGCTGATTGGCTTCACTACACCAGTCAAAAGAATGAATCTGTATTTTGACATAGATGGGGTTATTTGACTCTTAGATGGGGTTTATTTGACTCTTCTTTTTCATTCGGTTCCCATATTGCTGCAATTGTTTTTATCACCTGGACAATATTGTTCCTCTCTCACTCTGGCTGATGCAGAACCCTTGGTACATTATTACTTCACGTCTGGATTAGTGCAATGCCTTGTTTATTGGCTTACCAAAATAAGCACACTAGAAGGTTGCACTATGTCAAAAAAGTGACCTTACCTTGACCAGATGCAATACTCACATTATTAGGGCCCAAGCCCTGAAAGGGCGAAGGCCCTATTGTTTTCCTAAGGATTATTAGGGCCCAAGCCCTGAAAGGGCGAAGGCCCTATTGTTTTCCTAAGGATTATTTATTAGGGCCCAAGCCCTGAAAGGGCGAAGGCCCTATTGTTTTCCTAAGGATTATTTATTATTATTATTTTGTAACCTTTTGGGCATTTTTGGGGCCCTTAACGTGCTCGAAAACTCTTGAAACTTTGCACATGGGTCAGAACCCGCGGCCATCAGAGCCGGGCTGAAGCTGGTACCCGGGCGTGGCAGGGCGGCTCGTCAGCGCCCCCTGGAACGGGGTCCGAACACTTGGTCCATAACTCAAACACGTTTGTATATAATAATATGAAACTCGGTGCACATGTTGATCTCATAGTTTCATCTATACCTCGCGCTTTTACTTTTTACCCCAGCCCAACAGGAAGTCGGCTATTGAGGTTTGTTTGTAAAACGCTCGCAATGGAATGTTAAATACTCCTCCTAGAGCTTTGATCCAAATTCGACAAAACTCGGTCAGCATGAAGTCAAGACATTGAGGATGAAAGTTTGCGAGGGGATTTTTTATATCTCGAACGGTTTGGCCGTGGCGAGGAAACGAAATCATGGCGAGAAACGTGAAACAGGAAGTGTGTTATAACTTCAGCATACATTAACTGATCTTGATGAAACTTCAGCAGTGTGTTCGCTGTAAGAGGACGATCACATGGATGTGACTATTGTGAGTCAAAGTTATAGCGCCACCAACTGGCAGCAGGAAGTGTTTCACTTTCAAAATGCTTTGATATCACCCTTTTATTTTTACCCGATTTGCTTCAAACGTCATCTGTATAATGTAAACATACGGCAGATGTAGACCTGTGAATGGATTCTTGATATCTTTGAAACTGTTGCCGTGGCGACGCATCAAACGTTACCATTCTTTTAGGATGCTTTTGAGACCCTTAGCATGCTTGAAATTGCATGAAACTCGACAGACACATCACATTTATTAGCCAGTAGACACGTGCAAAGTTTCAGAAACGGGCGTGGTGAGGGCTCAGTAGCGCCACCTTTTGACAAAAGTGGGGTTGTTAGTTTTATCTACAGTTACAAAAATCGGTATGTATATTGTACTCCTCGAGCCGGACAACTTTCTAATTGACACTCATTAGCTAGGACCCACAGAAAGTCAGATATGTTTGTTTGAATGTGGTCTTGCTCAATCTGAGCCTACATCTCTCTTTGCCTGTCTGTGTATGTGTGTGTGTTTGTAGGGGGAGGGGTCTTAACCATTTCACTCCTGTGTGTATGGCCTGCATAAAAAATAAATGCCTTAAGCCTGGTATTTTTTAAATAAGTTTTTTATTTTTTATAAGTAAAGGCATATAACCAGTTTAATTGTAGTGCATTAATAGTTTTATATAATTAGTTTATTAATTAAATTAACTTGGTCCATAAACTTGATCTGAAAATTTGGTCCATAAATCAAACACACTTGCATGTAATAATATGACTTGAGTGTTAATCACATCATGTTTTCAGTTTGAATATAAAATATATAAATTATGTAAAAAAAATAAAGTTGATCCAGCTTGAGCGCAGGCTGAGAATAGCGCTGTCATGACTGGATCAGAGATCATCAGTCATGCCCTCTCATACCTTACGCGCACACCACGCCCACTTACATCAGATCACATCAACATGTCAGCCGGAGGGATACCGAGGGTCGCTTTCGGATTCAAGAATTTCTTACAACAAGATGGCAAAAGAACAGCGCTTTGCAAGACATGCAACGTTAAGATCGCGGACAGTCAGATGACAACCTCCAATTTCGTCCGTCATTTGAAGAGCCAGCCATTCTGCCCAGTAAGTGCTTGTCAATTTGTTAATGTTATCTGGTTAGCTCGTTCGTAGTTAGCTAGCTAATGTAAGTTAAAGGAGAACTCCGGCGCAAAATTACACATTGTTACCTAGTCAACCGTTATCTGAGATTTGTTTTCATGACTGCCGAATGTAAATAGCCTAGTTTTATCTATAAAAACAGTTTAGCCTATAAGTGACGTCCGACATTCTGCATATTGTGTTATTTTGTTAAGCCCCACTAAACGCATAAAAAACTGTAAAGCACAATCAAGTTTTCACACTATATTCCAAGACTTCTAAAGTCATTTAATAGCTTAATGTGTGGTAAAATTAATATTTTAGTCTCTAAGTTAAAGTTAACGGAAAGTCATCTCGCCTCAGTCATTCTCCATGCATCAGCATTAGCGCGTCGCGTTCGGTTGCGACAGTAACACGACGACACTCTCTTCAAGATCAATGTTCCCAATATTATACTTTATTTGTAGATAAGGCATAAAGGTCTATGATTTGCATAAAATGACTATCTTGCTGGAGTGGAGTTTATTGCCCTTTAGAATACACTAAGCATTAGTGCTGCACGATTAATTATATCGCAGTCGTAATAGCGATCTCAAACCTATGCAATTATATAACGCAAAATGCCGCGATTTTATATGAAATAAACAAAGTAGGGCTATTAGCGCAGCATCTCTTCTTTTTTGTCATCCTTTGACTAGTGTTACAAGATCCCCCTCTTATTGGTTCAAATGCCTTTTCGCATTTTGCACGACAAGAAGTGAAAAGCTGCCTGTGAGTGCCCTAGATTAGATGATACGCATAATGCGCATGCACTGACCGTGTGCCAGCCCAGAATAAACAGTTCTCTTTCGAGCTTGAACGAACAATAGCACACACAATTATGCCAAAATGTGGTTTTGTCTAGTATCTTCATAACATAAGAAAAGTCTATGGATAAAAAGAGTTGTGCTATGAGGCGCGTGTGAGATCCGCGTCTCGGCAACGGGTGCTCTTAAAGGGCCAGCAGCGAATAAAGCGTTCTTTCAGTAAAGTTAAAAGAACAAAGGGAAATTAGAAAATTACTCACTGATCTTGAGTAAAGAACTTTTGTAGCTTTAATAAGGATTATTATATATATAATTTATGATTCAGGCAGCGCAGACTGTTTGATAACTTTATTCAATTTCTGTACCTGTTAAGACAGGAAGGGCACAGGTAAATATGTTTTTTATTATGGGTTTATGCGGGGATTGTTTGAAGTTCACTTAATTTAAAAGCTGTTATATATTTTTTTTAAGCCTAATAATTTTTTTAAAAGTTGATGGCTTTCAATTGATGGAATCACTGTAATGTTGGTTTGGTTGATGGTTTATTGATCATTATAGGTGTTATCAATCATTTATTGTTGTTGTTGTTTTTAGTTTGAGTTGAGAAATAAACATTAATCTGTGTGTGCATTTTACTTTAGAACCAAGCAAGTTGGACTCATGAAACCATTTTATTATATCGGAGTCGCAAATCGCAATTGCAATATTGGCTCAATAATGGCAATATGACATTTTCCCAAATCGTGCAGCCCTACTAAGCATAGATTATAGATACCATCCCTTCGCTATGTTCTTTTCAATGTGAAGCGTTGCGTGCTGTGACTTGGTGTTGCTTCAAGTGCATCATTCTGCACACGGGATGCGCATGATTGCTTATAATACTTTGGGGAGACAAGGGGGCGTGGCCTAAGGGAATATCACTCGTGATGTTAAGTGGTGTTACCCCGCCATCGCTGATACAACCTTTAGCAGTTATGTTTTTGCTTCTTGAGAGAGAGAGAAAGTGTGTGTGTGTGTGTGTGAGCAGTGGCGGTTCTAGGCGGGGGCCTGGGGGGGCCAGTGCCCCTGCGACAACAAGCTTGGACCCCCTTGTGGCCCCCCTAAATGTGGAGTCAGTGTGAAATATTTTTTTTATAGTGTGTCACGCATTGAGCATGACAGTCACTCGTTTCAGTCTTTTGTCTCACACTCCCGTCACACATTGTATTTCTCATGCGGAAAAACTATTAATAATATATTTAATATACGCAATTTCTCTGGCCGCGCCGCTCTCACGTGAGAATCAAGCGCGTCTCGCCTGGAGTTCAGCAGTCGACCCTGCTACGCATCAGCCAATCAAAAAAAGAGAAGTGCTACTTAATAGCCAATCAGAAAAGGGCACTATTGTATCTGGGTAAAATTTAACGCAACAACCAATGAAAAAAAGCATATCCTGGAATTGTTCATATGATTCTGTTACAACATCTTCCGAAAGTTTCTTCACCCGTCCCACAGATGAAACTAATCACTGGAGCTCCGAACATCACTTGGAGCACGGAGTAAGTCATGATCTCCTGTTTTAATGTTACAACAAATTCACAACTTGTTTGACAAAAACTATGACAACTTGACTGATGTAAGATGAATCTTTCCCGTAGCGTAAGCTAGCTTACGCAATGCTCGTTCCCTCATCTAGAGAGAACCGAGGTTACGTTAGGTAATCGATTCGTTTCCCATTTAATTAGTATCAGTCTGTAACTTAGACAACAGTTTTACAGCCTGTTCACTGACAACACCTGCTCAGAACAAGTAGTCTAGGCCTAGTCATCTTATTACACGAATCACGATGACTGACATATTGTCACATTATAAACATCTCTCTCTCCAAATAGGCTTAATAATTTTATTAGCACTAGATAAATTAAAGTGTAATGCATAGTCGATTTTAAAACATCTCTCTCTCCAAATAGGCTTAATAATTTTATTAGCACTAGATAAATTAAAGTGTATTGCATAGTCGATTTTATAGGTCACTTTTAAAATCATGTCATATTTTATAATTATATCCTGGCCAAGGATGCATTAATTATTGCTTCTGTCTTTCAAAGATGTCAGGAAAAAAACAATTATAAAAAAGCTCATTCACCCTGAGAGGAAAGCCCCCTAAAAAGGCCAGTTTAGAGGATAATTTGCTGATCTTTTTGCAAAAAAAAAAAAAAAAAACCCCACAAAAATCGTAGATTAATTTGTAAAAATTATATATATATATATATACATACTGTATATTCAATGTAAAAAATAAAATGGAAATTCAAATACAGACTGATATATGTAATGCAAATGTAAAAATATAATGGAAATGCAAATTGTTGGATAATTATAAACATGGTATTTTGCTTATTTATGCTTCAGTGCAGTGCAGAAAATGATATGGTCTAAATGTAACTGGCCCCTCTAACAGTACAACTGGCCCCAGCTTGGCCCCCCAGTTGAAATGGTCTAGAACCGCCACTGTGTGTGTGTGAGAGAGAGAGAGAGAGAGAGAGAGAGAGAGAGAGAGAGAGAGAGAGAGAGAGAGAGAGAGAGAGAGAGAGAGAGAGAGAGGAGAGGAGAAATGTAACAAAGTTTAATATTGTTTGTAAACTGTGTTTGAGAGAGAGGAAGGTGTTCAGAGAGTCTGTAGGATGTTAAGCTGTTATTTGTTTTATGGACTCAATGTTGAAAATTTAAAACATTTCAAACACACTGTTGGCAGAAGTGAAAAATAAATAATTTTATGAAGTTACAATTTTGTTTGATTCCATGGTGTATTTTACTGAACATGAGTATTTACAATGCAAATTATTGTAATTTACTGGCAAATACTTATCTTGTCTTTTCATTTTATTAAGATCAGATTCTGCATGTAAAATTAAAATAATAAGGTGACTTGACTTGCACTTGACTTAACCTACTACAAGACTTGACTTGACTTGACATAGCCTGTGACTTGACTTGACTTGCCCCCCCCCCCAAAAAAAATACTTGAGACTTGACGGTTAAGACTTGAGACTTACTTGAGACTTGCGTGACCTGCGCCCATCTCTGCTCTAAGTTTTAAGACAGTTCAAATGGAAGTTGGGAATTATGTGTTGTTTGAATAAATCTCCTAGGAGAAATACATCAAATTACAACGCATGTGTTTACCAATCACCACCATACTCGGTGTGCATGAAGTCAAGACATTGAGGATGCTCAATTCCGGACGGATTTTTGATATCTCGAACGGTTTGGCCGTGGCGAGGAAAATAATTTTATGACTAAAAAAGGACACATAAAATGTGTTAACTTTGCTCGTTTTACCTACAGTTACAAAACATGCCACGTATATTGTTCTTGTCAAGCCGATCAACTTTCTAATTAACAGTAAGAAGCTCAGACCAAAAGAAAGTCAGATATTGCAGTTTGGATGTGTATCTTGTCTCTATCAGTGTCTGTGTGGGAAGAGGGAGGGGGGGGGGGGGTTGCTGGTGTCTGCGTTTATGTGTGTGTGTGTGTGTGTGTGGCTGACTGTAGATTTTTTCTGCAAGTCCTTATCTTTTTGCATAACAATTTTGTATTTTTTTAAATGACAAAATATGCATATAACCCTAATCTTTTAAATGTATAGTTTGCTTTAAATAAAAGTAAGATAAATTGGTAAACTACAAATTGGTAATTGAAGCTGAATGAATTTAAAATTAATGTGCTATATTTCAATACATTTGCTTTCCTTAATATTGTAAAACACTAACCTCATTTATATGTGTGTGTGTGTGTGTTTGTATGTATATATATTTTGCAAAGCCCTCACTGATGCAAGCTCTTCTGCACACTTCTCTTCGACAGTCAATGCGGAGGTTAAGTTTTTGCACGTCGTGCAGAATAACCCTCTTTATATATATATATATATATATATATATATATATACTTAAAAAAGCGGGGTTAAGTTTTTGCACGTCGTGCAGAATAACACTAAAGGCACCATATATATACTTAAAAGTGGGGTTGTTAGTTTTATCTACAGTTACAAAAATCGGTATATACATTGTACTCCTCAAGCCGTACAACTTTCTAATACATAGTCATTAGCTCGGACCAAGAGGAAGTCAGATATTTTGGTCTGAATATGGTGAGCCTCTCTCTGAGCCTACGTCCCTGTATGGCAAGCCCTTTTAACATTTAAAAGCTAAGTTTGCCTATCCGGAATTAACATTGTAGATATCAACAACGTCTTTCTGTCTAGTCGTTACACTTTGGATAGTTTGTATTATATCATTTAAGATATCTGTAACATAATTGTGACTAGTCGAAATGACAGAGTATGGCAAGCCGTTTTAACATTTAATCATGAAAGGGCCAAAGCCTTCGGCACCGCCACCCGGGTGCCTTTAGGTAACTAAAGGAACCGGGGTTGCGGTGCCTCCGGCTTGGGCCCGCCATCGCTGCTCGCAGCTATATTTATTATTATTTTTGTAACCTTTTGGGCATTTTTGGGGCCCTTAACGTGCTCGAAAACTCTTGAAACTTTGCACACGGGTCAGAACCCGCGGCCATCAGAGCCGGGCTGAAGCTTGGTACCCGGGCGTGGCAGGGCGGCTCGTCAGCGCCCCCTGGAACGGGGTCCGAACACTTGGTCCATAACTCAAACACGTTTGTATGTAATAATATGAAACTCGGTGCACATGTTGATCTCATCGTTTCATCTATACCTCGCGCTTTTACTTTTTACCCCAGCCCAACAGGAAGTCGGCTATTGAGGTTTGTTTGTAAAACGCTCGCAATGGAATGTTAAATACTCCTCCTAGAGCTTTGATCCTAATTCAACGAAACTCGGTCAGCGTGAAGTCAAGACATTGAGGATGAAAGTTTGCGAGGGGATTTTTGATATCTCGAACGGTTTGGCCGTGGCGAGGAAACGAAATCATGGCGAGAAACGTGAACCAGGAAGTGTGTTATAACTTCAGCATACATTAACTGATCTTGATGAAACTTCAGCAGTGTGTTCGCTGTAAGAGGACGATCACATGGATGTGACTATTGTGAGTCAAAGTTATAGCGCCACCAACTGGCAGCAGGAAGTGTGTCACTTTCAAAATGCTTTGATATCACCCTTTATTTTTACCCGATTTGCTTCAAACGTCATCTGTATAATGTAAACATACGGCAGATGTAGACCTGTGAATGGATTCTTGATATCTTTGAAACTGTTGCCGTGGCGACGCATCAAACGTTACCTTCTTTTAGGATGCTTTTGAGACCCTTAGCATGCTTGAAATTGCATGAAACTCGACAGACACATCACATTTATTAGCCAGTAGACACGTGCAAAGTTTCAGAAACGGGCGTGGTGAGGGCTCAGTAGCGCCACCTTTTGACAAAAGTGGGGTTGTTAGTTTTATCTACAGTTACAAAAATCGGTATGTATATTGTACTCCTCGAGCCGGACAACTTTCTAATTGACACTCATTAGCTAGGACCCACAGAAAGTCAGATATGTTTGTTTGAATGTGGTCTTGCTCAATCTGAGCCTGCTGTCTTTGCCTGTCTGTGTATGTGTGTGTGTTTGTAGGGGGAGGGGTCTTAACCATTTCACTCCTGTGTGTATGGCCTGCATAAAAAATAAATGCCTTAAGCCTGGTATTTTTTTAAATAAGTTTTTTATTTTTTTATAAGTAAAGGCATATAACCAGTTTAATTGTAGTGCATTAATAGTTTTATATAATTAGTTTATTAATTAAATTAACTTGGTCCATAAACTTGATCTGAAAATTTGGTCCATAAATCAAACACACTTGCATGTAATAATATGACTTGAGTGTTAATCACATCATGTTTTCAGTTTGAATATAAAAAAATATATAAATTATGTAAAAAAAATAAAGTTGATCCAGCTGGAGCGCAGGCTGAGAATAGCGCTGTCATGACTGGATCAGAGATCATCAGTCATGCCTTCTCATACCTTACGCGCACACCACGCCCACTTACATCAGATCACATCAACATGTCAGCCGGAGGATAACGAGGGTCGTCGTCGCTTTTGGATTCAAGAATTTCTTACAACAAGATGGCAAAAGAACAGCGCTTTGCAAGACATGCAACGTTAAGATCGCGGACAGTCAGATGACAACCTCCAATTTCGTCCGTCATTTGAAGAGCCATATTCTGCCCAGTAAGTGCTTGTCAATTTGTTAATGTTATCTGGTTAGCTCGTTCGTAGTTAGCTAGCTAATGTAAGTTAAAGGAGAACTCCGGCGCAAAATTACACATTGTTACCTAGTCAACCGTTATCTGAGATTTGTTTTCATGACTGCCGAATGTAAATAGTTTTATCTATAAAAACAGTTTAGCCTATAAGTGACGTCCGACATTCTGCATATTGTGTTATTTTGTTAAGCCCCACTAAAGGCATAAAAAACTGTAAAGCACAATCAAGTTTTCACACTATATTCCAAGACTTCTAAAGTCATTCAATAGCTTAATGTGTGGTAAAATTAATATTTTAGTCTCTAAGTTAAAGTTAACGGAAAGTCATCTCGCCTCAGTCATTCTCCATGCATCAGCATTAGCGCGTCGCGTTCGGTTGCGACAGTAACACGACGACACTCTCTTCAAGATCAATGTTCCCAATATTATACTTTATTTGTAGATAAGGCATAAAGGTCTATGATTTGCATAAAATGACTATCTTGCTGGAGTGGAGTTTATTGCCCTTTAGAATACACTAAGCATTAGTGCTGCACGATTAATTATATCGCAGTCGTAATAGCGATCTCAAACCTATGCAATTATATAACGCAAAATGCCGCGGATTTTATATGAAATAAACAAAGTAGGGCTATTAGCGCAGCATCTCTTCTTTTTTGTCATCCTTTGACTAGTGTTACAAGATCCCCCTCTTATTGGTTCAAATGCCTTTTCGCATTTTGCACGACAAGAAGTGAAAAGCTGCCTGTGAGTGCCCTAGATTAGAATAGATGAGACTCGCATAATGCGCATTGCACTGACCGTGTGCCAGCCCAGAA
>NW_024121321.1:15874471-15936571 GCF_016745375.1 Pimephales promelas
AAAGCTTAAATTATCTGAGATTCTCAAAAAAGTGTCTTTTAAAAAAGAAGAGCCTCGTCCTCGGGCGCCCGGCCACGCTATCTTAAGAGATGCTTCAGATGTTCTACAACCTGAGGATTATCCTGCTTCACCATGTAAGTTTTCAGACGTACAAGATATACAGCCTGTTTTATGGATATAGAAGTTGAGACACAGGAGGCACTGTCAGGAATGTGTTCTTGATTTGTTTTATGCCTATAATACACTACATTTGGGCGGTTAGATTTATTTTTTTATTTTTTAATTTTGAAAGAAGCTTCTTATGCTCAACAAGACTGCATTTGTTTTAAATAGTTAAAATGTAATATTGTGAAATGTCATAGAATTGTTTTCCATTTAATATAGACGAATCCGGCGAAACTACCGGAAGTAAGCGGGGCGCCATTACTGAGCTGTTGCTGGGTAGCGTTGCGCCATTGCCTCCTATTGTTTTAGTTGCAACTTGCGTCCACTGGAATAAACAGCCCGCCGATTTACGACTGTCACTAACGTTACAACGTTATCCCTTGTATAAATGTCGAGTGGGTAAACAGTTTCCGTTATAAATTGTTTCATGGTGGCAGTAAAATTTCAATTTTGAAGAGAAAACACTGTGAATACCGGGCGACGCCCCTGTCTGGTGATTTGGGCGAGTACAAGACGTGGACATTCGCGTATAATAACAATTATTTAATGACATAAGTAAAAAAAATATAATAAATATGTGATATAGTAATCAGCAAAATCTCCTCTCTTGCTATTTTTTCTATTAAATTAACATGCTATGGTCATTAAATGGCTTTCCTGAGCTAAATGTAACGTTATGTGACATAATTGTTCTCCCGCTGTTATATTGACCTCTTTCCATGGTTTAAAAACACTAATTGGTCGATATTATGTATACTTTCTAGCTGTAACGTTACCTTACCTTGCCTTTGCAATGTGAAAATGAAGATAAATAATGGACACAAATGAAAACATGAATTTGTTTATTTGATTTCATTCATTTATTTATTTATTGTTGCCAAAATGGACAGATCTTTTTATAGTTTCCTCGTTAGCAAACGTTAGCCTAGCTAGCTTGCCAAGCTATTTTCATAAATAACGTTAATCTGTAAGATCGTTTGTACCTTCATCTGTGACTGGAGGCCACTGCAGTCACAGATCAAACCAACAAGTCATTCTGCCTGGCTGTAGCTGTCATCGAGGGTGAGTTCGCGTTATCACCGAGGTTTGTTTACATAGCGGTGCATATGTCTATATGCCTGTGTAACAGCTCAGTAATGGCGTCGCCACAAGATGGCAGCCTACACAGAACGCTCGTCGGATTCGTCTATATCTTAAAGGTGCTCTCGATGTCGGGTGACGTCACTTCTTGTTGACGTTCGAAGTATTGTCAAACAAAACGGAGTCTAGCTAGACTCATCCTGTCCCTCTCCTGTAGTTTTACTGATACTTCATTCAAGTTGTAATGGCCAAGTTAGATAAATGCTTTCATATAATGTAGAAAAGAGTAACATTACCAGAAAAACACAATAAAACGTTTTGCCACCCGATGTTGTAACTTTAGCGCCCATAAGGACGCAATAATAGCAAAAAATGTTAGCTTTGCATTTCCCAGTGAGCGTAAACTAACATTATCTGAATGTCGGATTGGAAGCCCTTCTGCCGCAGGAGATCTCGCCACTTTTAAAAGGCTTTTCTAATGTAAATTCGGGACTTCGCGCATCCCTTATCCTTTTCCCTCTTCTTTGCATTTTTGCAATCTGTTCATCGGAACTTCGTCTCGTTGTTCGTGTGTCGGCCATATCAAACTTAAAGAGTTATAATTCTAACTTCCCTCTTCATGCTTCTCTCTCCTCTCCTCCACACCCCCTTCATGTGTATGCGCACAGCACTAACCACCCAAATCATTCTAGTTGGTTATTGGCTCGATCACTGTTTGTTTTGTTTCGTGGAGCGGGTTGGGCAGTTTGTTTTTGTTGCCGTTGGTGGAGCCTGGACTGTCTACAGAGACCGTGTTTTTTTTTTTTTTACAGTGTGTTCAGGGGACAGCCAGCTAGCAGATAGTGAGGAGATGTTTGCTCTGTGTCAAAAAATGGTTTGGCCTAAAAAATGCGTGACATCGCTTAGAGCCCCTTTAAAATGTAATTTATTTCTGTGATGCAAAGCTGAATTTTCACCATTATTACTCTAGTCTTCAGCGTCTCATGATCTTTCAGAAATCACACATCATTCAGAAATCATCCTCATCATCACTTTACTATCACTTTTGATCAATTTAAATGCATTCTTGCTGAATAAAATTATTAATTTCGTACTGACACCAAACTTTAGTACGATATGAACTCTGCTCATGATATTATGTAATTTTTTTTTTCCTCAGCCCGTCCTCCTGAGTTTTATGATGATGTGGCAGAAACTTTGGACAGAATTGCACAGAAACACAGTGTAAAAAAGAAATCCCCTGTTAAACCTGAGCCAAGTCCACCCAAAGGTACATATAAAAGCATAAACTGATGCAAAACTTGTTTATGACCTGATGAATTTAATATGTGTGAAGTACATTTTCAGTGGAATATCAAAGCAAGAGCAGACCAGTAATGTTACGTCACATCTTGCTGTTTGATTTAGTTATGGAAAGGGATGTGATTTAACAATACAGTGCTTGAACAATAGCTTATTGTTATAGTGGACTGATGGTCTGGCTGAGGTCTTTTCACTTGTTTTTGTTTGGAGATTAGGTTACACTTCTTCTTTTTGTTTGCAGTAAATGACAAAGAAGCTGTGGTTCAGCAGCTAGTTCAGATATTGACTTCAGAGGGGGATACCATTAACAGCAAGGTATATTCCCTGATCTGAGTTCACCTTTCTTTCTAATCATTTTTATATCTCTCTAGGATATAGAGTAAACTTTGCTCTTAAAGCAGCTCTTGGTTCTTTATCGTAAAGTTTTAATTGAAGTCATAAATTTTGAGTTTTTGACTATTTATAGTCATATTTTGAGTTGCTGCCTTGTTTATCATTGTTAATTGTGGTTTAATGTTGTAGATAAACACCAACCCCTTCCTGCGGTCCACCCTCTCCCGCATCTCCTACGCTTCTTTTGCCAAACTCCTTGACACGTACGCCGGTCAGAGTGAAGAACCTCCTGTTCCCGCACCGGTCAGCCCTACGCTGCGGCGTCTCGCCATCACCATGGACGTGTCTCGTCGAGTCGTCACAGCTACTGGTGTTCAGCGTCTCACAGGCTATGCTGAACGCTACATGGAAAGCTTTGCACCATGGGTGAGGAGCCACGGAGGATGGGTGAGCAGTTTTTGCTATCTAACTTTTCCTCAGTCTCTCTTTGGGATGTTCATCTGCTTTTTTCTTCCAGAAGGGGGCACAATTGTGTCAAGTAATCCTCTCTTTTTGTGTCTTCTTCCACAGGATAAAATTGCATATTTGGATGAGGTCCTGGAGTGTGATTGACCTCAGACCTTTTCATAATGAACTCATGAAAGTTCTCAAATCATGTAGCATGACCTCTGTGAGGCAAAGAAGAAGACTGGGGAATTGACACTACTTGATTAGAAATTTTCTCTGCTGATGTATTTATTATTCTTTTGTATTTTGGATGTTTTTTATGTGACATTTTATACTAAAATACATGATGTCAATCTTCTTCTGTTGTACTGCATTCTTTTTTATTTGTAATGACTTTAACCGACGATAATATAGTACAGACCATTGGTTTAGTATAACAAATCATCAACTCTTAAACATTTAATTTCCATTTATAGGAAATTTACATTAATTGCATGTTCATCGCAAGCAGTTATAACGGTATTTAACAAAGAGTGCAATAATTCTAGGATTTACATTTTTCACCTACTGTATACCTTTACTTTATATTCATTTAATCTTATTTTTCTAAGTACAATTGAATTATTTAGCCTTTTATCTGGTAAATTAATTTATTTGAGATTCGTCTGAGCTGTACTATAAGTGCAGTACTATAATCTATGTGCACATGCATATCACGTCGAGTATCTCTAATAGGCAAATCTGTTTAAACATTCATTACATATTCAGAATAGAGCGAAGGATGGGTCAGTCCATGTATTTTTCTGCTCGTAGGATTTGGCAGTACATCAGCATGGAGAACACCAAAGCAAGAATCTGGAGGGAGAAAAATGCGGTCGCATTATACCAGTGCTTAAATTCATATATTAATCAAATTATACCAGATACACAAGTTTAAAAGTACCTGAACAATTCCAATACAAACTCCAAACCCAAGCACCGAGGTGATGTTAGCCAGCAGCCAGTCCTTAGCCTTCTCATAACACGGCTAAAACACATTCAAAAAACAGTTTTATAAACTGGTCATCATCCCAAAGTAAGCCGTGACCGTAATCAGGGTCTCGGTTTGATTTGAGATAATGACTGGCTGGAACTACATCTTTTTTAATACATAGTTACCAAATACATAAACAAACGGACATGAAATTGTAATTGTACTCCATACCATTCAGATGTTTGGGGTTAGTAACTTCTTTCACTCTTGGTTTCACAGACAAGGCAGTCTCAGACTAAAATGCATGTTTGAGCTGCTTTAACTGAAAGCAACTTGCTCTAATATATCTTAAAATATGTCAGTGCCGTTGTTTTGTCTCAAGATTCAAACCAGTAATGGGTTATATATAATAAGTTATTATTATATATAATAAGTTATTAAAGTCACTTAAAGGCCCTAATTGAACTAAGACCTAATCCTGGCTTAATCTAAGACCTGTCTGTGAAACCGGGCCTTTATGATTTGGAAAGACAGTCTTATGCTCACCAAGTCTGCAATTATCGGATCATAAATACAGTAAAAGCAAAAATTTCTATTATTTTTCAAATTTTAAATATATTTGTAAGAAATTTGAGAAAACTAAAAATTGTTTACTGTAATATGTCATTAATAGCATTATACGACTTAAAATATGATCATTTTGAAGATATTTTGTTTGTAACTGTAAATTGTAAGTTCTGATTACAATTTAAAATAAAATTAAAAAATAGTGATTTTTTTTAAAGTGTACATTTTACGATGTAATTTATTCCTGTGATGACAAAGCTGAATTTTCAGCATCATTACCCCAGTCTTCAGTGTCAAATGATCCTTCAGAAATAATAACCATAATATGCTGATTTCTTACAAAAATGCATCGTTTCGCTTCAGATGGCCTTTATTATCCCCCTGGAGCCGTGGTTTGGATTACTTTTATTATTTATGGATGCGCTTTTTTGGGCTTCAAAATCTCCGGTGCTACTCACTCCCATTATACAGCTTTGAAGAGCCAGAATATTTTTAATAGCCTATAATTTTGAATGTGTTTGGCTGAAATAAGAAAGTCATATTATGCAACACCTAGGATGGCTTGAGGGTGAGTAAATTATGGGATCATTTTAATTTTTTGGATGAACTAACACCTTAACATATCAGATTTATGTAGGGTTTGTGCCAGATTTCATTTTATAATACGCTTATGGTTGCAATTATCAACCGCTGGCAGGATTGAGGGACGTGTGGTACTGACTCCATGACCCCAGAAATGTTCTGACCTCTTCCCAATGATGGCATTCTACAGATTTATCCCTGCAGCAAGAGAAAGGAAGTTTGCCTTCTGATGTTTTATTGTGCCAGTCGGTGTGGTTGCTCACGCCACAGCACTTGAACTGAAAGAGACAGAATCCATGATATACATTGAAAAATCTTATTCTTCATATTTGTGACCGTTATAAACCCAACTCACAATCGTCTGCATTTTGTTCCAGGAATTTTGCAGCCCTTTATTTCTTTCATAGTCATTCATTCCTTCTCTTAGGTCATCCTTAGCCTTTTTGTCCAACTAAATGGATGAAAACCGAGACAAGCGGATAAACAGGAAGTAGAAGGCAAAGTGTTTTCCTGAAAGGAAAGGCTGAAATATTTGCAAGGCTCAGACGTTAGTCTCTTACCTCTTCATGATACACACTCAAAACCAAAATCAGTGCCATTTCTGTCAGGACTAGAAACAAGAGGATCACAAAAAACTGAAAGAACAAGAAAAAGCTATTAGAGTACATGAATGACAACAATATTCCCATAGGGATAAAACTCACCAATTAAATATTTGTATTAACGCATTTACTTCTCGTAGGCAACAGTGATATGCCTTCCTCTGCTTCTCAGATATTTAACCTGAAAAGTATCATTCTGGTCTCAAATTTGCCAAAATCAATCAAATTCTTAGATTTCAATATGAACTAAAATATTTCTCATCAAATACAAGTCCAAATTATTTGAACTATACTGCTATAGACACTAATTTTTTTACCTATAAGGAGAAATATTAGAGAGGATGATACTTGAACTTATTTTTTTTACAGGAAATTAAAATAATTTAATTATGTACATTATTAAATTAATATACTGCCGTTCAAACATTTTAATTTTAAATGTTCTGGAATAAATTATCTTTTATACTGGCATCATGGGTGGCAAAAATGACGTCATGCTTACCAAGGACATACAGCAGAAACTATTAAAATATTATTACATTTTAAATAACTGTTTTCTATTTTAAAATGTAATTAGAGCTAGAGTGGGCAAAAATATATATGAAGAGTTCAGATGCAAAAGCCTCTAAGTGCCATTTGAAATTTTCTTCTAAAATGGTCATTTTTATCAAGCTTATATATTCAAGTTCAGTAATTTCACTTAAATGACAATTAATAGGTAATCCTCATTGCAATTTAAGTGAAATTACTGAACTTAAATATACAAGCTTGACAAAAATGATCATCCTAGAAGAAAATTTCAAATGGCACTTAGAGGCTTTTGCATCTGAACTCTTCATATATAAACACATTTTGTTGGTTGAAAAACTCTTCACATCCTGAGAGCAATCAATAACATCTGGTCGAAATATGTAAACGATGGAAATGCTAAATTTTCAGCAGCTATTATTCCAGTCTTCAGCATCAGATGAGGACAGTTTCCGTACTTGTTTTACAGATGTCAGTAAGGATCCAGGTACCTTACCGTCATCAATAGACACTTCTGCTCTTTTAGAGCACCAAGGCATCCGAGAAATCCTGTCACCATGGTGACGCCCCCAGCAACAAGCAGCAGGTTGGCCGCGGAAAGTGAAGGGAAGGACAGCGGTAGAGATGAAAACTCAGACTGTGTGAAGGTGAGCCACACCCCGACACCAAATAAACCACATCCTCCCAACTGCACAAACAAGCAGGTAAAGAAAAATAACTTTGCATCAGTTTAAGGTAGGTCATAGGAACAAGTGTAGGCCTGCATGGCCTATAAACACAATAGGCTAGTATTGAACATATTCTTAAATATTTTGTGAATATTTATTGAACAAATGGAATACACTTCTCGTATCACCACTCAAACGTTAAAAAAAAGCCTATAGTGTATGTTTCAATGTTCTGTACAATCATTAAAGAAGAACAATACACATATTCCACATATTTTTACAGTGTATACTCCAGCCTTCAGTTTTATGATTGACTGAGCAGCGTTCCATGACTGTTTTTCTGTTACAACGTTACAAACAAAAGTGACATCATTCACTCAATTCGCTGAGTGAATGATTCAAAGATTCGATCCACAACATTCACAGGAACGCCACTACTGGGACACGTAACAGTTGTTTCTGATAAGTTGGTGAATATGGTGATGTTAACTGAAAATAGATCCTCTATTTTCCAAACTGATAATCTGCAGAACCCTAAAACAGAACTAACCCAAAAGATGAGGTTGAAGATAAACATGAGGTACTTCACACAGCAGAGGCAACCTCGTGACGCAGACATTCTGCATGAAAGAAAGAAAGACAGGAATAGAATCACAAAATGATGATATATATATATTGTGTGTGCTTTTAACGTGTGCAAACTTTCACACTCTCCTAAACATATCATGGAGAGGAAGTGCTGTTTCCAGGCAGGAAGAAACCACCCTTGTGTTACTGCTGATAGCATTAACTAGAAAAAGCCATTATGTTCCATGACTAAAACATACCTACTCATGTAGGGCCTTTCTTATACTTTAATCTCAAAGAATATTGTGGACTTATATGTGCGCCTCATGTTCCATGAGCAGAAATCAACATTGTCATGTTGGTGGTAATTTTGCTCTTTCTGTTCCACAGAATGTGCTCTACATGTGACCACAGAGCATATTACGGGACAAAATGTAAACATATAAGCCCCCTCAAAGTCAGGCAGCACATGGATTTATGATCTGATTTCAGTGGTATGTCAGTAATGGTTCTGGAAATTGGCACCATATGTATGCTGGAATTAAAGAGTTCTTTAAATATGAGATCATTTTAAACCTAAATAGTTTCTTGTGATTATAAATGCTGAGAAAAGTGTGCTTGAAGTGTACCTCCACTTTTTCTTTTTATATGCAACTCTTTTTTTAATCAATTCTGCCAGTCCATAAAATATTTTTTTTTCTTTTTTGACATAAATGGAAAACACAAATTTTCATCTATCTTGTCAGTCTATCTCAGTAAATCAAGGTTTGCTCAAAATCACTGTCAACAACATTGTTTTCTCTATCTGCTTCAGTGGATTGTAAACAGTACCCAAATCTATATATTTAATATTCCAAAATTTACATTAAACATCAACCCAATATAGTAGCTTTACCTTTATTTAGGTGGAGACAGAAAAAAGTGACTGACGGGCAATTGAAAGGTGTCCAGGAAAAGAGTTGAGCTTTCACTGTGTCCTGAATCCAAAGCTTCCTATATTGTCTTTTTGTTCTTACGTGTTGATGAAGTTCATGAGATCCTGCTTTATTTATTCATTGACCGATATTATCCACATCACAGATGTGATTCCTCCAGTACTCCAGGGTGTGAACGACTCTTCATACGTGCAAAAAAAAAAACAAAAAAAAACAAACAAACAAAAAAAAAACCTAAAAGGCTTCTGTGAAGTGATGAACTTAAATGATTGGTCTTGCAGTTTCCAGGCACACAAAATTCTTCACAAGCTTTTCTTTCTTTGTTGTTTAATTCCTTCAGACTCGTATCATTTCTCTCTTGGGTTACTCATTGCATTACAAAAAAGAAATCCTTCTTTGTTAAGTTAATAACACAAACAACATAAAAATATTTGTTTCTTGTTAGTTTGTTCCCTCAACCTTAATTGCTAATTCCCGGTTGTCTTTGTCTTTCTATCTTTTCAGCTATTTTCCTCCCTCTCTTGTTCCAAATAACTTCCAGATGTATCAGCCCACCCCTCTGACTCTTTCCCTCTCTCCTCCTCCTGCTGGTCTCCTGAGAATCCATTCTTTTCCAAGACCCTCCTCTCCTGAATCTTTCTCCCTCCCTCTTTCTCTTGGTTTTGTCCAAACAATCCTGATATGTGGCCAGCAGACACACATTTGAGGCTTTGCAGTCCTCTCTGTGTCTTTTTGTTTAGTCTTTAGATATGTAATCTTTTAAACACACTACTAACCAGTGGCGGCTGGTGAAAAATATTGTAGGGGGGGCCGAATAAGAGGGGGGTCTGGGGGTCCCCCCCCAGAAAATTTTGAATTTAGTAGATGTGATTTCCTGCATTCTGGTGCATTTTAGGCCTTAGGCCATGCCCTTACCTATACCAATAAAATAACTTAAACCAGTCAATACCAATGGTCAAATAATACAATAATAATAATAACAGTTTGACAGTTAATGATAATGAACAAGTTGCATGTTTATTATGCTCTGTGTGCTGACAAAAAAAGTGCAAACGCATAATATTGATAAATTATAATATAGGTAATACAAAAAATAATAGACAATACAACAATCTAGTTTAATCAATCCCCAGCTGTAGATTACATATTTTTGACAAATTGACAATTGGATAATGGATAACAATGTGTTGATACTAGAGAAAGAGAGAGAGAAAAGGCTCTGAAAGAGAGGATGGGACAACATTCTTGCGGGTAACACCCAAGTATGAGAAGAAAGTTGATTTTAACTAGTATGAAACACAGCAATCTAGCTCAGAACTTAAAAACATCAAAAACAAAGCAAACACACAGGTATTAATATTCCTATAACTATTTTAATGTGTGTGAAACAGTGTTTATGTGTGTGTGAGTGAGTGAGTGACAGAGACAGACAGGTCAATTCCCACGACTTACTTTACATTATTTCCACTCGACGTCACTGACGCTGCCATTCTGCTCTCATCTGAGGTAAAAAAAAAATGTCCCGTGGTGCGCGTGCACGGTGCACTCCCCTAGTCTGATACTGTGGGCGATATTTTCAGCGCCCCTAAACCATAAAATTTGACGACGCTGATTGGCGAAATATAAACTTTTTTGCATAGCAACCGTGGAACTATTGGCTTAAATTCCAGCACTGTGGGGCTGAGCGAACTGGCGCCCTGAGAAGACAGCCTATTGGCTATACTACTACACCAACATGATAAAAGTAACGAAAGTGAATGCAAATATCATTCTGGTGAGTTCAAAACACTTTTCAAAGTAAAACCATTATTAGCATATAATTAACATTGATTATTTTTCAAAATTATAAATTATAATATATATTAAAAAAACAGACAGACAGGTCGGAGGGAGGGCGGCGCCCCAGCGCCCTCTATGGGCGAGCCGCCCCTGCTACTAACCCTTTGTAGAACTCTCAAACACTTTCTGTTACTAACATTTGTAATTAATGTATTTTCACATATGGTGAACATGATAACAAGAAATAGTGATACCAACCAGTACAACATGTTACAACCATAGACTGTAAGGTTATAACCAATCGTTTATGTAAAGGTTTACAACCAGGCATATGTGCTTCTGCATCAGTGTTGTTGGCCTATCATCTTCCTTTGATTTTCGGATTAGGTTATGGTTTGGTTAGATCAGCTTTTTTGCCCTCAAGGGGCAATTTGTTTCACAAAAACCTGGTTAGGGTTAGGCTCCATATATATATGATACAAAGAGAAAAAAGTTGGTAATCTTGTCAGGAGCTCCATCTGGTGGTCATTTGTAATAGTTTATTCAGTATGTTAGATGAATATGAAGTTTGCTGTTAATGGGCTTTTACACGATAGAAAACAAAGTCATGTTATGTATTTCACACTGGAAAATTATGTCAGAAATAGCCAACCAAAAAAACTTGTTCGATATTTAAGAAAAAAACATAGATTCTGATATATTTTAAATTATTTTTGGGTGAACTAACCCTTTAAAAATGCTAAATGGGATGGCATACTTGTAGATCTAAGTCCACGAGACTGAAAGTCCGCATGAAGTGCGCCATTTGGGACAGGGGGCCACTATGCATTGTGAGTGCTTTGATGACTCAGCGGTGTCTCATAATTATTCATAAGACTAATTTTTCTTATCCTATGAGAAGATACTGTTTCTTAATTATTCCTGACACCACGTGGATTTTTCCAATGACATGTCAAAACCATAGGTCAAAACTGATACCGCGCTGTGCAGTAGATGAGCAAAAGTTCCAGTGCGTTGCATATCTTTCCCCGCGATGCTATCAAAGCTAGACTCTGGCTGCGGTGGTTGGCCGGCCATATCGAAACTAATGTGTGTGTAGCAAGCATTTTTATTGCGAGAGAGCTTCAAGAACTGGAGAATGGTGGACTTCGGCCTTGTTCACCAATCAAAGTTGCGTCTTGCTAGTGATGCGGTACCAAGTCCCGAGGACTATCCCTTCAGAGGTGGTGTTTGTGGCTAAAATTTAACCCTGTCTAAAATGTAACTCTGAAAATGTACTTTTTCATTCAATTAATTTTCATTTTTGGATGAACTATCCGAGGGTAACAATTACCACTACTTGAAACAAGAGTATGTTTCCCCAATATTTAGCTACGCAAAAGTTGCAATTGTTTTAGTTTTCTGTTCACTTAAAAAAATTTACTTTATACATGCATTATGCATGTATAGTACCATAGTATGATAGTACCCTGTAATTTTTAAAAATGTTATACCGTTTGAATTGTACACCATTATTACAAAAAGGTACACAGTTTATGTTCTTGCTAAATTGCTCCCAAATGTGATTGTTGTAGCCTATGTATCGCTTTAATTACGTATAGCCTACTTTCCGGCCTGTAATCCAAAGCGTTACCATTTTATGCATCTATAGTGAACGTTACAAATGATGAAGGATGATTATTAATTAACATAGGAATTATTTAGTCTTAAAGTTTGTTTAATTCACTTACTGATTTATTTATTTATTTATTTATTTTGCAGTCAAAATCCTGTATTTCAATAGAAATCCATGTGATCTGCAAATTCACATGAGGATGAAGTATTTCCTCATGCAATTTTGGTTCAGTTTTGGTAATGCAAGGTTCAGTTTGGCATGTGACTTCGCCGTGTTGACCAATAGAAAGCTGTTTGATTGGATAGTTGCTTGGCTTCTTTTTGAGCTATTTCATATTTGGGCCTGTGCAAATGCCCACCCTTGCAGTCTTTGCACTTGACCACTTGTCTACTTAAAGTACATGACGTGTTTCCTGTATTTGGCCCAAGTGTTAAAGTAGACATGAAGACTGTAAGTGTGTGTGTGTGTGTGTGTGTGTGTGTGTGTGTGTGTGTGTGTGTGTGTGTGTGTGTGTGTGTGTGTGTGTGTGTGTGTGTGTGTGTGTGTCTGTGTGTCGAACTTTGCCCAATAAGACACACTTATAGTGTTGCAAAAATGCACGTGTTTACAGAGCTTTTTTATTTTTAATACTTGCCATTTTAAAATAAACTTCTAAATGTCTTTTCAGTAGGCCTAGTCCTTATATGTAACAAAATGCCAATTAAAAATTTTTGTGCTTCTAATTAAGTTATAAAAAGCAGTAGCAAATGTTGTACAAAATACACAGCCGACTCATCTTTGAAAAAATGTAGCCTACAACATTTTGTGCAACACTTTGTTTTACTACCAAATTATATAATATCTAATCAAACTTACAGTGGAATGTTTTCCTCAACATCTCATGATTTCGGGTCACACGAGTTCCCTTTGTGAAGCTTTGAATACCGCTCTGAAGCAGTATTCGAGATAGTGTGGATTTAGTGTGCGTTCAGGGCACTGTACTTTGGCATTTTTTTTAAACATGGGACAGTCATGAGCACACACATCCTGTCGCTTGCACACGCTCTCAAGTGGCCAAGACCGCAAGTGTGGGTATTTGGACAGTCCATTTGTGTTTCATAGGCTACATTAACAACAGACAACTTTTTTTGCAAATGTTTCTGCACCTTTATGTAACAAATTTAGGAAAATGTTTACACCAAGGACGATAACTAGGAATTGTTCTTGGTGTGAATGGGCCTTAAAGGGGTGGTTGATTGTGATTTCACTTTTTTCATTTTAAATTGTGTGTATGCTAATGTTGCTGTTGGTGGATGAACATCTGCAAAGTTGCAGCGCTGAAAGTTCAATTTAAGCAGAGATATCGTTTTTAAAATTCAGGAAGTAATGCCTACAAAAACGACTCGAATGGGACTACAATGAGATACTTCCCGGGTTTTATACGTAACTAACCCATAAATTTACATCAACCCTCCCTCCGTAATATGCAAAAAAGGAGGCATGGAAGAGTTAAAGTGGAGAGCTGTAGCCATATGCCGTCGAAAGTGTGTTATGTTCAGCCAGTTATCAGGTCTTCTGTGTTCGGGCTTCCCACGGATGCTGTAGTTCATCAACAATGGCTAAAATGTATGTTTGATTATGTTCCTGAACATTACAATCGTAATTTAGCTCTCTGTGCTGCGCATTTTACGAGAGACAGCTTCCAGAATCTCCATGAATTCAATGCCGGATTCAACAAGAAACTGTTACTAAAACATGAAGCAGTTCCAACTTTAAAACCAGAGGCAGCAGTTGTTGGGCCACAACCTGTAAGTAGGCTAAGACTTAATCATTTTAAATGTATTTGCATGTGTAATTTCAGATATAATGATTTAGTTTTTATCAAGGACGTAAACAAATGCCAGCGCTGGCTTTATTAGACACTTAGTTATGCTATTTCGTGTGTCTATGACAAACGCGTTCAAACATTTTGGACCTTAATTTTTTTTATTTATACAAATTTTGTAAATTTATTTTCCATGTATACTTTATGGCATAATTTTTCAGTTTGATCAAGAACGTAAACTAATGCCAATGCTGTTTGGTTATAGAAGCCAGTTAATTCGATGCTATTTTGTGTATAAGACAAACGTGTATAAAGCTGAAAAAATGATATGTGATTGCAACAGCAAACTTCAGCTGCTGTATAAAACAACTTTAAAAAAACGGTATTACTCAGTCATTTATTCAGTTAATATTAAATGTTTAATCAGGAGAAAACTGTATCTCAAAAGATAACAAGTAGCAGTAGGATTTGTAAGTAAAAGTCTATCGAAATTCTTATATAATAGTAGTATAATAGAGTAGAAAAATAATAATAAAATCTACCATTCAGAAGCGTTTTGTAAGAGCTGTGTTTGGGAAGGTTTTGCTTGATTCTCTTCATCGCTGCTTTCTTGGTCTGATTCTGGCTCAAGTTGATACGGCAGTATTGGCAACATTTATTTACATTTGACCAGAGCACAAGCAACTTTCACCCCTAAAGGTAATGGGCGAGAAGTTTCCGCAGTTTAGCCAATTACAACACACCGGCCCAACTAACCAATCTGAGCCTATTGTCTGTTTCTGAGGGAGTGGCTTCATTATCAACCGGCGGTCGTTCAAATTACAGAGAAAGCGGCTTACAATAAAGGTGAAATTTATGGAAAATAAGGCTTTAAAAAACAAACAAACATGATGACATGTTATATTGCACCCCATAAACACAATCATGCAAAGAAAAAAAGCAGTAAACCACCCCTTTAAGAGTTTTAGATCATTATACATTGTGCCATTTTTCATAATAAATTGAACAATCAAAAAATATTTACAAATCTATATTTCTTAGTCCTTGTTTGATACACGTGATGTAATCAAGATGGTCAATTATATTAAATCCTTAAAGCTACACTGTGTCTTTTTTACCCCCATCTAGCGGTGAAAAGGTATATGACCATCCAGTGAATAATAGTTTCAGTTCTTCTCAATTCCGATTTCGTTTTAACTCCTACGGTGGCCAATGTAGTCCAAGATTAACATGGCTTCCAGTTCGACCTCGCCCATGAGTGTTAACTCAAACGTAAACGCGAAAGGCGAAGCTTGAATTAACGGGTATGTCCCTCTTTGGCTAATGTACTTTCAAGATGGAGGGGCAACATGGCGACCAGCATTAGGACCCCTTGCCCGTATGTATTTTCGATGGCATATTATACACTCACGAGAATACTTTATTCCTTGAACGAAGTAAATATACATTAATGAGCACATATATTTTTGAAAGAACTAAGTGTTTTTAGCTAAGAATAAACTAAAAGAGTTACACAGTGTAGCTTTAACGTTGATCCGTTGAAGAAGTCTATTAGACAGCTGTGGTGAGACAGAATGTTTCTCCTCCGTTCAACTTCTTCTCTTCACTTTTGTCATCTCCTTTTTGTGTCTTGTTCTCTGCCAGTGTTTCTCCTGCCTTGTCATCCTCATCTATGTAAAGCAGAGGTTCCTGCTTCTCCCATTTCTTCGCCTCTTTAGTTCCTTCCCCACCCACTCCACAATTAGACATGTCAACTTCGTCCAGGGCGGCGAATGTGCTGAGCACCATATCGTCTCCATCCTTTTTCCCATCATCAGGCAGAAGACCCTCCTTTACTTCAGCGTCACATTCAACCCCCGCCTCCAGATTCACAGGCCCCGCCCATGCATCATCCTCCGCTCCTTTTTTCTTCTTGGAACGTTTACTTTGTCCATTTACGTGCAATGGGCCAAATGTCCGTGAGGTGTTTTTCTTTCGCCGTTGGACAAACAGAATCATGCCTACACATAGCACACAAATGACTGTCACACACACTATGATTATCAATAGCCAGTTTGTTTGAATGGGAAGAATACTTTGTTCGACATTTCCACTGGCGGTGACAGAGGTAGATTCGGTGGAGACCGATTCGTCATCAAACGTCGAGAGTGAGTGCCCTTCAGGAGTAGTTTGGGACAACTGTGAAGATGATGTTAGAGTTGCAGTGGAGGTTATTGTGCTGGTCTCCATGGGGTTGGACGGAAACGCAGTCCAGTCTGCAGTTTGTTGAAATGGTATGGATGTGGGATTGAGGGCTTCTGTTGAATCAGTAGACATACTATCAGCTGCTGTGGTGATTTCATTTGTAGGATGTTTTTTAGGACTGGTCAACTCAGAAGAAGTAAAGCCAACAGTCGTTTCATATTGACGTGTGCTTGGGGCTTCTGAAATTTCTGTTTCCATATTAGGAGGCACATTAGTGGTGATCACTGTGGTCTGCTCTGTTTGATTAGAAGCAAATTGTGTTGTTATTTGTTCAGTCTCAGTATTGAGTGGCATGTTCACAGCTGTGCTCAAATGAATAACAAGTGTGGGTTTTGCATGATACAGATCTGGTTTTGTCTGTAGTTCGGTGACAGTATTTGTGTCCAGCAGTGGTTCAGCAGTGCTGACATGATCAGTGGTGCTTTCAGATGTGAACAGTTCCTCCACAGTGTTGTTATTCGCTACTGTGGTGGTGATATCTGTCTGTGTTGACACTTGTGCATCAATGAACTTGAAACAGGCTACAAGAGCAAGATACAACCATAAATTGCTAAAAATGAGCCTCATGATGCTCACACTACTGCCTGAAAAGTCAGCAATCTCAGTCTTTGTGCAAAACAAAATTGCTCAGGTGAGCTGATGATGTCTTTGGAGATCCACTTTTGGAATGTGATAGAAACTGTAGGAAACTTCCAACACCTGACTATATATTAAAGGAAAGCATCTGGCAGAAGACATTCATTGTTTTGTTTTTTTCTTGTTCTCTGTGTGCTTGGTGTTCTGATGAAGTAATCTTGCGTGAATCTGGGGCGGAAAGTTTTGTTCTTCCTTTTTCTTCTCTGTCTCCGTTTCAGTGTAGCACGAGCGAATCTAGCTTTGAAATAAACATGTGACACAGTAAAAAAGACACCGGAAGAAAAAGACAGTTAGTCACAATATGATCACTCCTTTTTGGGGGTTTGAACTAAAATAAATCTAAATAATATCAAATATATTTTAAAAAGTTCTAAATTTTGGGGTTCATAGGATTTTTTTTTTAATGCTTTTAATATAAGTATCTTGTCCACTAAAAGGCTGCAAAAAAAAGTTATATCAGAACTGTTATATAACAGAATCAAAACTGTTATATCAGATTGAAATAACTTTTGTTCTATTCTAATCTTTTTTTAAATGTAATTTATTCCTGTGAACAAAGCTGACTTTTCATTATCATTACTCCAGTCTTCAGTGTCACATAATCCTTTAGTAATCACAATAATCACCAAAGTGACTTTCTTGGGAATTGAGCCCCATGACATTGGCGTTGCTAGCGACATGCTCTATCTATCAGATGAACTGCACTTCATTTGACGGGCAGAATAGAGGTACGTTCACAGGTTATTTCAGTGCACATATACCACAGTTACTAGATGTGATTTGAGTGTCATGTGTTGATAATGTTTCTCCAAGCTGCATGTAGTGATTTATTTTCGTTCTTTTTATGTGGTCTCCCTGTTCTCGAGCATCTTATAACACCACAGCCACAAACTAGTTACAATTTGTCTCCCGTTTGATCCCTTATGAATAAGTGCAATTGCCACTTACCTTCATGCCTCTGGGTTAAGTCACTGCAAGCTCCAACCACCAAGACCAAACTGCACATGTGAAAATCTACACACTCTCGCATGCAATGTACACCTATATCCTGTTCATTTCTCTTCCTCTCTCACTCCTACATGCCCTCTTTCATTTCTCCTCCCACTGAAGATGTAATATCACTGCCAGCATCTGGACGAGAGACGCTGTTGCTGAAAGATT
Source organism: Pimephales promelas (assembly GCF_016745375.1). The sequence continues at coordinate 15,892,460 of NW_024121321.1, forward strand.
AAAAAACGTGCAAAAAAGTATGTGACGTGGATTATTATCTGAAGCTGAAGTAGAAAAAGAGAAGCCAGGCCCTGATGGGAAGCTGGGTGTGTTGACACTTCTGTGGGTTTTGTTGCTGGCTTGTCTGTACAACTGTTAAGTGCAATCGTGTCTGTTTTAAGTGTATATGTGCACGATGCATGTTTGTTGGGTGGAGGAGGGTATTGCAAACTAAGAGGAGTGAGAAAATCTGAGAATTTTGTGCCTAAAGTAAAGTTTGCTTAAACTATTCTGAGATGTATGTCCTGCTCTCTCAAATTTCTCAATCTAAGTTTTTTTACAAGCAGGATTTGCTAATTGAAAATCTTAGTAAAAAATGTTAATTTGAGCATTTTTACATGCACATGATATCTTTTCTTTCTGTTGCTGTTTTACTTCACAGTACTTCACAGTCCATCATTTCCTCATTCTGATTCCATTCAACACTTTTTCATAACATTGTCTCTCACTCTTTTAACCACTCATGCACAACAAACTTGCATTATCTGTTATAGATCTCTCAAAATGGTGATTCACGCCATCTCAGAATCAATATTTCAATCTTTTCAAGAGTAAGATGCACAACGAGATTTCATAATGTTTGCTCAAAACATCACTAAAAGTTGCATATTAAATATTGTGTATTTTTATTTAGGTATTTATTTATTTATTTTAATCAGGGAATGTTTTTTTATAACAGAAACATTCTGAATTTTCCAACAGTGTAACAAAAATGACTGTGGTTAAAGTTTCTGTGGTCCCTTCACTTTTCCAAGGAAGGAAAAGCACTGTATATTATTCTGTTTTATCTCACGGTTTATCTTCAGGACTTTCCTAATTAACTTATGGAAACTAATGTTGTATCAACTTAACAATTAAAGTAATCAGTCTGTGCTTCATCAAACATAAGTTATATAACGCCGGGGCGACAGCGGCTCAGTGGTTCATGTAGGCTGTCTACAAACCATTGTTGGTGGTTAAATGGGAATCCCCGGTTCCACCTGACCAATGTGTCGAGGTGTCCATAAGCAAGACGCCTAACCCCAGCTGCTCTCGACGAGCTGGATGGCGCCTTGCATGGCTGACACCGCCGTCGGTGTATGAATGAATGAGTGAGTGAGTGAATGTGAGGCAAAATGTGAAGCACTTTGGTGGCCATTGGGTCTGTGAAAGCGCTAAATAAATGCAGTCCATTTACCATTTATATAAATACATGTTTTTTTTTATAAATAATGTTTTTTATTTGTGGATCCAAGTTTTTAAGTTAATATGAGCATTAAGACTACACAATAGTGATGTAGAACAAAAGTTAGACTAACAAAGAGTGTATAAGTTTAAGTAAACTAAAAAAAGTTATGTTACTTCTATACACCAAATGGATGAAACTTCACAGAAGAAAACACAACTTTAACAACAAAATAATGTAACATTACATAGAGCTAAGACATCTATTAATTCTAAACAACATAATATTTATGCTGTCATGATGTCCCCATGTTTTGACCAAAAAAATCACAAATTGTTCAAGTGCATCATCAGTGATCAAACTAAACATGCTCAGCTGCCTGTTATTTGGACCTAATGCTGCTTCCCACTTCTGATGTTGTAATTACAAGTTCATCGTTTTCAAGTGTTTTGTTGTGGAAAGAATTGGACGGCAGGTAAATTTTTGCCTATTTCTTAGGAAAATCTTATTTAAGCCAAAATGCATTGAAGATATTTAATCAATATCCACTGGATTTGGAATAAAATGTAGCCGCCCGTTTGTTGAATATTACTCTTCCAATTTGATTCACCAGATAGTCAGCTTATTGACGAGTGTAATTTCAGTCAAATACATCCTATTTGTATTTTGTAAAAATGCATACAATGCATTACGTAAATATACACAGCTGTAGATGTTATATACATCTACACAGCTGTTGATGTTTATGTATAATGAATAAAAATGAACAGTCATATACAGTTCTCACTTTTGGCTTTTTTATGGGTCACCCAACTTGGAAACTTCAGACTTTCCCTGTAATAAATGTGACTTTAAAAGCCTGTTCATGTCCAATTTCTGAATTGGAAACTCATACGACAATTCCAATATCTCATAAGTTTGTGTTCTATATTTGTAGTTCCCTGACAAAATGGACGTTTGATCAAATAAAATAAAATTTGAAAATAATTTTTTTTTACAGTGTTCAGCTGAGCACAAAATAAGGTCCATGTTTGATCACAAACATAACATCTTATTTACTTGTTCAAATAAAGTTTCCATCACAATCTCCTTGTGTTTTTGGCAGAAGCCTGTACCATCTGTTTCTGGTGGTGTCTTTCAAAAGTTGATAACTACGTGTCAGTGTCCGGCACCCTCTCCTCCTTAATGCGTCTGTTTGCGTACCAGAACTCTGTTATGTCATCCACAGTCACTTTAGGCTGAATCCACAGCCCATTCTCCTTCCTATCCTGTTCCTGTCCTCTTCTCTTCATCCTCTCCTGCCTCTTTCTGTCTTTCTGCTTTCTGTCCGCCTCCATTGTGGATCCATTGACATACCAGAACTCCACTCTCTCCTGCACCGATGCTTTGGGGTCGGCCCAAAGGCTCTCTTTCTCGCACGTCTGGCCTCCCTTCTCCCTCTGCTTCCTCTTCTTTTTAGAGACAGACAGACGCACCCACAGGAAGATGGTTATTCCTAGGAATATGGTAGCAATCATTGCTAAAGTCCACAATGTGATGAAGCACATCAGTGTGAATTGACGAGATTTGGGGTTTGGGTTCAAACATTTATGCCAAGCTTTGCTTTCTGTGTCAGTTTTGTTTGTGGCATCGGTTAGGACACCTGTTATGATAGAGTTGTTGTTATAGGTGGTGGTACCACCGGGTGTGTCTGTTCCTGTAATGTTTTCTCTTCCTGTGTGTGCAGTAGAGTTTGTGAAACTGTTTATATGCTGCTGTGTCATTGAGTGATTTACACCACCTATCGAGGTGTGATATTCAGGTCCATCTGTAACCGTTGGGTCTCGTGCTGTTGAGGAAGCCGGTGTGATCATGGGAATGTCTGTGCTTTGTGATGTTGACCAATCGTTTCTCGCTGTTGCCGTACTTTCACCAATTGTATCTGCTGTTGTGTTGTAAGGTTCCTCTCTGTGTTCACTTGTGATGCTGTAACTTCCCTCAGTGCTCAGAGTTCCTCTCGACTCATTCGTATTAGCAAATGTGGCCTGGGTGGAGTTCGTTTCATAATTTCCTTCATCTGCTTTTGTTCTGTCACCCTCTTTCTCTGTCCGGTCTTTCCAGGGAACTGTTGAGACACTGCTGAGCAGGTCTGATAAGGTGTCTACAGTCTGAACTGTTCGTCCGTCATCAGTGTAACTCGCACTTGACATTGTTACTGTTTCATTATTTTGAGGCGTCACTCTTGCAAAGTTAGTGGAAACTGTTGTATGACTTGTATTTGTGTGGCTCATTGCAACACTGCTAGCATTGCTAATGCCTATGCCATCATCCATCATGCCTTGAGATGGAGTACTGCTGTTGTATTGATGCAGGGATGTTGTTTCCTGTGTGGACGCCACATTTGGGGTTGTATTTGGCTGTGTATGCACTTCACTGGGTAAATTTGTTGTGCTTTCCTGTGCTTTTGTGGTCAGAGGCGAGAAAGTTGTTGTATGTATTAGGATCTTGGGTTCTTGTCTTGATTTTGTTGTTGCTTGCGTTACTTGGGTGGTTTCAGTGCTGTCAGTTATGGTGTTTGTTGGCAGTGTGTTGAAATAAAGAGCTGAGGCGATGAGGAAGTGAGTGAACCACACTGTGATGGACAGTAAAGTCATCTCCATTGTGACTTCTGTAAAAGATCAAGACGATATGAGTTCAGCCATAATGGGAAAACATTTGAAAATAAAATGAATTCACTTACAATAAAGTTCAGTGCATTATACATTAGTACCATGAACTTACAATGAACATTGGTTTAAATGTTTGTAGTTAACAAATATGAATATCATTTTATCATGCTGATTTGGTGCTCAAGAAACATTTCTTATTACCAATGTTGAAAACAGTTGCTGCTTAATATTTTTGGTGAAATATATTTTCTTCAGGATTCTTTAATGAATAGAAAGTTGAAATAACGGCATTTATTTAAAATAGAAATCTTCGGCAACGTTATAAATGTTTTTACTTTTACTTTTGATCAATTTAATGCATCCTTGATGAAAAAAAGTCCTTAATTAATATCTGACCCCAACATTTTTAACAGTAGTATGAGTATGCATATATATATTAATAAATAGAAGATAGTATTGTTAGTTAGTTAGTTAGTTATTCATAAGTTGGACCTTATTTTAAAGTGTTACCACATAATTAACACTGTTAATTAATTTACTTATTTTTGTAATCACTATAAAAAAATTATTAAATATACTGCCTCCGCAGTATATTGAATTATTTTTAATTAAATATACTTTAATTTAATTAAATATACATAAATGTAAGTATTAAATATACTTACCCAAAAAACAACACACACCAAATTCTATTGGTTTTAGGTTTTGTTAGATCAGCATGTTGGTGTGCCAGTCAGAGCAAAAATAAGTCGTGTTTCCCAGCAATCTAAACTCCGTCAACTTTGTAATGTTTGAAATGTTGCCATTTTTCCCTGTGAATTTCTAATACTGATAGCTACTGCCAAAAAACACAGTTAATTTGATTCTATTTGACTTGCCTGACTATAAACACTCCAGGCCTACAACAAACACACAACGTCACGAAGCAGCATAAAATCCACACTGCGCATTTGTATACACTAAAAACAGATGAGAAATCGAAAGCAAGATATGTCTGTATTACTTCTCGTTTAGGTTTAATCAACTGACAGAAACAAACAAACTCTACCTGATGTTAAGAACTCATCACGTTGTCTCTTCCTGATGCACTGTGATTTCTTCGTTTGCGCAGTGGTGCCTTCTGGGATACTTCTCTCCCCTCGCTGAAACTCTTCGAAGTGACGCGAGGAAATGACAGTTTGATCACCATGCCAACAGTGGGATGAGGTGAGAGGTTGTGCTGAAGAGGATGTGGTTGAGTGGCTCCACCTCTTCCCTCCATCAGTGCTGCTGTGGAAGCAAATAAAGAGCAGATATTTGAACACATCCTGTTGACTCATATTACATTCAGATTGATCAACTGCACATCACTCTAATGAGGACGCCCACTCGTCACCACAGTACTGTTTTGATGAGATGACATAGATGTCACTAGAGTTTTGTCCTGAACACCAGTGCTTCTCAAACCTGTACGCCCCACCACTGCACATTTTGTGTGTGTGTCCCCCACCTAGCACAACTGATTCAACCCAACAGCTCATTAGTAGAGACTGCAAGACTTGAATTGGGTGTGTCCGCTGAAGGACACAAACAGAATGTGCAGTGGGAGGAACCAATATTTTTTTTTTTCTGAAAAACTAAAAATAATTGCACGTCAATATATTGATATCTAGCATTAATATATATATTAATATTACACAAAGCCAGTAATATACACACACACACACACACACACACACACACACAAAATAAACATGTTTATTGCAAGTTGATCTAAATTTAATGTAGTCTAGCCTAGACTACATTAAATTTAGATCGACTTGCAATTTAGACTGTCTAGGTCATATTTTCTTGGTAGATTTCTTTTATTTGTACATTTTCCATGGTGTTATTATGTTACATATGGCATTATACCGGCTTTCCATGATGATATCTACCTATTTTGACTAGCCTGTTCAAAGTTACAGGTGAAGTTGTTCCAAAATACAGTAGATTTGAATTGAATGCACAGCCTTTGATATACAGACATACACTACCATACAAATGTTTAGGTTCAGTAGATTTTTTTTTTTTCTCTTATTTTTACCAAGGCTTCATTCATTTTATAAAAACATAGAGTAATTATATTATGAAATATAAAATGGGTTAAAATACCAGGTGTAAAATGGGTATGTTCTCTCCCTAGTCTACTTGTGATCCCATCAACCAAACCGCATCTTAATACCATCTTAATAATCTGTTCTAGAGTCAAATATGAAGTCATCTGTCCGACAGCTAAAGCTTGGCTGAAATTGGGTCATGCAACAAGACAATGATCCCAAGGACCAAGCACTCCAGCAACTCCACAACAGAATGGCTGAAAAAGAAAAGAATCAAAGTCTTGCACTGGCCCAGTTAAAGTCCAGACCTCAACCAGAGGTACGTTAAGAGAGCTGTGCATAAACAGATGCCCACAAACCTCAATGTACAAAAGCAACATTTTAAAGAAAAGCTGACCAAAATTCCTCCACAATGATGCGAAAGACTGATACTATCATACAGAAAATGATTACTTCAAGTTATTGCTGCTAAAGGTGTTTCTACAAGAAATTAAATCATAGGGTGCACTATTTTTTTTTTTAGTTATTTTTGCTAAACCATGACACGGTGTTATACGTAATGTGTTCTATTTACCTCATTTTAAGACCTGCTTGCGACCAGATGATTTTTATTATGGCCTGATACACAAAACCATAGAATTCAAAAGGGTGTACTTTATTTTTCACATGACTGTAGATAGCTGTGTGAGATCAATATCACATCACCACTTTTTCCGTTGTCTGTGTCTCTATTAATACACATCAGTCCTGGTCATCTCTTTCTCTATATCCACTCACTATCCTCCATATCTTAATTCTACTGCACATCTACATTCAATTCTATCTGTTCCTTTTTGTCCTTTCATTGATGCCATATTTGCTGTGTCAGTGTTTAATTGAGGATTGGCTTGGATTAGCTGTTTGAGATAGCCTTAATCTGTTTGAGTCACTGAGACAGTTTATGAGAGAAGAGCAGAGGGTAATCACAGAGTGTGCCTGACAACAGATGTGTTAGTTAACCTGACAGAAACACTCGGGGAAAATTTGTCAAAGATTTCTAGATGGACAGTGAGGTTGTCAAAGAAGTAACACAGAGTGAGGAAGAAATGGAGCAGGAACTGTCCTCTGAGAGAGGCGAGGACAGTGAACTAGAGGAAGATGAACCTGAAGAGGAGGAGGAAACAACTGAAATGCAGGGCAGAGGGGATAAGAGGGATGTGGTGGACTGGAATGGGTTTATTTCAGGAGAAGGTCTTGCAGCTAAAGAGGAGGCGCTGCTGGACTGGAAGCCAGGTGACCCTGTGACCCCTCAGTATGTCCTCAGACTACCAGGATACACAGACGGTGAGGACGACGCAAACAAAGCAGCTTATTTGTGTTTTTGTTTGTTTTACTGCACAATAGTTTTCTTTTCTTAACTATTATTGGTTTTGTGTGCAGATTACCTGTGCTCCCTAGAAGACAATGTCTACAATATTAGCTTCTCACGCTTTAAAATAAGAGACCTGGAAGGTGGATCAGTCATTGTGGACATTAAGAGACACTGTCCAACAGGTAGGCCTATGTTGGGCTGTGTGATTTTTTAAAGACAAATAACTTGGCCAAGTATGATGTCTCGGATTTTGACTGAGATTGAACTGTTTATGCTAATGAGGTGCCAAACGTGTCTATTTGAATAGTTTTAAATAATGCTGATTGGCTTCACTACACCAGTCAAAAGAATGAATCTGTATTTTGACACAGATGGGGTTATTTGACTCTTAGATGGGGTTTATTTGACTCTTCTTTTTTATTGGGTTCCCATATTGCTGCAATTGTTTTTATCACCTGGACGATATTGTTCCTCTCTCACTCTGGCTGATGCAGAACCCTTGGTACATTATTACTTCACGTCTGGATTAGTGCAATGCCTTGTTTATTGGCTTACCAAAATAAGCACACTAGAAGGTTGCACTATGTCAAAAAAGTGACCTTACCTTGACCAGATGCAATACTCACATTATTCACTTCTTATTGCTTCAAGCTTTCGTTTTAAGACGCTCCTGCTAACATTTAAGGCTTAAATGTGCCTCTCTTCCTCTCTGACTTAATACCTGCCCACTGGGTCTCTTAGGTCATCTGAAATTGGCCTTTTGTGCATTCCTAAATTTGTCGACTGTCAACTTTAGGTGGACCTTGGAAGATAATTTTGTCTTACCGCTCTCAAGCCATGAAACCCACTGCCCCCTTCTCTATTCATTTTCAAGTTTCAGCTTAAAATCTGAAACTTGAAACTTGTGTGAAATGTATTTTTGATAAATTGTACTCTGTGTGTACAATTACAAAATTGTTTGTGTATTTGTGTATTGTTTCCTTTGAATGTGCATCAATGTATTCCTCTATTAAGCAATTTTTAGCTTGTGGAAAGGCACTGTGTAAATAAAACTTCTACTTCCTCTTCTTCTTCACAGAAATAAAGGATGTCATAGAGCTGGATGCAGGCCGTTTCATTCAGTATCATTTCAGTCCATCTTTTCTAAATCTCAGGAATATTGGAGCCACGTACGTCTTATTTTTAATATGATTGCTATTGGGCCTTTAGCAGATCTAAATACTGAATCAGAATCAATAACTATAAAAATAGTTTGTTTGCAATGCAGTTTCTCTCTCTTCTGAACAGACTCGAGTTTACCGTGGGTGGTAAGACGGTGAACAAATTTCGGCTGATTGAGAGGCATTACTTCAGGGATCTACTGCTGAAGACGTTTGACTTTGAGATCGGTTTCTGTATCCCACACAGCAGAAACACCTGTGAACACATCTACTGCTTACCAGACCTGGATTCACACACCAGTGAGGAACACACAAACATGATATAATGCATTTCCACACAAACTCATGGTGCGTGTGTAAATGGACAATGCCAACTATGTTCTGTTTTTTCAGTTGCGGAGATGATCAGCCACCCTTTTGAGACGCGGTCAGACAGCTTCTACTTCGCCAAAAACAAACTGATAATGCACCATAAGGCAGAGTACTCCTTCAACCAGGGGCTGGAGTTCAATGAGAACCAGAGCTAAACACTTCACAATAAGGCAATGCAAATCGCAGTATGGCTGCAGAAGATATAATATACAGATTAGCGTTGTATATTTGGTTTCATAAACTAGATAACGGCATGTCTTTGTTACTTTACTGATGTTTGTGCTGGGGTTATGTTGGTTTGCTTGCACTGTAATAATAATAAAAAAAAAAACAGTGAATCAGGAAACATGCTGGTGATTCCATGTTTTGTCAACTCTGAGAATATATATAAAGGGAAGTCCTGATGAACAGACATCTTGAGGATCCACAACATGCCTGGTTTATTTATTTATAATGCCCATTCTTCATTCTATTGCAACATAGCTCATAAACATCCTGTCAATTTTTATCACAACACAATTTTTTTCTTACCAGGGGGTCCTACACCACAGCATAATTGCAGAAATGATACCACTTTTTTAAAAAAACATATGTTTCAATTTAATTTCATTTATTGCTGGCAAAGCTGAATGTTAAGCATTATACTCCAGTCTTCAGTGTCCCATGATCCTTCAGAAATCATTCTAATATGATGTTTTATAATACATTCCTTCCTCCTCAAACATGTTTTTCACTTCTTCATGGCCTATTTTGAGTGGCATGAGGTTATTTAGACAGCAAACTGTGATCAGGGGTCACACATGCATTCATGGGGTCGAACGGATGCTCCTACTGAGATGAATGGGGGGGGGGGGCTTACTGTTCTTTCTTATACACGTATAAAAGAAATAACATCAGTAATAAAAGAGAAAGTGATTAAAAAGTGTCAACAATATTGGGATAATGAGATCAATGGGAAACTTAGATACAATGCAAAATAAAGTGGTAGAAAAGGTAGAAAAAGAGGGAGAAATAAGGGAGGAAGTTACTAGACTAAAAATGCGACATAGATGTTTGAATGAAACATTAGCCTATATTTAATATCTAAGCATCCAACGGGATTGTGTGAGAAATAGTACAGGGAAAGTTAATCTGAGGCTTAAATAAGGTTAGGATGGAAAGTGGGAGTTGGGGTTCAAACTGGAGGCGGGGAGGGTGGGGGGTAGAAATGTTAAGAAACATAGGAAGTGTTTCTGTTTCAAACTACCTGATGATGGCAGTAATGCATGAAAAAGAAGAAGAAGAAGAAGAAGAAGTGAATGGAATTGTGGGAAATGTAGTCGATAGTCATTCCCCGAAATTTCTCGCGAGGTCGACACGATGACGTCCAAATGAGCGTTACCTGTTCATTCTATCCAACGTTGCGTACATCGTTTTTATTTTTACGAAGATTATCTGATATAGAATCGCTGGGAATCCGCTAGCAGTGCCACATTTGCTCGGTCTTTGGTCTATAAAGGTTCTACTTTTGTTCTCTCCCTGAGCGGAATCACAGAGGTACGTAGCGCACACGTACCAAAAGCTTAATGGCCAGTTAGCATGCTGTACTGTAAGTGGTCCTCCTGTTAGCCCAAAGACACAGTTAGCGCGCTAAAACAACCCAAATTCTGTTATACAAGTTAACACTTGTGGTATTTAGTATGTGTAACAACATAAACAGTGCAAGTGAAAGTGAATCAGCGGCCAGCGGTGTGAAGGAAGTATTAGCAGTAAGTTACAGGAGGCCTTGGCCTGCTGTTGGTTTAAGACTGTTCTTCATCTCATGATCGCGATACAGTGTCTCTCTGTTAAAATACAATGAGCAGCCTACCTAGACAGCTTGTAGAGCATAATGTCGGATATTTGGAGCGTTTAACACGACTTTAATGCTCTCTTGGGAGGCTTATTGTGATTCATTGTCATAACTTTGAGCACGTTTCAACATTATTTTATCAATTGTGTAACTAGAACACATCACAGCACAAGTCTCTGTAAATGAACTACAAGTAACATTTTGGTTGTCTTGCTTATAGTATATATTGAAACGTACTGCTTTACTTTCCATACTCGTGTGGTTTCATGAGCCTAATTAAGATTTTTTTTCCCCGGCCATGTCTTAGACAAAGTGCTGAATCTGACGTCTTCTGTCTGTAGAAAGCCATTAAAGTTAGTTGTAAAAAAATAAAACACAAAACCCTTTGTTTAGGAAAAAATTGCTTCGGTTATAATTTGGAAAAACGTTACAAAATTTAAAATAATATTCAATATCAAACAGTAAGAATGCAGTCGTGAAAAGTAAAAAAAAAAAAAACTTTTAATATTAAATGCTGACAAAACTTAGGAATAATTTGTACAATTCATAGATTCCATTGTGTGTAAACCTTTTAACCTGAATACTCAGCATTATTTTTGCTAAGAACATGGTCTCTTTATGTATGTTGAAAAATGTCCAATGAGTAGATACATAGGAATAAAATAAAAGGTTTTACATGTCAACTTACTTTGTAAATAGAATAGAATTTGTTCCTAGAATTGTGTCAGCTGACAGAGTATGAAACTTTATCCCCACTAAAACGTTTGTTTTTTGTGATGCATTTCAGAGTGTCTGCTCCTGTTCTGGTATTATTCAATTGCTTCATGTAACCATTGCAGTTCTGCTTGGGTCTCTGAGGGTTAAATGGATAAATCAACTCAAGACTTGCTATATCAAGGCAGTGTCTTAGTTTGTTCCTTTTGTCATTTCTGTTTTTGTTGCATTGTGTTTAGTTTGTAAACAGAAACTAAAACTTAAGTTTCCTCTCTATTTAGTATTTGCATGCTTTAAGTTGTGCTACTCCTAAAAAAAATCAAGATCAATCACAATATTTTCATGGTTAAAGCTTACCATTAATCTGTTTTATATATAGTTTTTTTTAGCTATAAGCATATGTATAATTTGTGTTATGGCTTCCACAAATGCAGAAGGCGTCTCCCAGCAGCACTCATTTATATACGTTATTAATGTATCAAATGCTTGTATTCAAGGCAAAATAAAAACAAAAAGTTTTTTTTAGTTCACTGACAAGTTCTCATTTTCTCAGAGCAGAGATGTATAATGGTATCGGGCTGACCACGCCGCGAGGCAGTGGCACGAACGGCTACGTTCAGCGGAATCTCTCCAGCGTACGCGTGAAGAGGAACAGGGATGAGCGCGGAGGAGAACGGGATGAGAAAGACAGAGAGAGACTGGAGAGCCAGCTGAACAGACAACCTAATGCTGAAATCCTAGAGCATCAGAGGAAGAGACAGCTGGAGGTGAAATGTGCCGAGCTGCAGGACATGATGGAGGAGCAGGGGTAAGATGAGATCCTAATCTGAAGAGAATTTTTCATACGATTTTTTGTTTATGATTTGCACGTTGAGAATGTAGCCGGTGTATTTCCTCCCAGTGGCTTCTGAACTTTCAGTATCAAATTTAAATCAAGGAACATGTCAGTCACAACAAAAAATTAAAAAAAATTGAACTTAAACGGTAAAAGTTTCTGTACGAAATACCAAATCAGAGTATTAGAGTGATATCTGAAAGATCGTCTGACTGAAAACTCAGCTTTGCCATCACAGGAATAAATTACATTTTAAAATATATAAGAATAGTTGTTTTTAATTATAATAACATTTCACAATATTCCTGTTTTCTGCTTTTTTAACAAATAAATGTATCCTTGGTGAGCATAAGAGACTTTTCAAAAAAACATGTTTTTGTCATGATCATTCTTAAAGAGCAAAGAGATCTTAAGAGTGACCTCTGACCAGTTCGTCTTATGTGGCAGGTATTCTGCTGAGGAGATCGAAGAGAAAGTCAATACCTTTCGTTTGATGCTACAAGAAAGAGAAGAACCTGCACCTCTTCCAACAGAGAAACCAGTGTGAGTATTACTTCGGACCATTCAAATGGACATTTCGATTTTTATTTTGGGCTTTTTCTGTGCACTGCTACTTGTTTTTTCATCCATATTTTGGACTCTTTAACAGTGTGACTGAGACGCATGCTCTGGCAGCTGCTAACCAGCAAAAAAATGACCGTTTGAGAGAAGCGTTCGGTATTAGCTCTGACTACGTTGATGGCTCATCCTTTCATCCTGACCGGAAGGAGCGAGAGAAGGAAAAGAGGGAGCAGGAGAGGCTGGAAAGAGAGAAACAGCAGCAGAAGTACCAGTGAGTACTTTATCTTTTGAGATAAAATAGCTTGATGTTCTATGAAGATGCACTTTAACTTTAGACGTCAAAGCCTAAGAATCTTAAGTACTTACTGTTCTGTATGTTTCTCACCATTTTCTTTCAGGATTGTTGAGTCTGATGATTCAGATTCATCTACTGAGCGAAAAAAGAGCCGGAAGAAGAAGAAAAAGAAAATCAAAGGCAGAGATAGGTAAACTGGAGAATGAAGGAGGAATTTGGAATGCTTAACATAAGTTATGAAGTGAATAATTATGAATCATTTTTCACTCTTAGCTCTGAGAGCCCCTCACCTTCCCCTCGGCGAGAGAAGAAAAAGGACAAGAGGAAGAAAAAGAAAAGGTTTCATTTAATGCTTTTAATTTAGTTCCCTTACAGTATGCTGTTAATTATTCTTCTGTTGCCCTCTAGGCAAGAAGAAATTGGCTCAAATTAATTAATACACCTATGTTTATTTTATGGGATTATTTAATTGAGTCAGTATGAAATATTAAAAATTAATTTCAGATTTTATATTAAATATATGAATGTGGGAAACTGTTCTCAAGTCTTAATTTGCTGCACGTTATTCATAAATTAGCCAGGAGAAGGTTTTTGTGGTAATAATACAAACATACTGTAATATATTTTTTTTATAAATATTTGTAGACCTGGATACATTTATTTTGAGATGTGATTTATTTTTACATGTCAATTATAGCTTATAGGAATAAAATGTTTATGATTTATGTTCAGTGACAAATTTTCAATGTTAGTTAAATAAAGGTGGTGACACGGCTTACCCACTGACACATCTTGCCCCACTCTCCCCTAACACCATGTCTACACCAGACGTGAGCGACGCAACTAAAGCAAATAGTATCTGTTATAATCATTTGAGATATTTCCTACACTGGACACAGCGCAACTTTACACAACAAATTCTAATGCCTAGTCTGTTTTTGACATACTCCAAGCACTTAAGCTACATCTGAACACAGAGCAAATGGATTTAATATGGTCGCTTTGTCGCGTCCGGTGTGGACACGGTACAATTTTATTTTTATTGCTCAAATAACAAAAATCTTTGCTTTTAGGGAGGGGTCAGTGAAGAGTGACACTGAGAGGTAGGTTTTCTCCTCATTGCTTGAAGTTACATGTGAACAGATGGCACGTTCTTTATTCACGTTTAATTGTTATAATGTAACTTGCAGTAGTTCGTCAGATGAAAGGGAAACATCCAAAAGAAAAAGAAAAAGGAGTGACAATGAGGCTCCTCCCAATAAGAGCAGAAAACAACAGAGTGCATCTTCCAGCCCAGCTCGCAGGTAACCTGACACTAAATAAGGCCATGTGCACACTATGTGACATGACTATTTTTTTTGTCATTTTATAGTGTGTACTAAGGGATAACTCTTTACATTGAGTTGCCTTTTATTTTTTTTCATATAGCATTTGTAAAACCTTTTCCAAAACTTTTCCCCCATTAAAGGCTATATATATTATACATATTTGTTGATTTGTGTACTTGCATTATCCCAAATGTTTCTAAAAATGTTTAGAGCCAGAGAAGTAAGCAGTTTTATCCAGGACATCACCTATATATGACATACACGCGTTACTCTCGATTTCTGGTTTGAAACACTAAAGATGCTTTAATATTTTGTGTTTTATTAGACAAGTGAGCAACTGTTTGGATGCATTCATCATCAAAAAACTAATCATTGTTAAGACAGCTCAACACCGTTAGTCTTTTTGTTTAAATCTCGTGTTCTTGATTTACAGCGAGTGCTATTTTTACCATGCCTAATTTTTTACGACTAGAGGTTGTTTATTCAAAACATAGGCGTAGCTTGATGACGCCTTGATTTCATAGAATCATGATTTATTAACAATACTAAAGCAGTCGGAGTCGAACGAGGCCGCTGGAGCGATTGCTAACGAGAGAAACACATACACATGACCGGAAGAAGCAGAAGTGGTCTGTGGCATTATAAAAGCTCCATTGCTGTCGAGCTGTGTCATGTTTCTCTCTTTACCGATCGCTCCAGCAATCCTCGTTCGACTCCAACTGCTTTCGTAATGTTAATAAATCTTTAATACCGGTCATCCATGAATATGATTTCTGCCTGAGTCCCGTGGTATTCTCCACCGGCTGTAGAGGTGAGCTACGCCTATGTTTTGAATAAACAACCTCTTGTGGTAAACAAAATTATACAGTGTGTCTTTAAATAGATTTATTGCAAATTAAATGAAAAATGAATGCATGCTCAGTATTTGAGGCAGTCTAGTTTATCAAAATGGTCTTAATTAGTGAATGTTTATATATATATATGCATGCTTTTTGTTTTCAGCCAATCCCCCCAAAGAGGGAAGCAGCTGAATAAATCAGATTCTCGTCCAGATGAGGGGAGGAAAGGAAGATCCCCTGACAGGAGGCGACGCGGCCGTATTGAGGAAAGTCCAAAGAGGATGGAAGTCAGAGAGGTAATTCATTTTGTTCTTTTGGAAGTCTTTAGAAGCATATGCACTCAGTATTTGTTTAATATGATTTATTCCTTTCGCTTGGGTTAGTGAATTCAACTAGTTCAATTCTTAGATATGGTCTTACCTTACCATAAACTTGTTTATACATTATTGGTTTATTTTATTTATAATTTGTGTGTGTATATTGTTTTTCTTTTATTACACTCAATGTCAGTGTTAAATTGCAGCCAAACACATTCAGATGATGTCTTTGGCCATTGTCGCATCGTTTTTTTGGAGCACTTCACCATAAGAATTATTTTAAAATAGTATGTCAAGTTAAAAATAGCCCAACATTTAAAAATGCATCAAGAGACTTAAAGCAAGAACCTGTCATGCAAATGTTTGATGTTATTTAGGCCTTCCTTGAGCCAGATTTATCAAGTGGTTGTTCAGGCAAACCTTAAACCAGTTTGGGAATTTCTCTAATTCCATCTTCCTCAATTTAGAGATCACCAAGACGCTCAAGAACACCTGAGCACAACAGAAGAGACAAAGGCCAAAAACCTGAGAGAGAACAAGTGCAAGAAAAACCTCAGAGAAAGCAACACAACTCTTCATCGCCATCTCCTCCACCAAAGCAGAGGCGGGATAGACGACCACGAAGTGAAGAGCGGGTGAAACCCCTTCAGACAAGACACAACTCCTCATCTCCATCTCCACCACGTAAGCAGCAGCTAGACCGAAGGCAACGGAGCGAAGAGAGACAGAAACCCTCTCAGCGGAAAAGGCGTGATTCTTCGTCTCGCTCTCCGACTCCTAAGCTGCAGAGAGACAAGAACCAAGGGGACGATGGGAGAAAGAACAAAGGTCAAAGAAAACATGACTCATCCTCATCCCCGTCTCCTCCACGTAAAGATAGAACGAGAAGAGGACACAGTGGAGAGAAGGAAGCTTCCCTGAGGGACAGGGAAATGGAGAACCATGGGGACAGAGCAAGAGACAGACAGAGGAATAGTGATAGAGAAACAGTCCTGTCTAGTAGAAAGGATGACCAAGGACGGGAGAGTGATAAAGGCAAGGAGCGACACCGAAACCGATCTAATGACTCCATGTCTCCTGCTAAACGTTCACCTTACGCCAATGGAGGGCAAAAAGAACGAGATCGTGAACTGGAGAAGGAGCGAGCAGAACAGAGAGACAAAGACAGAAGACGAGAGGAGGAGATGAAGGAAGAGGCTCTGAGAAAAGCCAGAGAGAGCGACAGAGAAAAGGAGAGAAACCGCACCAGAAGCCAAGAGGTGTCCCGATCAGACAGAAAGTCCTCTTTTAGCTGTCAACCTGAGGACAGACGAGGTTCCAGAGGAGGTGAGCAAGAGGTTGCCAAGAAAGACAGGAAAATTGAAGAGGATAAGAGACAGGAGACGAGTCCTCAAGACCAAAAGAAGGAGAAACAGACTCAAAAGGAAAAGCCTGGCAAGAAAGACAAAGCTGCAAGTAGTAGTAGCAGTAGCAGCAGCAGCAGTAGTGACAGCAGCAGCGAGAGTGATAGTGACAGCTCCTCATCATCATCCTCATCATCCTCCTCCTCATCCTCATCATCCTCGGATGATGGAAAAAAGAAAAGTTCAAAAGGCAGCAGCACAGCCAGTAAGTTGGTTCCTAACGCTGTCATCGCTCTGGCTATTGCACGTAGAGAGAAGGAGAATCGAGGAAGGGATGGGGAGAGTGATGAAGGCAAGAAGGTGTACCCTGCCATACAAAGACAGAACTCACCTCCTGAGCCCCAGAGAAAAAGGGACAACATTGATAAGAGACAACTAGATGTGGAGAGAGACCGGAGACCTGGACACTCCTCGTCTCCCTCCACAGGAACTAAAGACCGTGGAAAAGAAAGGTACACTCCCACCGAGAGTTCCAGCCCGCCTCCTTCACCCCCTCAGAGAGGCCGGGACAAGTACACACCTTCAGAAGAACCCAAATCTCAGAGCAGAGATCGTGGAGGCGAGCGATACACCCCGTCAGAGATGGAACGAGAGTCGTCACGCCCCTCTCCTGTCAGAGGAAGAGATCGACAGAGTGACCGAAAGAAAGACATGTCGCCTTTGTCTCAGAGGGGAAAAGAAAGGAACGACGTGTCACAGGTGAAACAGACAGTAGCTCGGCCTTCACCGAAACGCACCCCACCACGACAGTACCAGGACCCACAACGTTCGTGTTCCCCCAGTCCTAGACGAGGAGCAAGAAGACCGTCACCTCCACGAAACTCATCTCCTTTCAGAAGGGATCGCAGCCGAGAACGTCTCAGAGAACGAGAAAGGGACCGATTTAGAGCAAGGCCAGGAGACAGGGAACGAGAGCGTTCCAGGGAGAGGAGAATGAGGAGCAGCAGATCCAGATCCAGGAGTCCTCGAAGACAAAGTCCTCCCTACAGGTTAGTCAGATTTAATGTTTAGCTTTTCAAACAAAAAAAAAAGCCATGGTAAAGTAGTCGCAGTAGGCAATATGGAAATGGGTTGAGTGATGTTGCAGTGTGACATATTTCAAAATGGCAATTTTTATATGGAGCTGAATTATAGAAAATGACATTAGAAAGATGGCAGCATCATTATTTTATCTTTACACAGAGTCGGTCTATTAGAAAAATCTGTTGAACTTTGAATTTAGCAATCCTTGTTGCATTATATCATGGTGACAGGAGAAAGCACTTTTCACAAATTAAGAAATTATAAATGTACCTTTATTTATTCACATAATAGTAATAATCCAAACAACTTGATTTGAGAGTCTATAAATGTATTAATAATCAGGATTTTTTTTTTTAAATGTGAAATCAGTGATTCCGTAAAATATGCCCCTTTGCAGTGGATACTACTTGGTCTATGACCATGCTTCACATTTTACAAGGAGAAATTCCAATACTTCCACTACAGTCCTGGTGAGACAAATCTTGGTTTATTGAATGCAAATTATAAAGTGTGGGGAGAGCAACCACACTGCCCTAAGAGACATGAAACTTTACATGCATGTAGTTATAATCCTGTATTTAACCTCTCGGTAGCTTCAGAAGCCGTTGGAATGAACAATATCCCTTTTTACAGATTTCCCTGAAACACTATGAAACTGAATACACTATTTAGAGCAAGTTAATGCCTCAACTGTAATTCTGACACTTAGACAGGTAAGTTCTATGCAGTTGTTTTGATAGAGGGAAATTATTTATTCCTGTGACAAAGCTGGATTTTCAGCATCATTACTTCAGTCTTCCTTAGTCACATGATCCTTCAGAAATCATTCTAATATGATGATTTGGTGCTCAAGAATTTTCGATACAAATGGTAAATTTTTTTCAGAAGTCTTTGTTAAATAGAACGTTTAAGAACAGCATTTACTTGAAATACAAATATTTTGAAACATTAAAGGTACAATATGCAGGATTTTTCACCACCAGGGGTCGCTAACCTCTTACAATAACAAAGGCGTATATTGATGACATAAATATTCAACAGTAAGCGTAATTATGGATCTTGTCGTCTAGCTGATGGATCTTTTATGGGTGAGTGAATAAATTGATGTTTTAAACATGACTGTGGAATGAAGCAGGGCGCGATTGCTAGACGTATACCAGCGCAATACACACGTATACACACAAGTGCTGAATTAATACTCACACAGGTCAGTTTATCAGACAAATAAAACTTAAGGTAACAGCGCTATTTCACTTGCTCTAACAGGTTACACTATCTCACTAAACGGCATTTGAGTGTGTTGAATGTTGTTAGTTGGGTTGTTTGTTGGCTGTATGAGACTAAATCCGTTAAGCTAGATCAACATAAGAATAACATACAGATCATATTCTAACATTTCATCGTGTTAAACTAAATAACATTGATTAGTTTTATGTACATTTGCTCACCTGTCCAATAAAGTAACATGCAACACTCACGCGACTCTGTTGAAGTTAGTCGCAAACGTGGAGCTCAAAGATATTGATCTTCATTTTAGTCCTCTTTTTGTCTCGGTCTGCTTGCCATGGTCCAAAATGTATGAACAAAACAACAGCAGCATGAGCGTCCTGCTAGGCATAACGGGCATAAACCAGTTGTCGACGTCTGTCGCCATGGTTACTATTGCAGTACATGGTCAAACCTGGCGGAAACTGGGGGTAACGCGGATATGACTCCATTGATTGGCGACTCCTCACCCCTGCGACTCCTCACGCGCTCCGTTTCCTTGGTTAAAATTGCAATTTTCTCACAATTTACAAATAGTTGGAAACATTTGGGATATTGCAAGTAATCAACTAAACATAATGTATAACATTGGCCTTGTGGTTTTTGGATTTTACTGCAAAAATCTGCATATTGTACCTTTAAATCCTTACTGTAACAAAGTATGAAAGTCTTTCAAAAAGAAATACTTACTGATATAAAAAGTATTTATTATTATTTAGATGAATCCATTAGGAGTTTTTGAGCTACACTGTAATTAGCAGAGTTTTAAATGAAGTTTAATAATAACAAAAATATATTGTAGGTACGGTTATTACAAAACTTTTCTTTCTCTACACCTAGGTTTCGTCGTTCACCCTCTCCAGTACGTCGGCGTAGAAATAGTCGTTCGCTGTCTAGAGAAAGAGAAAGGGGGAGAGAGCAGGAGAGGAGGAATCGAGAGCGAGAGAGGCAGCGTGAACAGGAGAAAGAGAGAGAACGTGAGCAAGAACAAAGAAGGAGGGCTCCGCCCAAGGATCCCACTCCTCCTCGCCATTCGTCTTCATCATCCTCATCATCCAGTTCGACCTCTTCAACCTCACCCTCTCCTCAAAGACAGACGAAGGGGTTAAAGTCAACAGATGCAGATAAAAAGAGATCCAGGGAAATTGATGAACGGACAAGCAATAAGCAACCAGAAAGGAACTCCAAACATCCATCTCCCTCCCCTCATCGTGAGACTCGTCTCCCTTCTAATCAATCGCATCATCGCTCTCACTCCCGTGAACTTGCTGCCCGTTCTAGATCACCAACGACCAACCAATCACAAAGCAGGGATCCACCTGGTGACCGATTAAGAGGCCAGGCCCCGTCGTCTGTCCATGAGCGGCACCACGAGCCATCAATGAAAGGAAAGACTGCAGTGAACGGGAAACCAGAGAAGGAGATCTCTGGCCAACAGAAGAAGCAGAGAAGCAGCTCAAGTTCTTCATCTTCCTCATCATCATCATCCTCGTCATCATCATCATCATCCTCCTCCTCCTCATCAGACAGCTCAGACACTGAAACAGAGAAAGTAAAAGGGTAAGTTCATAGTCATTTAGCGTTTATGTAGTTCAGTTTAATGGATGGAACTTAATTTTAATGTTTGTTTTTGCAGAGGTGTTAAAGCAAGTACAAATAGAGATGCTGGTAAGATGACAAAAAGCAAAGCTGCTTCATCATCATCATCGTCCTCATCAGAAAGTGAGCAAGAAAAGAAGAAAAGGTAGAATATTTTTCCTGTTTTATTAATTGTTGTTTTATTGCTCTGCTAAAGGAATAATGGATTTTCCACCTCGAGTCAACAACAGGGAGTCAAAATTGACTTTACTTTCAGTTTATGAGCATGATCCAGCAGGGCAATGTTTTAATTTTTTATTTTTTATTTTTTTAAACTATGCAGTCCTCCACGGCCCAAAAGAGTGCCAGCAGACTCATTGAGAGACTCTAGGTCACTCAGTTACTCCCCTCCAGCGAGGCAACGAAGACCTGCACATTCTCCACCCTCTCGACGGTCAGTTCTGACCTATGTATTTCAGCACATACTATAATTTTCAACTGTTGCTATTACTAATATTGATCTACATCTGTTTTCCATCAACAGTGCAAGCAGGAAGTCAAGAAGCAGATCTCCAGACAGTCGACGGAGGAAATGAGTGAATAATTGCTCACTTCTTTTGTTTTTCTGGACTCTCCTTTCTGACTCTCACTGGACTGGATCATCTCAGTATCTCATGGATGAGACTAGAAATGTGACTAGTTGTAATGGTGATATTTTCACCATTATTAGAGGAAGTTCTATTGAAACTTGGTTATTTGTAATTCATCCCAAAAGGGAGGATTTATTTTTATCTTTATTATGCTGTAATTAATGCAAGGAGGCCAGCTGAGACACTGAAGCTGTCATCAACCATTGCTCTGTGCCAACAGATGCTATTTGTATGCATACACATACACACAGGATCACACATGTTCAGTGGTTTTCTGTCTGCTACATTGTTCTGAATGTAGATAAACTTATGTAATTTGGTGATCAGAATGGACAATATTCTGTTCCTGCATATGTGGACCGCGTCTGTTCCTTTGTTTATTTGTTGGAAAAAGAATTGTGAATAATAAAATGGCAGTAGAATATTCTTGTCTGAAATTTTAGTTTGTGGTACTGAAGGAGAAGTGGATACCAAATACACAGCAATATATTCTTTAAAGGTGTGTCCAATTTAATGAACGCTTTCAGTCGGTTTTCTCAGATAAAGAGGTGGCCCTGCCCCAATCTCACACCTTTTTTAGAGTTATTGTTATTATAGGAGATGTTCAAATAAACATATCAAGTCAAGTCAAGTCACATTTATTTATATAGCGCTTTTCACAATACAGATTGTATCAAAGCAGCTTCACAGTGATAACATGTAAGTAGCACAACACAGATCAACAACATTGCTAAACACTAAATAAATAACCCCAACTGAGCAAGCTCAAAGCAAGGCGACAGTGGCAAGGAACCAAACTCCATCAGATTGGATGGAGAAAAAACCTTGGGAGAACCCAGGCTCAGTCGGGGGCCAGTTCTCCTCTGGCTTACATTCATATTGTTTAAATATAAATATTAAATATAAATATTGTTTATGAATCAAACGGCGCCATAACATATCGCAGGCGTTGAGTGTTTTTATCAGTGTTTTTAAAGTGTGACTTTATTTTTATGCTTTGAGAAATTCAACCTACCAATTGAATTATAGTTGTTTAAAGTCAGTTCAGATGTCAAATTAAATGAGTATTGGAGAAAGTCTTAAAATGAAATTTGACATGGTAATTTCCCTCCCACAGTACTAAAGTAAATTGGTGCTACAATAAAATTGTGGTCATCAACATCAACCGCTACCATTTTTATTTATTTTTTTTGGTCATTTATTTTGATGATTGATAAACATTTTATTTTATTAAATGCTAAAAAAACCCTAAAAAACCATTAACAATTATTATCATATAATACAACAACACTCCAGCGTCTATCAGTCCGTTCAGTCCAGATCAAGTGCCAGCCACATAGATGATAAAAAAGCTATGGTAAAAAGCATGGTAAAAAGCCACCAGCTTTTGTAGCTGCTCTGTCTGGAGGTTGTTTTAAATTGCGTCATATTTACGCGACGTTTTTTGAACGAGCTGCACCTATGAGCAGCACTAGTAATACGAAAAGTCTTTGTATAGAAAATTAAACGAGCATTTTCAAGCTGCTTTAATGAACTCCCGGAAGATGGGTCCAGTTGAAGTAAGTGATACGACCAGGACCATATTAAATTTATTGAATAAGAAGCCAGCGTTGATAATTAAATCACTCGAACTGTAGCCTAGGAAACATCTTTCAGCCTAGATCGTAGTACATTGATGCTCACCACCAGTTTTCACAAATGTACATTTGTGCACCTATATGTTTATAAGATATTGTCAACAGTGTTCGTGACACATGTTTTAAATCTCTCTCCAGCTCCTCCATATGTCCGTGTTCTCGCAGAGTTTCTCTCCCTGCGGTCGTTTCCTTGCAGCGGGCAATAACTATGGAGAGATCGCAGTGTTCAGGTGAGGTTAAACATGCAGTTTAAGTGGCGTTAGTCAATATGTTTGTTGATGTACGTTATACGGTGATTGTGTTGATTTTGAATGCCTATTGACGTGTTCTTTTAGTAACTAGTCTTGTTCTTACAGTCTCTCGGCTGCGCTGAGTCCAGATGCTTCAGAGGGGAGTCAGAAGCCCTTCCTAAACTTCACTGGTTAGACTTTATTTATAACGGATCATTTTTTTTACCTTCACTACATGTGCCCTAGATTATCTAAATCTCAACCATTACCTAGAGTATATGGTTCAGGGATGATTTGATCCTTTATCCAATATTGCAACATTAACAAGTGAAAGGTTTTTTAATTGTTTCAGCTCATGACGGTCCAGTGTTCTCTCTACTCTCCACGGACACTCATCTTCTGAGTGCTGGGAATGGCGAGATCAGTGCCTGGAGTTGGGCAGAGCTCATCAAAAAAGTAAGAGTCTTTAATTGTTTTGTTTTTTTAGTTGAAAAAAAACAAACGCTTATTCCCTTTTATAGTTTTGCTTTGTGCATATGGATACGGACACTGTAAAAACAGTAATATTTGCAGAAAATACCTCAGCGCATCTTCTATTTATGTCTCCGCAGAGCACCAAAGCTGCATGGACGAGGAAACCCAATTATGAGTGAGAGACTGTCAATGATTATCATTCTGATTTGCATATACTGCTAACACTTTACAATAAGGTTCAGTTAGTTATCAATAGTTAATGCATTAATAAATATTAACTAACAATGAGCAATACATTTGTTTATTATTTATTCATTTTTGTTGACATTAGTTAATAAATAAAAAACAATTGTTAATTTTTAGCTCAGGTCCATTAAATAACATGAACAGATAACTTTTGATTTTAATAATGTATTGGTAAATGTTGACATTAAAATGAACTGAAATGTTTTAAAGTATTTTTCATTGTAAGGTCATGTTAACTAATGTAGTTAACATTGTATAATTCATACATTCAAGACTAGAGTGCCTGCTAATTTTGTTTTATGACTTTCATTATTGTGTGAATATCACCTCAAATGTTCGTTCAATGTCTCATTCTATTCAGGACTAGTCTTGAAATTCCAGAGATCAATGCGATGATCATTAACCCGAAGGTTTGTTCTTGAACTATTTGTTTTGTTTATCCCTAATACAAGCTTTTTTATGTAATCATATATTGTAGTTAATGGTTCTGTTTAAACGGGAGTGTTTGACAAAACATTAATTTATGTTACTACATTACCACAAGTTCATTTATATATTTGTGTATGTCTATGCGTAGTTTGGCAATTTGATCCCTGTTATTTTTCTGCAGGACAACGGCTTGATAGTTGGAGGCGGCGACAATAACATTCACATCATGGACATGGAGACAGGCGTCTTTAAGGTCAGTTAGACTCCAGGGACCATATTTGACGTATTTATCTTATGTCACGTAAACCTGTTACGATCTGCGATTGAGCATACATCAGTACCTACGTATACGTACGTTATATACAGGAAGTAAACAACAGATTCACGTGTGTTAGGTTACGACATGTTGGAATTAAGTCGAGCTAAAGACAGTCTACTGTCTCCTCGTAAATATATATTATACAAAGATAGCAACACTTCACATGGTGTCAGAAGTGAACCGACATGGCACACTGTCTCGAGGGACTGGCCCGATTGGAAACAACGCTTCTCCAGGTACCGAGTAGCAACAAAGTTTAACTAAGAGCCGATGTCCAGGTCAGCGCATTGATTTATTCTATGGGCCCAGAGAAATCATTCGTCTTGGAGGATGACGAGGAAGAGGACCTTGACCATCAAATTCTGCATGAACTTGCAGCTCACTGTGACTTTCATGAGAAGGAGGAAGTAAGATATGGATTAGTCATAGGGATTTAAGACAAAGATCTATCTTTCATTGAAGCTACAAATGACAAGTGACCTCTCTCAGAAAAAGGCAGTTGACTTTGCCAGGCACTCTGAGCTAGTGAATCAACAGAACAGCGAGGCTGGCGCATCAGGGCTTATAAAAGTAAGTGGAAAAACACACCGCATGAGGCAACAGGAGGAAGAAAAGAAAATGGAAGGCAAAACTGTGGAAGATGTGCATGCAAAAGACAAATTCCCAGCTAAAGAGAGAGAATGTAATAAATGCCACAAAATTGGTCACTTTGCAGACAAATGCAAAACCAGAATGACATAGGAAGTAACTGAAGAAATTGACAGCTTATTCTTGAGGTCAATAGATGAGACAACAGCCAAGAATGGCCATTTTTAATTTCGTAAATTTTATAATTGTTTAAATTTCATGATTTCAATTAATTGGACTGCCTTTTGATTTCCAAAAATGTTAAGCAATGTATCTGTAACACGCTTGTTCCGCGACACTTGTAGTTTCGGGGGGTAAAATCCTTGGGAAACACTATTGCATGTTCAGCTTTTTAAATAAATATATTACACAGTTGGATGCCATTCATTTTCCTTCCCTTTGTGTTGTTTGTTCTGCAGTCTGTACTGAAGGGCCACACTGACTACATCCACTGCCTGTGCTTTAAAGAAAGGGAAGGGGAGATACTCTCTGGTGGAGAAGATGGTGCTGTGAGGATATGGGGTTAGTGAATGACACAGCACTGTATCTATATCCCTTAATCATCTTTGGTGAAAATGAAACCTGGGATAGAGAAACATTTTGTAATAAGAGTATAAACTTCCTCCCCCAGACTCAAGAACAAATCGGCCAGTTCACTGTATTGAAGTTTTCAAATATGAGGTAAGACACCCCTACTTAGAAAGAATAAACGAATAAGCTGACACAATGCATTCATGACTCATAAAATAAAAAATACAGCACTGAAATTCCACCATCTCTCATTTTTGTTCTGGAATGGCGGGTCAGGAATGCGCACGCCCCCAGTTTGGGAAGTGGATTAGCTGTCTTGCTACAGACTCTGATTGGATGGTAAGATGGACATATGATTGGTTGGCAGGGACAGTTAAACTATTGTCTCAGGTTATATTTTCTTGTTTATCTCATGTCCAGTATATCTGCATTTTTTTATGAATAGACAGGCTTGTTTTTAAATATCAGTTATTATCTGCATGGTGTTCTGCTCTCATGAAATGCCCCTCAATATATTTTAAGATGGAATGGCATAATGCCCCTATTATTATGAAATCTTATCTATTTCCTCTCAGCTCTGTGGTGGAGGCCCATCACTCTCTTTATGGCACCTCCGATCCATGTCCCCCACCTCTGTCTTCCCTTTGCCTGGATGTCAAAGAGAAGCTGTCTTTTACCAGGACATGGTGAGGAAAAAAACAATCATACATACATATACTGTATATATAGTCACAGCCCGTCACAAATATATATCTCGTGTTGTGGTTGTGTTTAGATCATGTCAGTTGGTGAGGGTCCAAATGTGTCCCACTGTTTACATGGAGGTACAGTGAAAGCTCAGATTCCCTGCTCTCCTTCATCACTCAACACACTGGCTCTCAATCTCAAAAACATTGAACATAGGGTAGGTGTACCTGTTATTCACATTGTCGGATGTATCCATTTTTACAGGTGCTACAAATTGTAGCAATACCTATATATTTTTTTCTTTACTGGCTGTGTGTGAAAGTTAAGACTTGTGAATGGAAAGATTGTAACCTTTACCCAATATTCATCTTTCAGGTTATGACAGTAGGGGGCAGCAGTCACCAAATTGATGTGTTCACCAACTTCAGTTACAGAGCCTTTTCTCTGTCATTCTGATCACCAACACTTCTTTAAGTTTGAATTGAATTTTGTGAAAAAATTCTTGATGTATGGTTTACTTGACTTTTTAAAACAAATAATAATAATAATAATAATAAACTATTTTGGTTATTATTCAGTTAAAATGTGTTTTGCTTTCACACATAATGTGTTTTTGGTAAAACTTTACAACAAGGTTACATTAGTTAACTACTTTAGTTAACATGAACTAAGAATTAAAAAAAACTCTAACATTATTTTAGTTAATGTTAATTTCATAATTTACTAATGCATTATTAAAATCAAATGTTGTATTAGTTAACATTAGTTAATCCTATGTGAACTAACATTAACAAATAATGAACAGCTGGATTTGTATTAACTAACATGAACAAAGATGAACAAATACTGTAACAAATGTATTGATCATTGTTATTTCATGTTACCAAATAAGACCTTATTCTAAAGTGTTAACATGTTTTTTTGTACAACACTAATATTGTCAAATATATATGAAGTATGGTATAACACATGTACAGTACTCTGTAAAAGTCTTTGGCACATTATGGTTTTAAGCCAGTTATTTATATCTTTTGCTTTAGTGTGCAAGTAGGAAATATCAGTTTACATTTCCAAACATTCCTTTTGCCATTAATTGTAATAATCCAGTGAGATTTGTGTATCCACAAGGAGTCTGAAAGCAGCTGGAGCTCCACACAGAGATCTGATCTCACCATCATCGAGTCTGTCTGTGATTACAGAAGAACTGCAGCAACATCTCTGAGATGCTTGAAGAAACCTGCCTGCAAAGCTACCTAAAAATCAATGTGCAAGTGTACTAGGACAAAAGCTCTTAACACAAGATACTAGCAGTGCAACTGATACACTTCTCTCCACTTTAGCATCTGCTTGGACAACTTCTGCCACCTTTCCTCCAGACCGGCCCGTGCCACACCCTCTGCCCCCTGGTTATCTGATGTTCTCTGCGAACATTGTTCTAAACTCAGGTGTGCAAAGAGGAAGTGGTGCTAATGGAAAGATCCTACTGACCTTGGTCTTTATCAATCCCTCCTCTCTTCCTTCTCTGCTAATACCTCTACTGCTAAAATGACTTACTATCACAACAAAATTAACAATTCTTCCGATTCGCATGCTTTTCAAAACCTCTCTCCTCAACCCTCCTCTTCCTTCATCAACCTTAACAGCTGACGATTTTGCCACATTCTTCATAAACGACAACTATCAGCGGACAATTTACCAAACCACAAACTGACACACACATCTTATCGGCGAACACACACATTCTACCCTCCTTCTCTTTCCTTTCAGAGGCAGAAGTCTCCAAAACACCCTATTACCTGTCCGCTTGATCTTATTCCCACTAATCTACTTCAAGCCATTTCTTCCTCACTTGTACCCGCACTCAAGTCATCAACACCTCTCTTCACACTGGTACTTTTCCAACAGCATTTAAGCAGGCTCAGGTAACCTCACTGCTTAAGAAACCCACTCTAAATCCAGCACATCTGAAAAATTACAGACGGCATCCTTTCTTACATTTGTTGAGAAAACACCTGAACGAGTTGTTTTCATCCAGATCTCTTCCTACACAGAACAACCTCCTGGACAACAACCAGTCTGGTTTCAAAAGCGGACACTCAACAGGGACTGCCCTGCTCTCAGTAATTGAAACTCTCAAGCAGCTTCAAAATCCTCAGTACTCATCTTGCTGGAACTGTCTGTTGCTTTTGACACAGTTAACCACCAGATCCTCCTGTCAACCCTAAAGATGAAGGGCATCTCGGAAACCAAAACGCACTCCAATGGTTTCAGTCTTACCTCGGATGAGGTGTCTAAGACCTAACTTCTAGCTACTGGGGTGCCGCAGGGCTCAGTGCTTGGACCACTTTTCTTTTACATCTACATGACATCACTGGGATCTTCTATTCAGAAACATGGTTTTTCATGACACTCCTACGCTGATGACACACAACTCTACCTCTCATTCCAGCCTGATGATCCCACGGCTACTGACAATTCTGTCTGGATAAAGGACCACCACCTCCAACTACACCTTGCGAAGACAGAGCTGCTTATGGTCCTGGCAACCTCAATACTATACCACAACTTATCCATTCAGCTAGGCTCCATCATGGTCAGCCAGGAACTTTGGAGCTGTGGTCGATGATCGATTGAACTTCACAGACCACATTGCTAGAACTGCCAACATTAGGAGGATCAGGCCCTTCTTATCAGAGCATGCTACACAACTCCTTGTCCAAGCACTTGTTCTATTCAGATTGGACTATTGTAATGCTCTCTGGTCTTCCTGCTTGCTCTGTCAAACCTCAGGAACTGACCCAGAATGCTGCAAGAGTGGTCTTTAATAGGCTAGAGCACACGTCACTCCTCTCCTCACAAAACTGCACTGGTTGCAGTTGCCTCTCGCATCAAATTCAAGTCACCGACTTTTGCCCACAGAACAACAACCCCTGCTCTGGTCCCTTTACCTAAACTTATTACTTCAGACTATGCCATCCAGAAATTATGCTCTGCAAGTGAATGCTGCCTTGTGGTGCCATCTCAAAGAGGCACAAAATCTCTTTCTCATATATTTTCCTGGTCTATTCCATGCTGTTGGAATGATTTGCCTAACTCAACCAGAGCTGCTGAGTCATAGCCACTTTCAAGAAACGGCTGAAGACGATCTTCGGCAACACCTGATCCATTAATAACACTTTTATCTTCTATTCTTTATCTTTATATAAAACTAAAAAGTACTGCTTTTAGAGTAAACTGGTAAGGGTCATGGCACTTGCATTTGTTGTCCTATTGTTATTTCAACTGCTTCTCAGTCGCTTTGGATCAAAGGGTCTGTTCAAAACGGCAGCTCCCATGAGGCGACCTTCTTCTTGCAAAATATTTGGCTACAGCTGGAGTTTTAATTTCATGTTTGTGCAAATTATTTTAATGTTTCTCAAAAGAATTATTGATTTCTTTGTAAAACTTTTTTATAATGGCTAAAATTTGGTGAGTGCACTTTTAAACATTTGATGGTCCTTTACATCATGTCCCAGAGCGTATTTGCCTGTCTACCCTACCAGGCAGTATTTTAAATGAGAATAAGACATCTAATGGCCAAAAATGTTGTTTCTGTTGGTAAGCTTGGTTTTGACTAAGTTCGAATGTATGGCTGGAATGTCATCAGTTTTTTTTTTGCCACAAAATACCGATGGCAATCTCAGCAGCAGCAACAGGAGTGTCATGAGGAGAAGGAGGAGGAGACAAAGAAACTCGGGCACATGATGAGGATGAGAGTGACTCAACATTCAGGTGCGGCGCCCTCGGATGGGCGGATCTGATCTCTGCGGCCGCTGGGACACTGTCCGAACTTCCCCTAACACTGGTTTCCCGGATCCCGGTAGTGTCGTCTGCAGGACTAACCCGACACTAACTGGCCGCCCTAGCAGGAACGTGTGTCAAGTCTTCAGTGTTTCCCCAGCGTGCTTGGAATATGTGGGTTAAAGTGTGTTCGGTGAGTTTTTCTTTAGCTTTGAGTTTGATCTAATTATCTTTAGGGCATCTGCGGCTAGTTAAGTAGCTAGCCTAGCTGCATTTCAAAACAACTGAGTAAATTACAGCCAACGAGTTGTTATTTGAGTAAATGTACACAAGTTTGACCCAGTGGTTAACGGAGACGGAATTTAGGAAGCAGATTAAGTCGAGAGTTCAACTTGAGGTTTGGTATGACGGCATGTTTTTACAGTTGTGTCTGTTTAGCGTTAATCGATCGAGTTACTGCGCGAGAGTTTCTTGTAATACAGACGCTAGGTCGCTTATCTAAGAAGGTCAATAAGTTTATGATTACCGTATATAAAAGAACAGAATCAAGTGAATCTGCCTCTAAATCTACAAATGATTCTTATTCTTTTGATTGTCCCGTGATTTGACTGTTTATTACAGTTGTAGTGTTAGAGCACCGGATAGTTTCACTTACAATTTTGACGTGTTTGCATTGAGGGATTCAGATGTGTTGGCGGTGGCACCAACATGTTTTTTTCTTTTTGTCTGACTTAGACTTAGGCGTGTCAGTTTCACTTCTCTTCCACATTTTTCGTGTTAAAAAGATCCCATTTGCCTAACGGACATTACTGTTTATCATAATGCCTTCATTTTAGACAAAAAAGGGTTGTAATGATGAGAAGCCTGTGCCCTCTCTTTGCAAAGCCAGCTCAGGAACAACTCGTCCCTTCCTGTTTTCATGGAACATTTTTTGGCAGTTTAGGGAGTCTCTAGCTTTGTCTTGACTCAGCAGTGGGTTTTATGTGGGACACTTTAATCGTTCTGTCCACTGTTTTGGTTTCAATTGTAAGGGGAAAGAGGTGTGTGTACATCCTGATTTCCATCCATAAATCCTAGCGTAAAACTGGTGCATGTGGTTTCGAGGGTGTCATTTGTCTGTCAGAGTGGGAGAAGCTAAATTTAGTGCCACAGCTGCTGTTCTGGGCAAAAGGGGGTGCTTGTCTAAATAATTTGAACAAGATCCATGAGTAATACTTGTCTCTTTCTTCCTTTTTTCTAGGATTAGAGCTTGAAGGGGACCGACTAGGACTTATATCACTTCCGGCTTGAACCTGCATTCCTACAGTGTCTTTGAGTAACAGTGATCTTTGAAAGTGAGGGAAGCTACCAGCCCCTGCATGCATTGGCTAAACAGGCGGAATGGAATTGTTGTGACCGAGATACCATCTACATATCTGGGAAATCAAGATTTTGAAACAAAACAACTTGGATCTAAAACAAATCAACCTTTTTTTTCCTGGGTAATTTGGTCCCTGACGCACTCAAACTCTGCATTATGAGCACCATCAGCGATTAAAGAACTGCTCACTTTGTAACCTGAGTCATTTGATACTTAACCACAAAATGTGGTAATGTGTTTGCACTTGAAGGCGAGGAGACGAAAGGTACATTTCACATAGATTTTAAGCAATGGAAATAGTACTTGAAATTTAAAGTGTTTTAAAATGAACTAAGAATATTGCACAGACAATGCAGAATCACCAATTTATAAATGGAAATGCACTGAAATCAAACTGATGCATCATTTCACACTTGAATTCTGAAGAAAACTGGAAAGACTATCACACGATGCTTGCAATATTTCACCCAAAACTTTAAACCTCCTGGCATTTTAAGACACAGGAAAAGTGAAATAAAGGTGTTGAAAGCTGTTAAACTTGTTTCATGAGGACACATTTTGAACAGAAGAATGGCGGGAAAAGACTACCATCACCTCTTCAAGCTGCTCATCATTGGTGACTCCAGTCAGTACTTTTGTGTTTTTATACACTTGCTAACAAATTATGTTTTTGTTCCAGCTTTTTTATCTGGCTCTTTAATGGAGAACCCAATCAGACAAAGAGAATTCCTCCTATTTGGCAAAAAAAAAAAAGTGTTTAAGCCCAACTATTTCTGTAGCACCCTGTCCATTACTAAGAATGCTCAACTTTTGCATTTACTGGAATGTTGTTGTGCAATTTCACAATTTAAGCTGAAATGAAACCGTGTGAGTAACATTTGTTCTCATCCCTACATGAATTTAGTCATTTGAACAGTTCATGAGTATGCATACTATGCACTTGTGTGGTATGTGTACTGTGACAAAAATGATCTGTGAAAGTTTTAGCTACATCGCTTGTAGTTGTCCTTTGCTTTCATATTAAATGCACATAAATAAGTTATGCATCATGGGTGCATAACTGGCTTATGTGAATTTACTATAAACCTTTCTCCAGGCATTTAACATCCCCATTTATGAACAAAATACCCCAGAGGGATGTATTTGTTTCACCCAAAGATCTAGTCATGACATTTAAATTAAACATTACAAGGTTAAAAAAAAAACATTTAAATGAAACCTAATTGGATGAATAATAAAAAAGTGAATTTTTGATTAATGCTGACATTTAACAAGCCTGTTTATGCTTCCACTTTAATAGAATTCCTTGTTTGTTTGATGTGTAATCTTGATTATTTACTCTCAGTAATGCATTCTCTCGTCAAGAGTTTGTAATTTTTTTTCTGTGGTATTACCCACAGCTGCTTCATCTAGTCTGCTGTGTCCACTGACAAGCTGTAACTGTGCAGCTAAGTAGCATGTGTCTCCATAAAGATATAATAGTCTCATGAATGCCAGTTAACCCTTGAGTATTTTTATTTGTGATAATTTTTGTGACCTTTGTCACAAAGGGATATCTTAAGCATTGTTAAGTTGTATGGTGCAGTTGGACGATTTGAGACATTTTTGTTAGTGTTGTTGCATTTACGCTATGTCATATTTTTATTTTTTGTGGGGACATTTTATTGCCATTGTATTCTCATATATTCATTTTTTTAAACTGTTAATATAAATATCTATTTATTACTATCATTTTGTTCTATTATAGAAAATACTGTCATGTTTATTTCAAAATATAAATGCAATGAGGTATTACAGATGAACATTTAACAAATGCTACTCTGACTCTGTTGCAGATGTAGGGAAAAGCAGTTTGCTCCTACGATTTGCAGACAACTCATTCTCTGGTGAGTCTGCTTGGCACAGAATGCGTCTCTGTCAGAGAGACAGAAATTGAGGCAAAGGGTCTGTAAATATATGATCTGATTCATTGTGTTCTCATGTCCAAGACAAAGTGAGTGTGTATGCTTGCTTGACAGTGTTTAAGGAGTTAAAATGTTATATCTTGTGCTCCTCACAGGAAGTTACATAACCACTATTGGAGTTGACTTCAAGATCCGCACAGTTGAGATTGACGGAGAAAGAGTTAAACTCCAGATCTGGGACACCGCAGGGCAGGAAAGGTTTAGAACCATCACCTCGACGTAAGCCTGTAAATTTTTGATCTGTTTTACCATTCTTATGATCTCTCTCGTCTCCCCCTTACATGTTTGCTGTATTCTTCTAGGTATTACAGAAACACTCATGGTGTCATCATTGTTTACGATGTTACAAACCCTGAATCATTTGTCAACGTGAAAAGGTGGTTAAACGAAATCTCGCAGAACTGTGACAACGTCTGCAAAATATTAGGTTAGTTTAAACTCACAACTTTTCGTTTTATTTACTTAATTTAATTCCTGGTTATGCATTGTGATATGAAAAGAAATGTTCCAAATTCTGAATTTCTTGTGAACCAACTTTTAATATTCCTTTTCACTTTGATCACTAATAGTGGGAAACAAGAATGAGGATCCTTCTAAAAGGCTTGTGGACAGCCAAGATGCTATGCGCTTTGGAGAGTCAGTTGGTGTGAGGTTGTTTGAGACGAGCGCTAAAGAGAATATCAACGTTGAAGAGGTGAGGTTTGCTTTGCTGTGATCTGTGTTCACAAAATTTGGAATAAGTTCATTAGCAGAAAGTGGTTTCTGAGAGACGCTGTTGAAAGTGGATCAGACCGAGCAGTACAACTCACATGTAGCCAATCAGCAGCAGGGGGTGTAAAGGCATGATGGGGAGGAGAGAGCGAGAGATTGAGCAAGAGAGAGATTTGAAGAAACACTGTAGAAAGAGTAATTGCTGAGAGACATTACAAAAGAGAGGAATATCACAGGAAAAGGAGGGGTTATGATATAAAGGAGGGCTTTAGGACCCACAGTAACATTAGAAAAGCTTTCCAGCACTGGAGAGTCTTAAGCGGGAAGGCCCGAAAATAGACGCAGAGGTTATGTTGATTCTGCGCTATACATGAGTAAGAATACCCACTTCTGCACTGTTAGGCCGAACGGTTCTTATTACGCAAATGTTCCATTCCGCTCTGATCTCTGTATGATACAATAATCGACACACTGGTGCCAAATATTGATTTTTAATTAATAAAATAAGGCGTTCTAAATAGATTTCCCTGCTCCCAACGTCGCTACTTCATGGGTCCTCGAGGTGGCGCTCAACACATGTGAATGTGAAACGTGGACATAAGTTAACTAGCCTAAGAATTTTTTTTTTTTTTACGGGATGGTGGAAATCAGTGTGAGCACAATAATAGATACCCTAGCAATAAGTTCAAAGTCTGGACGCACTTCGGCTTTAACATCATTGATGGGACAAGCACTTTGTAAATAGACATCTATGACACTCTTCACCGATACACACGGGATACATACATAGATACACACGGGAGCTTTTGAAAGCAGCCGTCTATAGATGTCTGCTCTCAAACGCTCTTGTGCGTACCTGTGTAAGCGCCAAAGTCTATTTACAAGTTTTTTAAGCACTGATCACTGTAACCAATCACAGACTAACACTAACACACTTGTTTCGTTTTTAAAAACCCAAGTCGGAATCTTTGACAACAGTATTCCCAGCTTTATTTTCAGGAAGCTGGTGAACACTGAGATGTTCCCAGGTTTAAATAAAAGAAAATGATACATTTTGAAATGTATGTTGTTTATTTAAAAAAAAAGTCGATAAGCAGTAAAATGTTAAATTTAATTTACAGACTGAAAAACGTTCTGTGCTGTTTTCTAACAGTTTGGACTTCCAAGAGAGACTTTACCTTTTCACAGGCATTTTGTTTTCATAGATAGATATCGTGATGTATCATCATAGGATTGTATACCAATATATCAATCATCGCAGAACTGCAGTGTATTCCAGATTATCGTGAGCCATGTATTGTGTATCATATCGTACCGTGAGTACCCTTTGATTCCCACCCTTAGTTTGTGTTTACGTCCCTCAAATAGTGCACTTATCCAGCTATAGAGAAACTGCCAGCCAGGCAACAGACAAGTGATCAATTCTGAGTTGTGACTTCATGGGTTTTAACAAAACGGGAATTCTGGGCAGAGAACAGTTTGTAATTGTCCCATGCGGGGCTTTAGTAGAAACACAACTGGAACCTTTCCTTACCCTTCTAAGAACCATTCGGCCCAACGATGGCAAAGCGGCTATGGATTTGAGTGTGTGTCTCTGGTGACTAACAACGATCACTTGCTTGTAAATTCTTGTGTACTGTTTGTTAATTTTTTGTTCTTCCTTGTTTGTTTGTTATCTTTCCTTTTCATCAAGCTATATTTTACTTTGCTTCTGCTATGATAAAGAGATGCATTGTACTGCATGTTTGTGCATTTTTGAGGTGGAGCAATGAAGGGGGGGGGGGTGTATGTGTTTGGGTTGATTTTAAATATCAACCGTGTTTCTCAGAAATCTCTGTTTATAACGTTGTCGAACAAAAGGCTAATCATAGGTGTTTGGCGTTGTAGAGAGCGATACATAAAACCCATTACCATTCTGATACATCACCTTGTATACAAGCCTGTATAATTTACTCTTCCACTTCTTCTGAATCAGTTTCTGGTTCAAACATAAAATGGCTGAATGAAACCATTATTTCCACTTGCCATTGTGCACCATTTACTACAGTAAAGTTGACTGAGTGAGAATCTCTTGAGCTGCTTTAAATGAGTGGAGGCAGGGCTAATTTAGCATATTCATGGCTCTGTGTATAATAAATGAAGGAAGAGTATAGAGGTACATTCAAGCGATTTTAAGGCATTAATAAATAAATAAAAATCACTGGAAAAATAAATGTTTAAGTATGTTATTTTGGTGGTCATGTGTTTTAATGGGTACAATTATTGACTACAGTGGGACATGAAGAAAATTATCAACATTTCATTTTAGCTTGAATAGAATGTTTAAAGTTTTCAACTTTAGAAAATACATTTTGTCTCTCTGTCCACTTTGATGTGTTAAATAAAAATCTATAATATGCATGCCTTATATTCTTTTTTGTTTGCAGATGTTCATGGCTTTCACCCACATGGTCCTTCGGGCCAAGAAACAGAGCCAGAGTCGAGCAGAAAGAGAGAGAGAGAGAGAAAAGGACACTGTCCATATTAATTCCCACAGGGATAGAGAGAGGAGGAAGAAAGGGAAGAAATGCTGTTAGAGCAGAGGTGTTTGGAAGATATGGAAAGGAGGACAAATCAAACACCTTTGTTCCATTGCGTCACCTTAACAGATCAGAAATGTGACTTTTTTTATGTTAACACTGCGCTTAGAAAAAGCCAAGAGGAATAAAATCACTATTATGTGCCGAACATCAGCGTTTGTTTACACGTTTGTCCATTTTTTTTTTTTGTGCTTTTTGGGAAATTGACTGGCATGTTTTTACACTGGTATCAAAAGCCTGGTCCTGGAAAGACACTATACACAAACTGTCTAATGTGTTCCACTATTATTTGTGAGAGATGTTTCGTGTTGGATTAAAATTGTCCTGGTATTTGTCATTAATGTATGCAAATAATAAATAAGCAATAAAAGATGATTTTAACAGAATGCTCACTTTCTTCTTTCAATATAACTCTCTTCAACTTGTACAAAAATTAACTTGTTTTAAGTTATTTAATTTGACCCATGAATCATGTTTGTTGAATCATAAAATCCTTTTTTTATTTAATACATTTAAATGTATTAATGTTAAATGTCATCAGAATACAAATGAGAGAAGAGTCAAAGAGCTGAAAAATTAGAAAAACAAAGTAAAAATAAACAGATGAAACAAATAAAAAGTCCTTACAAATAGAAGACGTTCTACTTTCTTATTAACCAAAGATGTAATCATATTTTAAGATACATTTTAAAATTTCAAAAACAGAAAAAATAGTTTATTGTTGGCAAACTTACATTTATGGATCTAAAATTTACAAAGGAGATAAATTTAAATTCAAGTATTTTTGGATATCAAAATAGCCAAAAATAATGTCTATAGAAGTTGTGGATATATCTTGCTGGATATTACTTTAATAAATGTGTCAATATTTTGTTAACTATGAGAGCATTTTTTTTTTTTTCATTATGAAGTTGTTCAGTATGGGTCATGACCAAAATAAATGATTGACAGTTTCTGTGTGAATTTGAGCATTCTGTACCAATATCAGCTTTATATTTAGTCATGAAATGTTTGACAGGGAAAAATATATTTATTATTTTTTAAAGACTTTGTGACCTTATTATTGAGAAGATATTTTTGTTGCAAGTACCAAATCTTTTTCAAATTTTAAATAAATAATTCCAGTAAAAGATTGCATGAGATACAGAAATAATAGTTTCAAGAAAGGGGGATCTAACTGAATCATAAACTCCTGCATCCTTGAAATTCCCATCTGTTTGTCAGTCGGCTCTGTGTCAGCTGACCGATGTCCTGGTGTGGTGACGTCACCGCCAAGATGGCTGCCGAGAGCGAGTGAGTATTATGTTCCTGGAAAATACTGACAAAAACGTGTATTAATTACTAATTATTATATAAATACAGAGTTAGTTGACATATTAACTAAAATACCTTATTTGGAAGACTTGCAGTGCATACTTATGTGACTAAGTACATACCGTGATATGTGATAACCTATTTTTAGTCTATGCTAACATAACAATTTAATGATACAATTTAATTTATACAGAAAACTACAGAAATCATTTTGTCTGACAATAACAGTAAATAAGTGAATCCATAGTTAAGTTGTTCGGACCTAACCGTAGTCATGGGCGTTGCAATTGTCAGTATCTAAAATAAACAGTTACGGTCTGCCTTTGACCCAGCGTCTCTGGTTATCTAATGCGTCATATTCATGTTAATGTTATATTACATTAAAGCAGTTCTACTCCAAATTGTCATCTGTTTGACATCACAGTGTCCTGTCAGAAATTGAAGTGCTGCAGTCCATCTACTTGGATGAGCTCAGTGTTACTCAGAGTGATGAAGGGTGAATGTTTTATCATTTATTGCTCTTTTAGTTTTTCATAAATTTCCTGAGATAATAATATTGTTAACTGTTATTAACCTGAACAGAAATAAAGATGTCATTTTTCTCAATTAGAGGGTGGACAGTCAGTTTGGTACTCTATCCCTCCACTGCGGAGGACTGTCTCTCTCAGTTTGTCCGTCTTACACTGACAATGGATCTGAACTCTCAGGTTTGTTGGTTTAATTGCTATCATATTTGACTACTGTAATGGATCTAACATGTTTTGTATTTACTTGACACTCCTTTATAGCAACTTACTTTCTGTTGGTGTATTTTTTTTACATTTATTTTCAGTATCCATATTCATCCCCTTGCATCTCTATTCACAATCCACGTGGACTCTCGGATGATAAATTGCTCAGGTGATTGATTATTATTAGATATTGTTAGGTTTAAAATTCTGAACGTGCTGTTTCACTCCTTACTCTTTCTGGTGTTTTCACATGCTGCTCTTTTGTCAGTTTACAGAGCAGTTTGCAGAAGGAGGCAGAGTCATGTATGGGGACACCTGTACTTTATCAGCTTATAGAGGTTAGATTCCGTATTTGGTCCATAACTACATATAGCTTTCAAATGTTTGGGGTCAATATGTTTTTTTTTAAAGAAATTTACACTTTTATTCAGATGCAAGACATTTATTAATGTTAAAATATTTCTTTTGAACTTTCTATTCATCAAAGAATCCTGATTTTCTTTATCACTTATGTCTCAACAATATTAAGCAGCACAACTGTTTTCAACATTGATAATAATAATACTAATACTAATGTATTGAACAGTAAAACAACACATTATAATAATTTCGGAAGAATCTTGTGACAATGAAGAGTTTAAATTTAAAGACTCAAAATTTTGCTTTGACATTTCTCTAATAAAACATCTTTTTTTTTTTTTTTTAAATGCTTCAACCTCAAACGATAGTGTATTTTCCTTTTATCTTGTGTTTGTCTCAGATGATTTTTCTATTTTATCCTCACAGAGAGCTAAAGAGATACTGACTGAGAGCAATATTCCCCATGGAAACTGTGTCATCTGTCTGTACGGCTTTAAGGTGTGGTGTTTTAATTGTGATAGTACCATATAAATATGCTCATAATGTCCTCTGTGGCTTGTTTGTAAAATTGAACTTGTTCCTCTTCCACTATTTTGTCCTAACCATAGGAAGGAGAAGTGTTCACTAAGACCAGCTGCTACCACTATTTCCACTCGCACTGCCTTGGCCGCTACATCACTCACTCTGAGATGGAGCTGCAGGACCGTGAGAGGGAGCTGAAGGAGGATAAAACTAGAGACCAGACGGAAAAAGAGGTGGGGCTGTTCATCATAGCAGAGGATACGTACAGTCTCCTTATCTTGTATCCACCTTGTTTTTCAACACAGAAGTAAGGTGGTTTCTGTGATTGTGCAAGATTTCCAATTTATTAGCCACTATAGAGAAATAACAAGAAGTGCAGTAAACATTAAAATAATATGGTAAGAAATACCAGTTTGCAATATCAAACAGCATAACAAGCTGTTTTGTACTGTTAAACATAACTGGAAGCCAGACACATTCAAGTTACAAATGGCCGCACCCACTCTTACCTGAAAAATATGGTGGACACTTTAATATAGTTTCTGTACTGTTTCAGCAAAATGCTACATATTACAATGGTAAATATTATGTAGCATTTTGCTCTAATACATCCCAGTCAAAGATTTTGTGTATTATGTAATTATTATATAATCTGCTTCAACATTTCTTCAAAAATATATAGCTAATTGCAAAACATAAATGTGCAGATGCTGTAAACAAAAGGCATTTTTGATATAAATGAGATTCTTTCATTAACAGGAGTTGGCTGTTGTTTGCCCTGTGTGTCGAGAGCCTGTGACCTACGATTTGGATGCCCTTCTTTCCTCCCCTGCTCCAATTTTCACTCAGGTAAGACATACAGGCACAGTGTATCATTCTCTGTGGACACAGTTTTAGCAGTTGGGTCAAGCTAAACTGGCCTGGGCATGACGTTTATCATTGTTAGAAATGTCAAGTGGACAAAGTCACTCTTGTGTTCAGTGCCAAGCAGTAGATTTTTTTAAAACAGTGCATCATTGTCCCATGTGCAGTCCCTCTTGTTGTTGCTGACTATGCCAGGATGTCTAGTTTGAAAGCTCAACACCCTAATGTATGCTCACTGGTCACATGCTGTGGATACACATGAACATTGTGTTTATTATTGCTTCGCTCACAGCAGGAGGATGTAGACATCGGTGGAGAATTTAGAACGAAATGGGCAGCGCTCCAGAAGATCATGGAACGGCAGAAGGAAAAGGGTGGCGTTATTGACCCAGAAGAAGAGTCTAATAGGTTCCTAATTCACATTAATGAGGTAAATCCTGGATGGAACATTCCGATTTGACATGTTCGGCCGCATTCACAGTGCAAAGTTTTGGGAGTCACAAATGCATTAAAGGGATACTCCACTTTTTTGGAAATTGGCTCATTTTACAACTCCCCTGGAGTTAAACTGGTGAGTTTTACCTTTTTTGAATCCATTCAGCTGATCTCTGCTTCTGGCGGTACCACTCTTAGCGTAGCTTAGCATCATTGAAGTGGACAAGACAATTAGCATTTCTCAAAAAAAAAAATGACCAAAGCGTTTCGATATTTTTCTTCTGTACATTGTGCACTAAGGAAAATGTAAAGTTGCGATTTTCTAGGCTGATATGGCTTGGAACTATACTCTCATTCCTGCTTAATAATCAAGAAATGTTTTTTTAATAAACCATACCATGAGACGAAAGGTAGTTACTGCCATACTACCTTTCGTCAACATAACTACACAAACTTAGTCCCGGTCACTTTAGAAGTTACCGAGCTGGGGACTATTCAGGCGCTGCGTCATTGCGCCTGCTGCATTCATGGTATGGCAGTAACGTTTCCTGATTATTAAGCAGGAATGAGAGTATAGTTCCTAGCCATATCAGCCTAGAAAATCGAAACTTTACATTTTCCGTCGGTCTTAGTGCACGATGTAACTACAGAACAGTCAAGTTTTAAATAGTTTTAAACATAAATGTAATGAATTATTATTATAAATAGGAAAAATATCGAAACTCTTTGGTCATTTGTTTTTTTTTTTCGAGAAATGCTAATGGTCTTTTTCACTTCAATGATGTATGCTAAGCTATGCTAAAAGTGGTACCGCCAGAACTGGAGATCGGCTGAATGGATTCAATAACGGTAAAACTATAACGGAGTTGTAAAATGAGCCTTGTTCCATAAAAGTGGAGTATCCCTTTTTAAAAAAATTTAGCTATATAATAATAAAAACAATTTATAATAAAATATTATATGATATTATAGGGTGGTTCTAGCTTTAGTTAGTGTGTAATGTTGCTGTTTGAGCATAAACAACATCTGCAAAGTTACAATGCTCAAAGTTCAGACCAAAGGAAGGTATTTTTATTTTTTTTTAAATCGTTTTTTAAGGACTACAACAAATGGCTGGTAGGGACTAAATGATATTACTCCCGGGTTAGTGACATCCTTAGGGAACATGCAGTTAGGGAACATGCAGTCCATATTGAGAAGAGGAGAGTTGTTGTTCTAGAGCACATTTGGGATTCTGCTTGAGCTGTCGCATCCGTCTTTTCACATGCAATACAGTACGTGTAACAAATGCAATAGCATGTCAATCTGTAGGCATCTTATAACAGTTCCCACACAAGCGATTTTATAGATTATAATGACAGAATATGCTAATCAAAGACTTGAAAATAGTAAACTCCACATCCGCAACATAAATTCATCAACTAACCATTCATGTTGTCACTTCTTGAGTCTCTCCATCATTGTCCGACTCCAGTTTAAACAAAAGGTAGATCAGTTTCTGGCATTTTGGTGCTTGTCTACCTGAGGTAATTGAAGCAAACACACACACACACAAGCTCTTAAAGCTCCGCCCTGTGCCAGGAGCAGCAGCTCATTTGCATTTATAGGGACACACACGGAACAACACGTTTTTACTGCCCCTCAAAAAGGGAAAATTTTAACAGGCTGTAAAATTATCCGTTGGGTATTTTGAGATAATATTTCACATATACACTCTGGGGACAACAGAGACTTGTTTTACATATTGTAAAATGGGGCATTATACCACCACTTTAAAAAAAAGTGAATACATGCTTTTATATATTATTTAGTAAATGTTATTTTGTAAATTTATAATAGAAAATATGTATATATAATTTTGTATTATAAGCTCATAAAAGTTAGTAAATTTCATATATATATATATATATATATATATATATATATATATATGTATGTACACATAAACACACACGCACTTTAAAAACAAATAAATGTACATGTACATATTCATCTTGAAGAGGAGTGACAATTGAAGACTGAGTTCTCAATGTCATTATCTGAATGAATGAGGGATGTTTTTTTTTTTTTTCTTCAGACTCAAGACTCTTCTGGTACAGATGCCTCTGGTGCCGAATCTTGTCAGTCACTCCCTTCCTCATCCACAGATTCTATTGGTGCAACCCAAGCCTCTCAAAGTCATCACACTACAGGCCAATCACAGCGTCTGTGCACTCATGAGAGAAGGCAACAAGGTGACTTCAAGAGAGGTCATAGAGGAAGAGGAGCCAGAAGAGGTGGACCAGGACGTCATGTAATGCCTTCACCTGGGGTGGAACAGTTAGGCTGGCTCACGCAGTCTTCTGATAAGATTAATTATGTCAACTCAGACCCACCAAACACTACATCACAGGTAGAAAGCACAGCACAAGGACAGCCATTTGAACTCGGTGATAATATAGCACAGCTTAGGAAGCCTTCGATCAATGAAGAAGAAAAATATATTTCTCAAGACAAGGTTACTTCAAAATCTAACTGTGGACAAGATGTGGGCAAACAAAATGTTTGTATTTCAAAAGATATGGATCAGGCAATCTTACAGGATGGACACCCAGAAAGGGAACATGTGGGTAGAGGATGGAAGCGTGGTAATCGTGGCTCCGGACGACATCACGGACACTGGCAGGAGAGGAACTTTAAGGGACCAGGTTACTGGGATAATTCTGGAAGCGTCGGTCACCGTGGAGGTGGACATAGAGCCAGAGAGGGAGGGGCTGGGCATCAACACAGAGGGGGTGGAGCTCATAGAGGTGGTGGGAGGGGTTTGCTTCAAAGAGTGGAAAAAGAATTTAGGAAAGAGGGAGTGCTCTG
Source organism: Pimephales promelas (assembly GCF_016745375.1). Next base: position 15,936,563 of record NW_024121321.1, read on the forward strand.
ACAATGGGA
>NW_024121321.1:15937071-16059782 GCF_016745375.1 Pimephales promelas
GTTGGCATAGGATTTTTCCATTGGCTTTTGGATATTTGCTTAATTACTATAATCTCTGTGACCAAAAAAAGTTTTTAATTTTTGCATGTATAGGCAATCTTCACAAATGAACATCAAGTGTTTTGATTTTTTTGAAAGTAAAAATAAGCACCATAAGTAAAAAAAAAAAGGTTAAGGCCCTGATATATTTCAAGCGAAATCGAAGAATGAACTGATATGACATAATTTCGAACAAAATGTGGCCAGGAAATCTTTTCTGGTTCATTTGGCCTCAAATTGCTTACTGTTTTCTCAATTTTGAGGAAAGCGCACAGCTCTAAACACCACTCTCATCTGTGTGGGCGCGTCAGATGTTCACTAAAAGTATCTCGTTTTACCATTAAAGGTGCAATGTGTAAAAAAGTTAAGTATCTATTAACAGAAATGCAATATGACATCCATAACTATGTTTTCAGTGGTGTATAAAGAACTTACTTAATTAACCGTAATGTTTTTATTACCTTAGAATGAGACATTAATAGCTCCATAACCGCGGGAATCCCCTTCTATGAAGGTCGCCATGTTGTGACGTCATATTCCTACCGTAGCCGAACGCGAACAAACAGCGCTACAGAACGCGTTTCATCACTACCTTGAAAGAGAAGTAGCGGAAAGCTAGAAGCTAGCCTTACACTCCGTGAGTAGTGACTTTTCCCTTGTGAGTGGTGTAAAATATGTAGTTGGGATTGTTTCATGTAACTTAGTTCTCCCTCGCTGTGTTATGGGTTTGTTATGTTGGGGATAGATGTGCTGTTACGTTCGTGAGACAGCTGATGATTAGTATTCATGTCATTGACCGTAAAACAGTACGTTACAGGAATCACTAACCCGTCGATAGAGACTTTTAGATCACTAAAGTCGATCACGAAGAGTTTTCAAAATCAGAGAAAAAAGCCTATTGTGTGTAGTAAATAGTATCTATGGGATGCGGAGATGACATGATTGTAACAGCGCGCGCACTTCCGACCTTTGGACTCATGCGATGCCGACGCGTCCCAGCTCAGCCACAGTAACAGCTCATATTAGCCAGCTAAACTATTACTACCCTGTTAGAAAAAATATATAGCTGCTCCCTCGCTGTATTATGGGTTTGCTACAGTATGTGTGGAGAAATGTGCTGCTGGTTACGTTTGTGAGACAATCAGCTGATTACTATTATTATATTAAATTATATATTAAAACCCTTGATCCTCACCTGACTATGGCTTTGTAAACAGTATCCATGATGTGGTTTATAATGGACTGTGGTACAGAAACAGTGACAATGTTACACACTCTTGGCTTACTCTGGCTATTCTCTGCTGTCTCAGCCGACGAGATGTTTGTCCCGTTTTAGCAACCGTAGCTTCTTCGAAAGGGAGGGGTGAGCAGTGGGCTGAGCCCTTAGTGCAAACCTGGTGCAAACTCGCAACCGAACCACTAGATGTCGCTAAAAATCACACATTGCTCCTTTAAGCAAAGAACGAAGAAGAACTTCGCCATGAGTATATTTGGTCCTTTAGACTATAAATAAACTACATCAATCACTAAATTTCCAACAAATATTTTAATTTTTATGTAAAATCTGAAAGTTTGAGTTAAGAGAATTTGCAAGAGTGTGATTATAAATACGAGGCTATAAAATTTATCTAGTGTTTAGATGAATTTTTGGTGTGATGAAGTTTCATGTCCCCGACAACCTCTGTCGTCCAATTTAGCCACTTGCTAGCAACCGCTTTTTCAAATAATGAATGGAGTATTACAAAAGTTTTTTGTGTCATATATATATATATATATATAAAATAGATTAGATAGATAAGATCTGTGGAAAACACAAGCTCAAGATATTTTGAGACATTTAACCAAAAACAGCTTGACAATAGAACCAGAAGTGCAAAAATGCTAGCTAACCTTTTAGGGTTCATTACTGTAGCAATCTATTGCACAAGCATTTGTTTTTAGTTGGTGTTGGTGTTTGTTGGTCAGCTAGTTTTAAATGATTTTTGTTTTGTTCGTTGTCTTAGAGCATTTCTAGATTCACAGGTTTACATTCTTATTAAATTTATGCTTTGTTTTGTTTTCCCACTTCTTTGTTTCTCAATGTCTCTCGTTTCAGTCACAATGTCAGTGGCGCCAACCTCCAGGCAAAGAGATCTATCGCAGAAACAATATCTCAGTATACGAAGTTGATGGGAAGGACCACAAGGTGAGCCAAATGAACGACGCCTAGCACTTACATTTAACATGAAACAGAAACTAATCATTTCATGATAAATAGATTTCAAACCTGGAGAAGACTTTGTAAATCTAAATGGAATTATTACATTGCTAATACATGTGCATGTCCATGTGCAGTTGAATTTGCCATAGTTTCTGTCGTTCTCATTGTCCTTCTCGCTGTAGATCTACTGTCAGAATCTGTGTCTCCTGGCAAAGCTGTTTTTGGATCATAAAACACTTTACTTTGATGTGGAGCCGTTCATCTTCTACATCCTCACTGAAGTCAACAAACAGGGAGCACATATTGTGGGTTACTTCTCTAAGGTAAAGTGTTTCTACTGTTAGTTTTTGACATATGTCAGTTGAGTTTATGCAGTTTAGCTGTTAATTTGTATCTTATTTAACACGCTTTTTCGATGTATGTTTTCATGAGCAGGAGAAAGAGTCTCCAGATGGGAACAATGTAGCTTGTATTCTCACTCTTCCTCCATACCAGCGAAGAGGATATGGAAAATTTCTAATTGCATTTAGTAAGTTTCACCCCTGATTCAATTGCCTCTGAAATAAGCACTTTTATAGATGAATAACTGTTCTTTGCGTCATAATTCTTCTCAGGTTATGAGCTATCTAAGCTGGAGAGTACGGTGGGGTCTCCAGAGAAACCTCTTTCAGACTTGGGGAAGTTGAGTTATAGGAGTTACTGGTCATGGGTACTACTAGAGATTCTGCGAGACTTCAGAGGGACTCTGTCCATCAAAGACCTCAGGTACACGTCCAGTCCCAAATACAAGTATAAATCTGCATGAAAAAAATAAATAATACCTGAGGTTATATGGCCATTATTTGTATACCTCTACAATTCAGACAAAGATTTAAAAAAAGGAAAATGCTGCAAGATATATTGGCTTCTAATGCTTTGATAAAGAGCACTAACTTATGCATACTGTCTGTACCCATAGTCAGATGACAAGTATCACTCAGAGTGACATCATCAGCACACTACAGTCTCTTAACATGGTCAAGTACTGGAAAGGTCAGCATGTCATCTGTGTCACACCCAAACTTGTAGAGGAACATCTCAAAAGTGCTCAGTACAAGAAACCCCCAATAACAGGTAACGGATCTGAAAAATGTGCAAATGTGCTTCTTATTCTGTCTTTACAGATGTGATGTTGTGTATTTATGAGTTGAAACGATTAAACATTTTACATTTTGTGTTTTTACAGTGGACACACATTGTTTGAAATGGGCACCTCCTAAACACAAGCAGGCCAAGTTCTCTAAAAAATGAGGAGAGTGAGACTGTCCCTTCATCCCAAATGTTTTTTCACAGCTAACATTAAATGTCATGTAGAAATACTCTCTCCAAGAGGGAAAGGTCTAAGATTGTACATTCGCATTGTATTGAGTCTGTTATTTTTTTTAAATAAATGAATAGTAATATTCATGTAATTGTTTTTGAACGTTCTTTTTCAAGTCAACATTTTAGTGCATCGGTACTTCAGATCACATATGTTCTTTGAGGTGGTTTAACATTTATACCAGACTCCTCTCCTTCTTGTTCAAATGGCAAAAGCACTATGTTGAAGCACTATAAGTCAAGCAACATAATGTTGAATTATTCATTAGACAGTATAGAATTACCTATTGCATATGCAGCTCTTGTCTGGCTTTTAGGTGAAAGTTGATCCATATATAGACTGTATGTCTATATATATATATATACACACGTATTTATGAATATGATAAAGCGGGTGCTTTAAATGCTTGAAATGTAGAAGAAAGGCCCTTTAAAATCTTTAAGGGATTTTTATACCACTGATATATAGTTAATAGCTAACTGTTTTCTATTTTTTTTTTATAAAAAAGTAAATTATTTGATGAAGCATTTTGTGTTCTTACTGAAATGGTAGCTGTGGATAAAGAGTGGCATATATTTAAAGGTAACCGTGGTGGTTTATAACCAAATTTATTATGGCTACTTTTCAAGTAATATGCCGCAAACTTTGAATTTATGGTATTTAAAATGCCTCTATCGCTGGAATCAATAGCGCCTAAACATATTATTGTGTGGCTTGAAAAAAGATAAAAGTAAATTGAACTGGAAGTCTGCGTTTTAAAAACTTAAAATGTTCTACACGAACGGCAGGAATTCTGCTCTCCTCCACTGTGTGAATCTTCTTTATGGCGAGAACAACGGGCTCATTATTTGGGAGGAGATTGAGACCGCGCGTTGTGATTGGATGCTGGCAGCAGGTAGAGTCGCACAGGTACATTCATACATTCTCTGGCAAATGAACATTTCTGCGTTTTCGCTCGGTTATCTATTCTTACATTTTGATTACATCGAAATCTTTGTTCTCAAATGTTATGCGAATTATTGTTTGAAGATAGGCTACGAATATGTAAAACGAGGCATCGCAAATCTGTGGCTTGTCGCGATTAAAGTCATCGTGTTTTCGGGGTTAAATCGTTGTTTTCTTTTTTCCCTGAAAATTAAGTTTTCATAGCCTTTTTTGTTGTTTGCGCGCTTTATCCGCTTTTGGGATATCCCCGATACATTGAACATTCATTTAGCCTACAAGTAAGTTTTTGGACTTAACTATTGATAACAATGTTGATTGTTTTTTGTTATTTTTTTTTAGAGCCCAAGGGTCACTCCTAGGGCAAATTATTATAGCTTAATCTTTAAAACACGTATTGTTCATAGATACTCTGCCAAGTGAACAGAAAATGACTGATTCGTGCTTGCAGCTGCTCCTTGTCTTGATGGCAACAGGTAAGTCTTTTTTATGGTGTAGTGATTGTCTTATTGGATTCACTGCATTCGTTAAATTCATTATTTGTCTTTTTGTGTCCTATAAAATATAGGGCTGTCAACGTGTGTGGCACAAGGTAATTGTTTTTCAGTTTCTGGGTAAGTGACAGTGTGTCTGAGATTATAGAGAAATCGTATAGGAATATAGGATGTTCTTCATATAAGAATATATGAAGAACATGGTCTGAATGTAGTAATAAAATACTTGATCATGTTAAAAAACAAAATTAAGGCTACCCCATTTGATTTGAACAAAGCATAACTTTCTACTAAAAGACCAAAATATTTAATATTATAAATCATGATCTTCTGGGTCTATATGGGTCTTCTAGTTATATTTTCTTGTCACATGATCACAAAAGTGTCCTTACTACCTTTTTTTTTTAATAATAATTTAAAACAAATTGATTTATTGCTAATTTTTACATTTAATTTTCTAGGCTAATATGCTAAACAACATTTCTTTTTAATTTACATTTATGCATTTGACAGATGTTTTATCCAAAATTTTGAAACATTACATATCAAATTGTCTTTGGATTCAGAAATACATTTTTATTTACAACCCCAAATCAGAAAAGTTGGGACATTTTGTACAAATTCAATAAAATCAAGAATCTGTGACTGTGATGTGTTCATTCATTAACTGACAAAAGTACAAAAAAATGTTTTCCAATGTTTTCACTGACCAAAATAATTGTATTTTGTAAATATGAATAAATTTTGATTTGTTCATATTTACTTTTGTATAGGCTACTTTTGTCAGTTAAAAAATAAGGTTAACAAATAACAGATTCTTAATTTTATTGCATTACAAAATGTCCCAACTTTTTCCTGATTTGGGGTTGTATTTTTGAATGGCTTAATAGATCATTCTAAGCAGTTTCTCCTCCCTCTCTCTTTAAATGTGTAACCTTACCTGCAACAGCTTTTACTCGCGTCTCATGCCTCTGTTTGTGTGACTCCTTATTAGTGAGATGTAATGATACTCTAGGGGAGATAGGGCAGGTGTGAACTGGTAAGAAAACCTCCACTGTGTATGTACACTAAATCTCCTCTGACCTGTTCACGTAAGTCTGCGGCAGACCTCCGCTAGGTAAACGCATTGTGGGAGGAGTTGAAGCATCAGCAGGTGCATGGCCATGGCAAGTGGACATTCAGATGGGAGCCAACGGTCATGTTTGCGGTGGATCCATAATTGCAAAAAATTGGGTCCTCTCTGCTGCACACTGCTTTCCCAAGTAAGTATTTTTATAGTATTGTCAATACCCGTGTTGATTATAGAGAAGTTAATGTTCTCTATATCTGCTACCCTCAGCCCCTCAGAAGTGTCTTCTTATCGCCTGTACATGGGACGCCATCTTGTTAATGGCTATAACCAGTTTGAGGTGGTCAGTCAGGTGCAGCGGGTGGTTCTTCCAGAAGGATACTCAAGTCCTCAGGAGGGCAGAGATGTAGCCTTAGTGCAGCTGCGCTCTCCGGTCACCTGGTCAGACAGGATTCAACCTGTGTGTCTGCCATATGCTGGCTTCCATTTCAACAGTGGAACATTATGCTACGTTACAGGCTGGGGACACACTCAAGAGGGTGGTAAGTGCATCAACAAGAAAATAAGGGGTAACCATAGAAAATAACAGAGATTTTACTCTTTAAACATGTGGCAAATGTTTTCTGGATGTGATGTTTCCTTGGGAACGACATTTCAGGAGTGGTAGATACAGTGGACAAAGTGAAGTCAGAAGAAGCAATCATAGACATTTAACTAATGGCTTAGTTGGGAAAATATGCAGCAGCATTGAGTTAGCCAAGAAATGTGAGTGGTAAAGGAGGATAAAAAAGTGGATGGATTTACTTAATGCTAACAAACTTCTTAACAGATTCGTGATAACTGTTTTTTGCACACATTCCACAACACATCAGTGTTGACACTTTGCAGGCATGTTCATGACCCTAAATGAGAAAGTCACAACATTTCATGACGTGAGTATTTCTGACAACCTAAAATGGAAATTGAGCCGCGATATGAGATCAAAGAGATTTTTTTTCATTGTCCTGCAATATGAGAAACAGTTTCCTTATGTCTTTTATCAAGCATTCATGCAAAGTAGCCATTGTCGCTGCTGTATGAAAAAGACAAATGATAGATACGAGATAAGACTGCTTTGTGTCAGTAACAAATTTATGTGTGATGTAGCTGCCTAACAAAAACAAAGCATGTCTGGACAAAGAATTACAGATATTACACTTCTACACCCATTGCACGTTATGTCTGTTACAATAATAATAACAACAATAATTTCCATTTTGTAAATTGAAGAGTTCAGATGCAAAAGCCTCTAAATGCCATTTGAAATTTGCTTCTTTAATGATGATTTTTATCAAACTTGTATATTTAAGTTCAGTAATTTCACTTAAATAACAATTAATAGGTAATTATCATTGCCATTAAAGTGAAATCACTGAACTTAAATATACAAGCTTGATAAAAATGATCATTCTAGAAGAAAATTTCAAATGGCACTTAGAGGCTTTTGCATCTGAACTCTTCAATTGCTTTCCCTGTCTTGTCAAATAGTCTCCCTCACTGGAGTTGGAGCGCTACGGGAAGTGGAAGTGCCCATTATCGACCAGTCTTCCTGCCAATCAATGTATCATATTTTGTCATCTGATTTAGTAACAGTTGACGTCCTATCAGACATGATCTGTGCTGGATATATGGAGGGAGGCAAGGATTCCTGTCAGGTATGTTACTACTATTATGCTGCTGATGCACTGACATCCTAGCATTTAAATAACATAATTTTTTCTCTTTCAGGGGGACTCTGGAGGGCCTCTGGTTTGTCCTGTTGGCAATGGGACGTGGATTCAGGCAGGAGTTGTGAGTTTTGGACTTGGGTGTGCTCAGAAGAACCGACCAGGTATCTACTCCAGAGTCTCAAGCTTTGCGAGCCTCATCCGCACCACAGTTCCAGAAGCTCCCTTTTTTGGTCATGCCTGGAGGAGTGAAAGTCAAACAACTCTGGTTCTAGGCCTCTCTATTGCATTAGTAGTCTTTTGGTGATTGTAGATGCAATGTACAAGTTATACACAGTCTTACATTTTTAAACACCACCAGTTTTGTCTGTGGGGCATTGATTTGCTATGATTTTGAATGCTGTTGTGGTGCAAAAATGTAATCAATGCAAAGAGGTGTTGCAGATTAATTTTTAATAATGTAATATGCACCATGTTTATATAGTTGATATATACTGTTGTTATTGTGTATTAGATATATTTTATGCAATTGCAGTAATTGTCACCAAGATCTCAAAACATTTTAAAATGCCAATATCCTACATAGGATAAATTCAGTATGATTTTGTATTTCTTGTTCTGAATATTTGTAATAAAAAATCAAATTGATTTGACTGTATAAGGCATATTATTGCACATTACAAATACTGCTTTCACTCATTCATTCTATACCATGTTGTAACAACTTTTATAATTTTAGAATTTATATTAAATTAGTATGTCACCTGTGTTTTCTATTTTGCTTGTTCTTTATTTTTTAATGATTTTCACTTAATAGTCATTGCAAAGCAATTTGATCTTGATTTTTTTTTTCATACATTATACACTTTTAAAGATGGTTCATCCAAAAATGTTATCATGTATTCATCCTCATGTTGTTCCAAACCTGAATGAGTTTTTTCTGTTGAACACAATAGAAGACATTTTGAAGAATGTTGGTAACCAGACAGTTTGACGGCACCCATCAACCTCTGTATTTTTCATATTATGAATGACATTGGGTACCGTCAACTGTCTGGTTACCAACATTCTTCAAAATATCTTCTTTTGTGCTCAGCAGAAGAAAGAAACTCTTTTAGTGTAGGTTTTAAAAGGTTTTAAATTGCATGTGTTTGCTGCATAACTGACTGTAGTGTGTAAATATTTTGTAAGTCATTCCTGGGATTCTGTAATATTTCAACTTGGATTTTTGTTTTACAAGTTAATTTCATTATTATTATTTTTACTTATAATTAATGTTCTAAATACCCCATGTCATTAGGCACATATCAAATTATATTTTTAATTCTCTTTTCTGGTCAACATTATTTACATGCACAACTCTGTCTTTGCTGTTGCTGCCATTTCGACATTTCTGACATGCTTTTTAAGTAGACACAATACATCATTCAATTATTATGTTTATAACAAAATAACTGAGTAATGAATTTGGTAAGAATGAATGAAGTGCCTCAGTGACAACATGCTTAGTAGCTATACAGATATAAGACATTATTTTACGATAAAAATAATTTAAATTCAATATTTTGTAATCATTATAATGAACATACCAAAGTATGTACATTATAAATCATTTTGGTGAAATATTGCCGAATCTCAGAAATGATCCTGCGCCGCCTGGAGGTTCATTCCTCATACCGACACAATAGCGTCACTACTCGTCATCAGTCTCACTTACTCTCCGCAGTTGGTATTGACAACCAAAGGTGACTGAGCTCAAATTGGGCTTCTGCATCAGCTTCTAAAAGGATTTCAAGCGCTGTCATGGCGTCAAATGGTAAGATAGGTCAACGTATGTATTAGGCGTATTATTATCATTGGTCTTATTATTATACCGTTAATCGCTAACGTTTTGACGAAACCTAGTATCTAATGCAAAAGTTTATTTTCATTTTTATCGTTCACTCACAAATGGCGAAGTGATGTAATTTATGCGTTACAGAAGCAATGAACCCATTTGGAGCATGCATTTTTTATTTGTGAAAAGGTGAAATGTAGAACATGTCGGCATCCGCCATTTTGTTTGCAGCTCTTTAAATTTGAGCTGGTTTGTTCTATTACTGACCTAATTTTACCTGAGCCCATACTGAATATTTTTTCGATTTAAATTCAGTTTGATCTTTACATTCAGGCATCCTGTACATCACACTGGTAGCGACAAAAATGTAACGCCCCCATTACGATTAACGTTACAGAACTGTGTGAGCGTAAAGGCTCATTTATTAAAACCAAACGGGAGCTTGTCGAGTTGTGTAGTTAGGAAAATGTCACGATTCTAAAATAATTATATTACATAATGTTCGTTGGTGGATGAACTATCCCCAGACTGGTACTCTATCTTCCCAAAGACAATGCAGTCTTTTGATCAGATGCAGATTCATGATCTTGCCAGTATTTATACATTACTAAAAAACAAAAAACAAATAAACACCATGTATAATGTACATTGTCTTTTCCCTTTAGATTATGCTCAGACCTCAAGCCATGGGTAAGTTAAATGCATAATTTCCAAAGTCTTATTGTAAAATTGCATTTATCATAAGACTTCTCACATTATCATTGAAATAATACATTTATTTTGTTTTGCCCAGTTATGGTGTCTATGGAGGACAGTCCAACCAGAGTTACAGTCAACCCCCTGGCCAAAACTACAGCCAGCAGAGTTTAGGAGGATACAGCCAAAACTCAGAGAGCAGCTCTGCTCCTTATAATCAGAGTGGATACGGCTCCAATTATGGACAGTCCCAGTCAGGTATACTGCCAATGCTGTGAAAGTTAAAGTCAACATGAAATCAAAATGAACAATTCTCTTTTTCTTATGGAATAATGCAGTATTTAATATAAATGGTGTATAAGTTTTCATGTTACCTCGTATTCTTTCAATAACTTCACATACCAATTGCAACAACTTCTTTTTAAATGAAGTTTCAGGGTTGCCAGGTGTGCCTAACAAAACCAGTCCATTGCTATTCTTGGACCAATAGAGGGTTTCCCCATGGAGAGGGTTGCTTAAACCAACAAACTCAAAATAACAACCCGCGGCAACAAGTAAAAGTAGTCCAATTGCGTGGGAAAACTACGGATTTGGCAACATTGTTGTGTTTACTGGGGCGGGGCAACCTATCACTCACATGAGATCACAGCAGTAGCAAACCACAATGAACCAATCATGCCCTTCATTTTTTTTTCTTGTTCAAGAAACAGTTTCACTCAGTATATCTGTCACAATAGGCAAGAAAAGACTATCACAACTTCCATTTCATGCCGACTTTATCTTTTTTAGGAGGATATGGGTCTCAGCCCCCCTCTCAGGCCTATACTCAATCCAGTCAGTCGTACAGCTCTGGAGGCTACAATAACAGCAGCCAGCCTCCAGCAGCTCAAAGTGGAGGATACAACCAACAGTCTTCTTACTCAGGATATAACCAGCATCAATCTGCAACTTCATCTGTCTCCAGGTGAGATTTAATTGGTGAATCTTTTTGTCAGTGTGTCTAAATTCTAAGTTTTTTTATGCCCAGAAAATGGCATTATTGATAAGAACATGTTAAACCTATTTTGTGTTTCAGTAACTATGGGAACAGCTCCCAGTCATCTGGCTATGGTCAGCAGCAGCAACAGCAGCAGGGTGGGGGTGGTTATGGTGGCAATGGGGGTCAGTCTGGAGGATATGGAAGTAGCGGAGGACAGAGCGGAGGATACGGGGGTAGCGGGGGCCAACACCAGTCCTCTCAGCATGGAGGAGGTCCTTACAACCAATCTTCTAATTACTGCTCTCCTTCACCTCAAAACTATGGGCAACAAAAGCAGCACGGACAGGGAGGTGAGCTTAAGAGATTCATTCAGCAAGTTAATAATAGAAATTTGATTTGATTCGCTATATAAGGATCTTGGTAATAGAAAATAAAGCTTTTTGGTCTCTAATTCTAAGACTAGAGAATTGGCATTTTCTATATTTAGAAACTTGTTTGCAACTTGCTTTTTTAAAAAGTGTCTCTCAATGGTCTGAATATTCATGTTTATGTTGTAGAACAAAACACGTAATTGTAACCACAGACCATATTCACTATTAAATCAAATTCTAAAAACCTATTAGAAAATCCTAGTGAATTTAGGCATCACAACATTATAATGTAAAAGTATGACAAATGGATATACAATTTTAATATTTTATTAAGATTACATTTACATTTAACAGCTCACACACTACAAGTCATTACGAACACAAACTCGCACATATATTCGCTCCTCACAAATGTGTATGACAAATGTAAACAAAAAATGTTCTAAATTTTCCTTGAATTTTTTATAATTTAAAGCGATTACAATGAAAGGCTTAAATGTTGTATTTCCAATTAAATATATTGCATTTAATTCCTAGGTTACAACCAGGATTCCCCACCAATGAGTGGTGGGGATGGAGGAGGAAGAGGCTATGGTGGTCAGGATGGCGGATATAGCCTGGATGGTAGAGGTGGACGTGGAGGTGGAGGTGGCTTTGGAGGTCGAGGAGCGAGTGGGTTTGACAGAGGTGGTCGTGGAGGACCTCGTGGCAGAGGAGGAATGGGGTAAGCAAACATGCATATCACGCACTTCTTCCATCTCCTTCACCACATAAAGTCCACATGTATGCATCAGTGTGTCATTTAGGGAAAAAATAACACCTTCAGGTAAAAAGGTAAATTAGAGCCAAAGGTGTTACACCACATCGACTGGCTGGGCTGAAAGTAAATGGTGGCCTAGACCACGGTAAACTACAGATAAAGTGTTTTGATTTGGGGTGTAAAGTTTCGGTCTACTTAAAACAGCAACATGAAAACTGAAAACAGAAAACGTGTCAAATCAGGAGCCAGAATGGTCGGGTGTATGATTTATTGGTGATCCTCATATTCATGTATTTACCTAAAATGATGCATGATGTTAAGTCGGTGCCAGTGTGCTAAATATTTCCGTGTCTACACCCTTCACAAGATGAAACCAGCCAACGGTTCACTTAATATTGAACAGAAACTAATCAGAAGTTGCAATGAATGACCAGGTGTTTTTTGTTTTTTTGCAAAAAGTTGATAATTTTACTAGTTGCCTATGGGAGTGCATCGCATCACTTTTTCCTTCACACGTCCACATTGTGACCAGGACAGGAGTTTACTATTATTATAATTCATTGCATTTTTAGGTTTTATTTACGTTTTGTTTACATATAGTGTTAGCAGTATATTACATTGATTTCATTATGATTTCCCATTTTTTCAGTAATGCTTTTGTTTTAGTATGCATTGCAATTAGTTTTAAGTAGGGATGCACCGATACTAGTAATCAGGTTGGATACAATATTCAAATGTTCTGATGCCGTTAAAAAACATGAAGCATATTGTGAATGACTATCAATGCTTTCCTAGAATTTTCAAGAATGTCAAAATTAACGTTGAGGTGTTTGACTTGTTTGGGTGGATTCATTATGTCAGATGTTTTTAATGGGCAAAAGTGAGAACATAAAGCCCCTTTCACACAGCGCGTTGATCCCGTGTAATTGCTGGCAAATTGCCAGAACGCCTTCTGTGTGAACCCAAACACGACCTGGGATTGATACCGGCATCGATGCCGGGTTGGGGACCTAGTAACTTTGCCAGAACATGCGCTGTGTGAACAAAAGCCAGGACCAATGCCGTAAGGGGTGTGTCAAATTGATGCCGCTCGTGCCATCGCGCTACTCTGTTGCTCTTAGAAGAAAGTTTGTGTTCCTCATCAGCAAAGAAAGGACGAACAAATGTCTGCAAACTTGAACGAAGCAGAGAGCAGGAGCTCCTCACCATCCATGCTGAAGCTGAGATCGTTCACCAGCTTTGTGGAACGGTTTATGCGTGTACATGTTTTCGACGCGTACGTTACATGTCTCATCCTGACATCATTCGTCTTTCCGGCATCTTTACGGGTTGTGTGTAAACACACTCACAGATCCCGACAAATCACTGGCAGTGTGAATGAACCGAAATCAAACAATCCCGGGAAAATGGCGGGTCACATTATCTGTGAATTTTCCGGAATCTCTGTGTGAAAGGGGCTTCTTGCTTGTTTCTGCTTGTGCTCCATTTTGTCATCCCTAGATGCCCTGGTGATCACCAAAGTTAAGCAAAGTTAACAGTTCAGGAAGAGTTTAAATATTCAATCCTAATGTGCTTGGAAAGTCTTGCAGGTATCGGCCAAGTAAAGTATTGGTGCATCCGTAGTTTCAAGAACATACAGTCTTTTACAAACCCCCCAAAACAATAAACTCGGGCAAGTTAGAGTTAAAATGTCACATTAGCATAATTATTTGACGCAGCAGATCAATCCCATCTGGCTGTGATCTCACCTGTTCTCTAAACCTTCTCCATCCTCTCCTACAGGATTATTGTGTGTTGCAATGCTTTAATGAATCTATTAAATCTCCTCCTAGGCTGTTTTCTACAAGGTTCAGCGATTTAGGCTTTTCCTATTGAAGAAGATAGAACAGAAACACAGGCTCTAGACAACTGGGGAAGTGAAGATTAGTCAAGAATAAACGAGGAATGTGTGATTATAAATAATAATAATAAAGTTTAAGGATCCTTTCAAATCTTAAAAGGATCCCAAAACAGTATGGAACAGCTGGATTAATCCGAAAGGGGGAGAGTGGTCACATCAGTTATGTCTATTAATTAAATGCAAAACTGAATGCAGTGAATGCAGTTTCTGTCCAAAGAAACAGAACGCGGATACCGTAAGGTATATAATGGGTGAAGGTCCTGGGCTAAAGATGTACCTTCGATCTGATAAAAGAAAATACTTGATTTGGTGAAAGAATGATTGAGTTCACAAATGCACTGCAAAGCTGCATGGTAAAAAATATATGGTAATAATTTTGAGCAAAATAGGCCAAATGGTTATGATAGAGGGCCTGCACGACTTGGGGAAGGAATATCAAATGGGTTTCCATAATACCCTTATGGGTTATGAGGAAAGATGAACCTAGTGAGAGGGAGCAGAAAAGAAAGAGGGCAACGGGGAACTAGTAGAAAGGATGATGGAGATGGGTGGGCCCTTTCCAGCCTCAACAGTGAAATGGGGCACCACCCTCATCAACCTTCAATTCGTCTTCTCTCTCCTTCTCCGTCAGAATGGGCGATCGTGGAGGATTCAATAAGTTTGGTGGTAAGTGACAAACTCTTCAAACAAGGAACTTCAGGGGTTTAAAGAGAGCCTGGTCTAAGAGGGAGGAGTGGGTGTCTGGTCATGTCACATAGAAATTTGCGTTATATTTTTAAAAGAATACATTGAAATGAATGCGATAACCAACTTGTGTGTGTGGTAAATATAAGTGGTAAACAACTACGCTTTAATACATTTAGCAACAGCTTTCTCATTATGCATGGTTAAGGTAGAAACAAAGTCATCTGTAAACCGTTATAGTAAAAGACCTTATGGGATCGTTCACCAAAAAAAAATTTAAAATTCTGTCGTCCGACTCGTCTTATGTAGTTCCAAATCTCAATGACTTTGTCCTCTGTGGAACACAATGGACGACATAAGAGAACTTTTTTTTTTGTCTGTGAATTATCCCTGTAAGTGCAATTTTTCAACAAATACGTTCTCTTATTAGTGTCACTACACAAAAGAGAAGGTACAATGTAATTTTCAGAATTTAAAATTAGATTTTTATTAATTTATTTTACATGGATTTTCACAGGCCATTACTGGAATTGGAGATCTGGAATTTGAAATGAAGGAGAATCTCTTGATCAGACACTAAAACATGAAAAAAAGGTTGTCAATACGTGTTTGGGCAGGTATATCTAAAAGTCCACAATCTTTTTTTTTTTATATTAATGCATTAATCAGAGGGTTTAATCAAAAAGCAGCTTACAATGCACTCATTTTGTTTATCAGTATGAACTTCCTGGGAATAAATCTCGCGACCCTCGCACCGTGCTCCAGCTGATGTGCAATAAAGTCAGTTGTGGTTAAAAAAATAATTCAATGCTTGTGGCAGTATTGTTTTTTAGTGGCTGGACAGTAACGGCGATATGCACATACCTTTATCAGCTGTACAGTGTGGGATGACATGTCTTCAAATGTCTGGGAGAAGGTTGAACATTCAAAATATTCAAAAAATTCCTGTACCTTTTACTGGTTTTCATTTTTGGTCATTTTTTTTTAAATGTTATTGGAATTTACCGTGACTATTCCAATATGTGTGTTTTTTTTGTGTGGAATTTCCGTTTTTGGAGCACCCATTTTATACTCTGAGCACTTTTGGTGTTCAAAAGGTTTCTAATGGCAAACAGCTGGATTCTTTTGTTCTGGTTGTTCAAATTAATTTGTGTTCGGTGGTTTTAGAGTTGTACTGGTCTGATGAAGGTCATAATGGAATAACTCTACGCACAAAAAAGTACATGAAAAAGTTATTGAAAATAACAGAAATGGGGGCCTGGAGATGGAAGGATTTAAATTACACATCTGTTTTTTTTCCCACAAAGTATCACACAGTTTGCAATATGAATATCATGTTCATAATTGTTTAACCATGTCAGCACCAGCCGGAAACCAACATGCTTGTGTTCACTACACTGTTTCTAACTGGTAACTACCTCAAAAGGAATCTAAAGGTATAACAGGTGGTCAAGACTTACTTATCTGGCTAGCTCAAACACAATTTGATATGAAGCCAGATCCAGTAAAAGTGGTCATGGGTTTTTATGTGGAAGGAATATTTTCTGAAGATGATGTTGTGTGAACTTAAAGGTGGTCTTAAAGGCTGTTACGCTTTAGGGTTGAGGAACGTCTGTTTAATAAAGTGAGTCATGGTCATATTTACTAATGCTGAAAGAATGCCATTTGGGTTTCAATATTATTCTTTTGATTAGACTGATTCATCATTTATCATTGTAATCTCTTTTAAAGTGGTGTTGGTAATCATTCTAATGTTTATCTAAATTATTGTGGTTGAATAAAAGTGGAAAATGCTTATGCTGGGAAATCCAATGTCTAGATTCACTCAGACAAAAAGCATTGAGCAGTGTCTGAGATATTGGCTGTTTGGAAATCATCTTTTGTGGGATGGAGAATGAGAACCTTATCACGTGGCCTATGAACATATTTTCATTGATGTAATGGGGCGTAATGTCACAGATTGCTGTGGTGTTCAGTGCTAATGGAGTTACTGGGTTCTTAATAAAAAAGGTGAATGACGTGACTGGTTGCAAAGTGGTATTGAGTTAAAAGTTGTCCTTATTAGCTATGCATGTTTTACATGCAACCAATGAGAAGACAAAAACCAACAACAACAAAAGACCCAACAGCTGCTCATTGCAAAGCAGACTGTAAACGTATGGTCGGATGATTTTGCAGGGGTTTGAATCAGATGGTTTGCAGCTTTCCAGAAAGTGAAAGATTTGTGATATAAAAGCAAGTACATTAAGTTGTCCGACATGTATTTCGGTTTACGTATGAGGATACTTCAAGCTACAGATTCTACTAATTGAGTCCATGGACTTGGCCAGTTTCGTCAATTCTGAAATCGAGTTGGTTGATTAGAAACAATGTTCAGATAGTGTTGGTTGGTGCTTGGCACTCTCATTTAGTCAAATATGCTGCTACAGATTTGATTTCCATCAGGTTCTGCTTTCTGTATCTGGAGCATAAACTATAATTGATTGTACAGATGTATATGACCCCATTAAAGAAAAGTCAAAGGATTACGAATGAGTAATAATGTTTGTAAATTGTGTGTTTGTGCACATGCGTAATATTAATAACTGTTCCTTTCACTTCAAAGGGCCCAGGGATCATGGAGCGGGTGGGCCAAATAGTAAGTATACGGCTACTGCTTACTACAGCTACTAGATTTTCAAACATGATTGTAAATTTCACATTTTTCTTACAGTGCAGGAGCAGGATAACTCTGACAACAACACCATCTTTGTGCAAGGTCTTGGAGACAACTATACTGTGGACTCAGTTGCAGACTTCTTTAAACAGATCGGCATCATCAAGGTGGAAAAGCAAACAGTTCAATTGTGCTGCAGCTACCTTTATAGTTCCCCTTGTCATAATATCTATTTTTTTACACAGATCAATAAGAAGACAGGATTACCCATGATAAATCTATATACAGACAGGGAGTCAGGGAAGCTTAAAGGGGAGGCTACTGTTTCATTTGATGACCCCCCTTCAGCAAAAGCAGCCATTGATTGGTTTGATGGTATGTTGAAAGAGAACCACACAAGTGTCTTTTTGTCAAGAGTTTTTGGGCGGCTGTCCAGTCCAAGTCACATTCATCTTTTCCCCTCAGGTAAAGATTTTAATGGAAATCCAATCAAGGTGTCCTTCGCCACTCGCAGAGCTGAATTTGGACGTGGCGGTGGCAGCATGAGAGGTGGTCGTGGTCGAGGAGGTATTTTAGGTTTTCTCTTTCTCTTAGTCTCTTTTTTGTTTTTCTGACTTGGGTTTCTCTCTCTTCTTGCAGGGCCAATGGGCCGTGGGGGATTTGGGGGAGGTAGAGGTGGTGGTTTCTTCCCAGGTAACAATGGCGGTGGTGGTGGCAATGGTGGTGGTGGTAATGGCGGTGGAGGTAATGGCAGTGGTGGCCAGCAAAGAGCAGGAGACTGGAAATGTTCAAATCCGTAAGTAATCCGTTTGCACTTACTTTTAACAAATTATTTTGGAGTAAAATGTAAAATATTATCATGGATCCCTAGTTGGAAAAGTATGTCCAATACTGCTAAATGTGACTAAAAGGCATTAAGATATAATAAACGTTAAGATTATGATTTTCTGGAAGGCTGATTTGAAGCAAATTTTTTGTTAAACCAAAAATGTCTGTAGTAGTAAATTTCACTTGGCTTGATAAATTCATATTTTCTGGGCTTTTCTCTTGTACGTATGCAGAACATGTGGTAATTTAAACTTCTCATGGCGAAATGAGTGTAATCAGTGCAAAGCTCCCAAACCGGAAGGAAGTGGAGGTGGAATGTCACCAATTGGAGGTAAAGAGGAACTGTCCTGTGAAAATGAACTAGATTTTGTGGTAGCATCTGAGTTACTAGAGATAGTGGATTGCTGCTTAAATGCACCTATGTTTGTAGGTGGTTTTGGTGGAGACAGGGGCAGAGGCGGTTTCGATCGAGGTGGTTTCCGCAGTCGCGGTGGTGATCGAGGGGGCTTCAGAGGAGGGAAGGGGGGTGACCGGGGTGGATTCGGACCTGGCAAGATGGACTCAAGGTGAATGCTCTCGTGATTCACACGGTTGCACATCTTAAAATGTTAATTGGTAGAAAACTGATTTTTAATATACACTATTCACCAGTGAGTGACAAATGTATCTTAGTGCTTCTGTTGTGTGTTTTTCAGGGGAGATCACAGGCATGAGCGCAGAGATCGGCCTTACTAATGGGAAATTCTCTTTTGTCCAAATAAGACTTTAATTCCGCGTGGGACCAGTATTCACTCCACTTCAACATTTGTTACCTTCTTCCATATGTTTTGTGTTGTTAAAATAAGTGTTTTTGTTTGATTTCTAGTAATATAACTTTTTGTACTATACTCTCTAGACTCTGATATTGTTAATTATGAATAACTTTGTTTCTCTCTTTGAACTTGTTGGTGCTTAGATCACAGTAGTAATATTTGTGCAATTTATTAAATATACTCTTTGACTTTTTTTTTTAAATTGTGGTTTAAAATTAAAAATGTCTGAAAAATGGTAAATTGTGATGTGGCATTACTTTATTATCTCAACTTCATTTAAGTGTACTTTGCATTTGTCGATCTCATTGACTTATGAGAGTTACATGTCTAACCCTAACTGCTTATCTCTAAATAAAATATATTTCTTCAATTTTAAGAAAGGTTATTATTAAAGTTAACTAAAAACAGTTTCATTTCTTGAAATAAAATAAATGTTTACTGAAATTATATATATATACAGTAACATACAGTAACGAAATATATAGACATTCTCTGGCGTAACTTTCATTGGACCAAACTGTAGCGCGATTATTACATTTTTTCTGATTTGGTAAAGCACTAAATCCCATTCTTACGAACCAAATTCACAATAGCCTAAACCTATTTATCGAATAAATCACTCTTTCTGTAAAGAATTTGCTTTAACAAAACTCTAAACACACTATCACTTACTAAAAGTAAAACACATTTGACAGTTATGCATTTATGTTCGTTAAACACAGGCAGTCAAAGTTATCCACAACTACAGCACTGTTTTTCACACAAGGACACAAAATAGTTTACACTTATTTCTCATTATATGATTAAAGTTAAACTGTAATACAAGAAGTCAGTTCAGACTCAGAGCATCACAATTGACTCAAAATGTGCACGTTGATACCAATAATGGATGGAAACAATATAATAGATGGAGGAGGAAGAGTCACCTAAGAGGTAGTAGACGATGAGGAAGAGTCACCTAAGAGGTGGTAGACGAGGAGGAAGAGGAGGGGGATGAGAAAAAGCAAAGTGTGAAGAATGTTGTCAACGCTGGATCTGGAACAGAGGGGTTTTCCCACGACAATTGTCCTGCAGGCCGGACCCAACATGAAGATGTGATGCTTGGCAGAACGAATCTCTCATTGACCTTGATTTTGCTTGAACATGCTTTTCATTTAGATTTAAAAAAAAAAAAAAACTTTAAAAAAATTCTCTGCTAGTGTTCTGTAACATGCTTTTCATTTAGATAAAAAAAAAAAAACTTAAAAAAAATTCTCTGCTACTGAGAAGTGCACATGCAAAACTAAAATCTGCATTTACCAATCAGTGGCCAATTCCAAACAATAAATGTTTTTCAACCATTTTTTCAACAGACTTGCTAAAATCATGAAGGCTTACCCCTAAACCAAGCCACCAGTGGATTAGAGCAAATTGGGTAAAGTGGTTGAAAATGCCCATTGTGTTTTAAACGCCCCACTGACTGAGAAACACCCACTAGTGTTCTGCAGAGGCCTGAATGATCTTGTATGGGAATGATCCCACTAATAATAGTGAAAAATACCCCCTTTAAAAAAAAATAATAACAGTAACGTTACCTTTATAAATACTGTTCAGTAAATAACCTTTAAGATTGTTATAGCTCCACCTGCTGTTAGCTAAAGTGTAGTGAGTTCTGAACTTGTGAACAGAATAAAATAAAATAAAAAAATAAATGAACACTAATGACTAAAAGTTTCGTTTGAAACGTGAAGTTTTTCCTAGTCAGTACAATATGCATGGTGGAAAATGTGTCAATGAATCTCATCAACCTCTCGTAGTGCAAAAAAAAAAAAAAAAAAAAAAAAAAAAAAAAAACAGAAAGTTTTAAGATTTCTTTAGGAATATAAGCTACGTTGTACTTATTTAATTCATTATTAAATTAATGTATATTATTTTGCCGTTCTTTTGTCTTTTATTTCTGCACATAGCTCAGGATTTATCATCGGCACCCAACTTCCAATATGTTGGTTTAACTATTTATCAAAGTAACATTGTAATAAAGTTATGCGATTATTCTTACCCCCTGTAAAGAACCCACGCAGAGCCTGGCAGAGCCACGCAGCTGTATCAAGTTCGTACTTCGATGACGAAAATGCAGATTCGCCTCAAAGAAGTTATGCTTACAACGGTCAGAATTATTTTGAGGTGATCGAAGAAAGGTAAAACCATAATTTTGTGTTTCATGTTAATTTATAGTACAGTTTTACTTTTAATGAAAACATATAATCACAATATATTAAAATTATTGATTACAAAATATAAAACATAGCCTCACAGTCGTTAATTGTGTGGAAAGTACCAGTGCCAATGCAACGGCTAAATATTTCTAGTGACTGATGGCGAGCAGGCGAGGCTCTCAGGTTAGTTACGCGATGGCCGCTTACTGTATTATGTTATTCTTTTCAGTACATTTCATTTTCTGGCAGAATTTAAAGAATTTTGCCTCATCGATATTGCACCGGAATACTAGCGACACCGTTTTATATCAGATTTAGGGCACACACATCAAAACGGAGCTAGATTTTAACCAAGGATTGTCTGTTTTTTTCCCGTCCGACACAGGCCTAGCTGTAGCGAGCTAACTTAGCGGCTGTCGGAGCGGGCAAACCTCAAGACGCGCGCTGCGTTGTGTGAGTGTTTTGGTACACCGTGTAGGAATAATTCATTTTGGTAACGGATATTTGTGTCTATTCGTTTGCTATAAGTATTGGCATTTGCCCTGACACATCATTTTTAAGTTGAGCTTTAGCTAGCTCGCGCTGTGAGCAGCTAGCAGCTTCAGTGTTTATTATGTTAGCTTGTTGTTGTTGCTAGTCGATGTGTCAGATAATACGTTTTACATTATATCTGCAGTGCTTCTTGCTTATTACTCTGTAATAGGCAGCAGTAAGTCGTATTATTACTGTCTACATAATATATAAGAAATGAAACATTTTAACTCGGATATAACTTAAGGGAGGTCAGATCAGCTTGTCTGGTTGAAAACAAAATATTAAGAGAATATCATAATAAAGAGGTGACGAATTATAGCTCCCTAAATAGAGCTCCCTTTGTGTTTTTTAAAGAAAGTGAAAACTTTTCATGTGTAACGTTAACTGTATTACATATACACAAATGTTTTGCCTTTTTACATTGTTTGCTTTATTGTTCTATTGATTACACTGTCATGTCATCAAGATTAAAGTGTTCGTGGCTGTTCTGCATGTGGACACGGTCAGATTGGTTGCCTGGTGAAGTAAATGAGCCAAGTAAAAAGCTTTTCTCACTGCGACTTTAACGTGAATCATTGAGTGCTGTGAGCTTCTACACAACATCTCAGTCTCCTCTCTGTCTCTGCAGTGATAGCATGGATCCGGACAGTGGGACGGACACTCAGCGAACTCTCAGTCTGCAATGGAAGAGCTATAAGCTTGTACAAGATCCCGCTCTCCGACGGGTGACTCAGAAAATCTACAGATATGATGGGATTCACTTTAGTGTACCGGTATGGACATGCATATATACTTCTAGCCGAAAAGCAAAACAAAACAGAGCAAGGAGTCAGCCTATAATTCTCCTTTGAACTGGCTTGTTCATTAAAAAAAAATAATAATAATATATATATATATATATATATACACACACACACACACACACATACACATACTTTTTTATTTTTTATTTTATTTTTACATTTTGTGTATGGATATTTAATTATGTAAAGATTGTGTTCTGCCTATTTTTAGGATTCAGGATTCCCACCAGTGGGGGACTTGCGTGATCCAAGACCCCGCAGAATCTGGTCTAGACACACAGAGCTGTCGCTGCCAGTGCCCAAATTTAAGGTATGCTTTTCTTTTATCATTTCAATGTATCATGCTGCTTTTCTGGTGAGATCTTTGTTCTTCTTTTTTTTGGTATTCTGCATGCTAACACATTATCAAAATCAAATCAAATCCTTTTCTTGTCACACAACCATATACACAAATGCAACAGTGGGTGAAATTCCTGGAACCAGTGGGTGAAATTCATTACTTCATTTCTCTTTTTTATCATAGTTGGATGAGTATTACGTAGGCCCTATACCACTTAAGGAAGTGACATTTGCAAGGTTGAATGATAACATCAAGGAGCCGTTCCTGGCGGAGATGTGCGCCAAGTTTGGTGAGGTTGAGGAAATGGAGATTCTGTTTCATCCCAAGACCCGGAAGCACTTGGGCTTGGCCCGCGTCCTCTTCACCAGCACTAGAGGGGCAAAAGACACTGTCAAACACCTGCACAATACTTCTGTCATGGGAAACATTGTCCATGTCCAGCTGGATATCAAAGGTGCGCCTCTCTCTTTAAATTTTTGTCTTTGATCATTAATATTCTGTAAGTAGCCTACTTTCTATATATGCTACCGTTCAACAGTTTGAGGTTAGTAAGATTTAATTTTCGAATGAAATTAATACTTTTATTTATTAAGAATTCAATCAATTAATCAGTCAGTTAAGCCATTTATAATGTTACAAAAGATTTTTTACATGAATGCTGTTCTTTTGAACTTGAAATATGAATCACGGTTTGCAAAAACATTTTAAGCAGCATGACTGTTTTCAACATTTATAATAATATTAGCTTGTTTCAATGATTTTTGTGGGGTCATGTCACTCTGAAGAGTAATGATGCTGAAAATTCAGTATTTCCATCACAGGAATAAATTATATTTTTAAAATTATATTAGAACTGAAAGTAATTATTTAAAATTGATTATAGTTGACAATATTTCTGTTTTAGCTTTTGGACGGTAGTATATATCCTCTGCTTACTAAAATGTAGAAGAAATTACTGCCTTATTTAATTGTGCTTACTAGGTTTCAGTTTGTTTGAATCGAGTCTTTGAAAAGTGTC
Organism: Pimephales promelas; assembly: GCF_016745375.1. Next base: position 15,961,295 of record NW_024121321.1, read on the forward strand.
TATTTAGATGTTGAGTAAATTTCAAAAACACTGATTGTAAAACAATGTGTTGTCTCTTGCCAGATAAAAAAAAAAATCTTGTTTTACTTACTGGTGTCGATCAATATTGGATATTTAATTCTGCATTTACTCATTTCACCCCTTTTCACATTTAGATGACCTTTTCTGTCATCGAATGCTCACTTAAAATTAAGACTACTCCAGTGCTCCCTAATAGTCAACTACACGTTAGTTAATGAGAAGAGGCTTGGTAGACTCGATTTTAATTAGTCGGGTAGTCGAAGAAAAAACTCCAAGGATTTGGCGAAGTCATGCAGTGACAGATCATTAACACGGCTGGTCCATGCGGTAATATGTCGGGCAGAAAATCCAAAGTGTGGGAATGTTTTGACGGTAAAGAATGACCACAAAAAGGTGACGTGACCTCAAACTTATCATTTAAAATATGTATGTAGTAGCCTAATGTTAGCTACTTTACTTGGCAGCTTGCTTTAATGTTAACGATAACTTAATTAAATGTGCTATAAAATTAGGCCATATCCAAGTGTTCATTAGGACTGTGGAAGCTAAATTATTACTCCGTTTACTGCACGAAATGTCTAACTTAACTTCCACATCCTCTCCATCGGAGGGGATTTTCTCACAGGCGGGCTACATTGTGAGCAAGTCACAAAGCGCACTCATCCCGACAACTTGCACAAACTCGTGCTCTTTTCTAAAGCTGTTATTTATATTTTGTTACTTATTTTGTTTGTGTTCTGATCTGAGAAGAATTTATTTGTAAATGTAAAATGTTTGATTGTGTTTATTGTTAAGTTTTTACATAAAATGGGAATGTGTGCATTCCTATTTGCATATAAATGTATGTATAATAATGCTTGCTCATGTCTTGCTATCTCGTCATTTCATGAAAATATGAAACAGTGGGCAGGATGAAATAATGGCACCAGTCTGTACTGTAGTTGAATTTAAATGTGTGCATGTTTTTCTAGGCCAACAGAGGATGAAGTACTATGACTTGATAGTGAGTGGCTCATACACCCCTCAGACAGTGCCGACTGGAGGAAAAGCTCTCACTGACAAATTTCAGCCCCCAGCCCCAACACAGCCAGATACGGTGAGTACACAAACACATCTTAGCTCAGCTACACTGGAAAGAATGCTTTGCTTTCCCATAAGTGATGCAACTGTGTGCGGTTACCAGCCAACATTTCTTGTCGTCCTTGAAGCGCAGTGGCCTGCATTGGATTGAGTTGGCTTAGTAGTTTATAACGCATTACAGTCACTCAAATACCCATACCTGTGTTATTATCATGTCTTGGGTGGACCACAAAATGTGTGAAAGACATAGAGCTATCAAGCTTCTTACTAACTGTGCATTCTTGCCAAATGCAGTGCAGAGGAAAACCGTTTCTGCTGAAGATAGGAGAGATTGATTCTTGGGTGTATTTGAAATTAATTTAATTTTATAATTGATTCTTTGGTGTATTAGCTAGTTAATATTTTTGTGGAACCTGTGATTAAATTTTTTCAGGATTCTTTGTTTAGAAAGTAAAAAAACAGCATTTATTTATGCTTTTTATTAAATACTTGTTTATTAATACTATTAATACTTTTGTAACATTATAAATGTCTTGTCACTTTTGATGAATGCGTCCGTGCTGAATAAAAGCATACATTTCCTACTGACCCTTACATTTGCTCAGTAACGTAAGTGAAAAATAAAACACTACAAACAATTGGAGTCTGAAATATCAATTTGAGATGAATTTATTAGTGTTTTTTAAAGAGTTATTCAATTTTTACTTTTGAGTGTGTTAAATGACATTGAGTGTGTTTTATCATAAATGTAAAAATCACATATGGACAGTATCAACCAATACATTTAACAGTAACCGATAATAAGCATCACTCCTTTTTATCCTCTCTAAATGCTGTTATTTCTTGTCTTTTATTAGTCGTCTGATATCCGACGGAGGCTCTCCACAGAGCAGACGGCAGCTCCTGCTGCTGCTGCTGCGCCTCTCAACTCTGGCAACACCACCCCCTGTTCTGTGGAAACTGGGTTTGGAGACCAGCGCCTAGATACCCCTCCATCCTCAATGGGGGGGCCCTATACACCAGGTTCCTCTGCTTCTTCACAGGGTGGGGGCACCCCTTATACCCCTCGCTCTGGGACCCCTTTCTCCCAGGACTCGGGCTACTCTGTGGGCAGGTTGGTTCCTAATTTACATTTAAAGCGAATATTTCCTTGGTTAAGCTTCTTTAGCAAATTGAAAGGAAAAAAAAAACATCCCCTGTTTTTTTTTCTTTCAGGCATGGTGGATATACTAGCGCGCAGAGTTATCCCCAGCAGGATATGCTTCCATCTTCCTCCTGCTCCTCCTCAGCGGTCTCTTCATCATCAGGATTCAAGCCCCCTCGCTTTCATGATGACCTACATGCTCAACCTCCACAAGAACCCTCCGTCTTCCACAGGGGTCGGCCGGGATATCCTTCATCTGCACCTTTCAGACCTAATGAACCTCCCTATCCGTATCCCAATGTTGGAGGTTCAGGGATGCACATGCCGCTACATCCACCCATGCCACCTCCAGGGCCTCAGTTTGAGCCATCTCCCCTGTCAGACAGAGAGAGAGACAGAGAAAGGGGTCACAGGGAGAGGGATCGAGAGAGAGACTCAGGAGGGCGCTATGGAGGTGGGATAAGCTCCCGTCGTTCCTCTTACCACTATCAACAGGATACTAACTCTTCGTCCACCTCTAAATCCTACCATTCGCACCACTCGCATCATCCCGACCGGCGAGAGGACCGAGAGGGCAGGGGCTACAGGCGGGACAGTTCAGGCTCCCGCTCAGGAGATCACGGGAGGCATCGGAACCACCATCACTCCCACAACCACCACAGCAGCAGTGGAGGTGGGTCGAGTCGGCGGAGGAGTAGCAGAGACCGTGAGTGGGAGCGAGACCGAGAAGGAGACTATAACAGCTCTGATCCGCGTTACGGAAGCCACTCAAACTCCAGCCACAACTCATCCAATAGCCTCTCCCCTCCCTCTGCCACCTCCTCTTATGGAGGATACTCGTCATCTAAAGACCTCTCCCCCTACGACACACCCTCCTCCTCCCGGCTGGAACCCTCGCCGGCCTTCCATCCTCAGCAAGGTGCCGGCGAGAGGGGTTTTGGAATGGGAGGTAGTATAGACAATGACTACCGTGCTCATACTCACCACACACCCCTGGCGCCGCCGCCTCCACCTCCTCCCCTCCCGCCGGCCTCCGTGATCGCGGCCGCTGTGGCCGAAACCCTTGGCTCTCTTGATTTCGGCCAGGACAGTCCCATTCGAGAAGAACAGTGGTCCAAACCTAAACGGCATCCCAGCACGCCACCCCATCCGCCTCCGACCTCCTCGCCTCCCCACGCCGCTGTACCGTCATCCTCCACCTCCCCGTCTTCAACGTCCCTGCCTCACCACCTCCCCTCTTCCACAGCATCCCTCTCTCCGCCGCCTCCACAACGTGACTCCTCTCCAGAACCAGACTCCACTAATGAGAGCCTGCCGTTCATGCACCACAGCAGCAGCTTGGACTCACGTATTGAGATGTTGCTGAAGGAGCAAAAGGCCAAGTTTTCCTTTCTTGCCTCAGATGATGAGGACGAGAAGGAGGACAAAGAGAGAGGAAAAACAGACGGGAACGCAGATGTAGGGGGGAACAAACTGCGAGAGGAGAATGGAGAACGGTCTAGTCACAAGAGACAAGGAGAGACTGAGGGAAGCCAACAGAGGAGGAGAGGAGAGAAAGATGGACGTCGCAGTAGGAGCAAGAGGCAAGGTGGTGGAGTAAGTGAAGGGAGGAAAACTCCTCCAGAGGTGGCCTCCTCCTCCCCTGCCATGCATGGTTTAGTGTCCGAGTCTCTTCAGGGCCAAATGCCGCCACCTCAGGAGGAGCACACAACCTCTGATACACACAGGGCTCCACATACCCCACCCACATACAATGGAGAGACACAGGTGAGTCCCCCCAGTTACATTTGGATGTATAATGGATCTATGAGCTTCTTTTTTTTTTGATAGCAGGAAAATATTGAGTCAGTACATTAAACTAAGAAACAGGTAGCATTGATTATATTGTGATGTGGATCTCAACTGGTTGGAGTTGCCCAAAAATAAGATAACAGGCTAAACCACAGCAGAAAATTGGTTTAGTCGCTGAACACTGGCCGAAATAGTGTATTAGTCATTTCATCTCCAGAGGCCTAAATACTGTCTTGAGTTTTTACTTATTTTTCTTAGATTTTGACAAATATGCAACAAATATGCTAAATAGAAGCTCAGCCGTTCTTGTTTGAGTATTGTAGCTATTTAAAAATATCTTCATTTGTGTTCCAAAGATGAACAAAAGTCTAATGGGTTTAGAATAACATGAACGTGAGTAAATAAAGAATATTCAATTTTGTTGAACTATCCTTTTATCTGTTGAAGCTGCTGAAATTTTATTTTCACAAGTATAGTAATTCTTACATGATGTAAGTGAACCTGTAAGCTAACAGAAGTGAAACTGACATGCTTTTTTTAGTGTCTGTCATGTTCCTTTGCGCAGTGTCTGTATTATTTCTCAGTTTCGGTGCACCAATACATTTGAATCAAGTTTGAAATTGTCCTCCTCCCACACAGTGTTTAAAGTGTAATGTTCATAATCTCTTCTCCTCAGCCATCTCCTCACTCCTCTGGGGAGGATATGGAAATATCCGATGAAGATGACAATGCCATCACCACAGCGACACCCCATCCTGCTGCCTCTTCGTCCTCTTCACCAGCCACCTCCTCGCAATCTGCCCTCCCCTCACAAACTCCAGACCCCTCTGCAAGCCCCGCTCCTGACAACAGCCAGCACTTCAGCGCCACCATGCCGCCTCCGCCAATCCCGTCTTACCCTCCCCACCTCCCTCCCCCACCTCTGCCCGGCTTCTCCCTGCAGCCACCTCCGCCACCTGGGATACCTCCTCCGCTTCCTCACATGGAGCTGCACCCAGAGTACCCTCCTCCGCTGCCGCACCATATGTACGACTATGCCAGCTCCATGGAGCTCATGAGCCAGTATTGTGGCGGAGTGCCCATGTCATTCCAGATGCAGACGCACATGCTCAGTCGTCTTCACCAGATGCGAATGGCCTCCTCCAACAGCACTACGGCACCACCTGGAGAAGTCCCCCCTGCCTCTGAATATCCCCCGTCATATCACCTCCATTCAATTCCCCCTCCACATGTACATCCGCACCACCCATACATGGACCAAGATGGGAATGTTGCCTCCCACTACGACCAGGACCACCGCTACATCCCTCCTCACTTACCGTACGCCTACCCGGACCCTCATGCCGCCCAGCTTCCGCATCATCATGCCATCCCGCCTCCCCACAGCCCCTGGCCTCCTCACCTACCACCCCAGCAGTTTCCTTCCCACTATCCTCCACCTGGCTTTGGCACAGTGCCTGGTGTGGATGGAGAGCTGTACGCAGCGGCAGGTGACCAGATGGCCATAATGGGCCACAACCCCTGCGAGGCTGTAGTGCAGCAGGTACTGGCAGCTTTGATTGAGGAGATGAAGAACATCATGCAGAGGGACCTGAACCGCAAGATGGTGGAGAACGTCGCCTTTGGCACCTTTGATGAGTGGTGGGACCGCAAGGAAAGAAAAGCTAAGGTAACATCAGACGGTTTTCTTCATATTTGTTTTGATTGACCTACACTGTTCTTCATCCATGCCACCTCTTGCTCTCGTTTGCATAGCCATTCCAGACAGCCATGCGGGGAGTTGCGGTGGTGCGCGAGGAAGACAAGAAGGATGAGAAGACCAGCAACCGACCTCGAGAGCCACTTATGTCTCTGGTAGACTGGGCCAAGAGTGGAGGCATGGAGGGTTTCTCCCTGCGGGGAGCCTTGCGCTTGCCTTCTTTTAAGGTGCCTGACTTTACCACCTCTTTAACATCTAAAAATGAAATTGCCTCTCCGCTTTCTTATATTCACACACATCTGATATATATATCGAATTTAGTGGCCGTCAAATGGAACTTTCAAATTGGTCTTGAAGCAGTCCTTACCCTTTATTTAATCACCATTTTAAAATGAATGAATATATCCACACAAAATAAATGACCTCCAATACACGTGAAAGAAAAACATTGTATGTTTTGTTGGGCTAATTTATGTAAATATTTATAAAAAATGATTGTTTTGTACATAATTATTCATAATCGTCAGTTTGACAGAAATAGTGCAGACATACATTAATAATTCTCTCCTCATGGTCGATAGTTTTGATTCAAACACAACAGACATGGTTGTTGCATAAAGAACAAATGTTTAATCAAATCAACCGAAGCTCAAATCGGGTCAATATTTGCAAACAACAGAGAAATAATGTGTCGTAATATGATCATTTTATTAATTTATTTTTTATTTATTATCCAGTTAAGTCTGACATCTCCACAGTCCAAACGCTTTATCAATCACAAAATCAAACGACAAATGATATTAGTGTGTACTAGGGGTGTGACAATATATTGTTTCACAGTATATTGCAATACGAAAAATGCATCATGGATAGTGACAATATATATTGTGGATAATTCACCCAAAATGTGTGAGGAAAAAAAAGTTTACAGAGTTTTAGTGTCAGTACTACATTAAACTACTACATATAATGTTGAATAAAATGTATAATAATGCAATGGGTGGGATATTTGTCGGTCCTTTTGTTACCAATAAAAAGTGGCCTAATTTTTTCTTAAATATATCTAGTATATTTATTAGTGCTAGTATATTCGTCTAAAATAATTCTGCATTTTCAGCTTCAGAATCATGAATATTTTTATTCTGGTGTCACGATTGTCCTGTGCATTGGGTTTCCAGAACCAAGTCAAAGCCTATTCATTTACACCCACAATGTAAAATCCAATTTAGCATTTCAATCAACAGTTCATTTTTTGTTAACTTTTTCAGTATCACAATAATTTTGGATCATGAGTTCAGTATCGTGATATTTATCACGATATCGTGACATCGATATTGTAACACATACTGATCGAAATCATAATCTAAGCCTTTATATCCATACCAAAATCTCTGTTGGCTAATCAGTGATTCATCTTTTCTGAATTGTTAAAATATTGTTGTCCGGGACGCTGTGAGAGACTGTAGTGTACACCCTGAGTTTTTAAAAACTATGTTATTAACGAGGAATGTGTTCTTCAGGTTAAGAGGAAGGAGCCTCAGGAGCTTGTCGAGGGTGATGAGCTGAAGGCCAGGCCTTCCACTCCAGCCGATGAGGAAGATGAAGGTATGGTCTTCAGGCTGTTTTAGAGATCGCATCCATCTGTCTGTCTTTCTGTCTAAATGTTTTTTCTCTCTCTTTCAGACTCCTATCAGGGGAAATCTGCAGACACTGCTACAGGAAGAATAGAGGAGAGGCGTGTGGCAGACAGAGGAGCAGCCAGAAGGAGGAGCAGAGCCAAGGCGCGTAAGCCATACGACCTAGACAGTGAGGGAGAAGAAACATCAGATGGTTCCTCTGAGAAGGTTGGTTTGTATGCCATTAAGTTTGTCCTTTTTTGTGTGTAGTAGTGGACACAGGCTGGATTAGAGTGTTCCATTACTTCATTACAACTTGAGAGCTTTATGCAAAGAATGCCACTCCAATGGCCTGCACCAAGAAGTTGCAGAGGCTCATTATGTTTTTAAAATGCATGCCTCAGCCAAGCGCACACGGGAAGTTGTTGTTGGTTAAGAGTCGGCAAGTTAAAAGGCTCCTCCTCACTTGAGCTGGTTTCTGTGAACGTCTACAGAACTGATGTGCTCAGTCAATCTACTGACTTCTGATCTTCTGATGAATCATTCTAAATCTGTGTTATTTTAATATCATTTAAATATTATTGTAGTATTGATTATTATTTTTAAATTAGCTTTTTTTTATTTACATTTTTAGGTTTCATTTTTATTTTAGTACTGTTTTTATGTGCGTTTTCTATTTTATGTTAGTAAAATAAGTAAAAATTTTATTTTATGTCCAAGGCAACATGTCAACATGTCAGCAACATTTTTAAATAGAAATAAATAAATAAATACTATTTTTAATAGTTTTAATGAACCATAACAAATATGTTCTATATTGATCATGAACCAATGTATCTGAACAACCTTATAAATTGAAAAATTCTTATTTTATGTTTAAAAAATACAAATAGAATATCATACTTTTCATATTTCATAAATATATATATATATATATTTGTTCTAATAATTTTTACGCAGAAATCACTTGTTCACTTGTTTAGCATTCATGTAAACACTACATTCCGATTCACCAATCAGAATGAATTCAGTTAGATTGTAACAAAAGGTGTGAGTGTAAACAATGAATGGCGACTGCAGAAAGCAAAAGCTGAATCCATGACATTTTGTACAATCTCGACGGCCGGACATGTCCAGGAAAAAGAGGATAGTAACCCTTACCTACCACTCGGCTTTCTCCACAGAACAAGAGCCGGCTAGCTTAGCTTCCAAAAAAAGATGGCTGACACTGTTGTGTACATTCTGTGAGTGAGATCCCACCCTCTACAGGCGGGTTGAGAACATGCGGAAATAGCCCTTACTGGATGTAGTCTTTAGCCTAAAAATCCTCCGACGGCGCAAAATGACAATCGGAGGATTTTTTTCCAGACAAAAATACATAAATCTCTCGTCTCAGGGGGATATGAGGGTTGAAGCATGATAATTTGAAAATACTATGGGTTTCCTACAAATACAAAGCTTAATGTTAAATCCTGAAGTATCCCTTTAATTTCTGGAATTATTTCAGGTATGTAGATATTTGAATACCCAACAGTTCATGACTGACAGATCAATATTTATTTACTGTATACATTTATAATTATTTTTTTCTCCCATATATAGTCACTATACATTGTGGGATGCCCATGAAGGCAAAAAAGGCTATCTAGGTCAATATGTTATGTGGCTTTTTACTTTGAAAGAATTTCTCCCATTTTGCGAGTATATTATGCTCTACTTATTTGTTTTTCCATTAAATAATGGCTAGATGGCAGCATTTCTTCTTTTCTACAAGTGCTGTGGACAAATTTCAATCAGATGAGTTCAAACATGTTATTGTTACTATTGTGACTGGTGACTCCTCATGTTTTGTGTTTAGGAGGAGGATGAAGACAGCGACAAAGTGGATGAGTCAGAAGGTATGAAGCCACCTTGTTTTTCTTTCATTCTGTGCTCATTCATTTGGGCTCTTGTTGCTATTTGCTCATTATCACAACAATTTTAGGCTTTTATATGTATTTCTGATCATATCTTGTAGATCATTGTTTTTTGATTTCCAACTATTTTTTCTATTGCTCTTGTTTTTCAGATGAAGCCTTCAGTGCAGACAGTGATGATGAGAGTGTTTCTTCCTCTTCTTCTGAGAGTTCATCATCCTCCTCCTCGGCATCGTCTTCCTCCTCTGATGAGGAAGATGAAGAGGAAGGTGAGCAGGCTGCAGAGAGCGAGTCATTGGATACAATGGATGAGTCTACAATGGACAGCATAGCTATGGACAAAGAAAAGGGTGAAAGGTATGTCCCTCTGTGAGAACCGATGCGATGAAGAGTGTTGTGTCGTTGGACTGAAAAGTTGACATGACTCGTGTCTGTTTTTTACAGGGACAAAGCCAGCATTGACCAATCATCAGTTACTGCTGCGGAGGTCAAACTTGGTCAGTTAATGATCACTTTGTTTTTTAGGGAATTAAAGGGATAGAATACATTGTCAGCATTAATTCATCCTCATGTCATTCCATTTCTGTATGACTTTCTTCTGCTGAACACAAAATATTCTTTGAAATATGTTGGAAACAGTTAACAACATTCTTATTGTATTCAAGTCAATACCGGTTTGGAATGACATGAGAGTGAGTAAAGTATGATAGAATTAAAAAAAAAGTTGGTGCACTGTCCCTTTAATGAGCAAATATATAATAGTTTGAAAGTCCCTGATTTTTATTTTCAAAAATATCATAAGTTTTGTGTTCACTTTATTATTTCTTTCTTTAACTACCAGAAGAAGAGAAAACGCCTACTGCTGTGCCTTCATCATCTCCATATCCCCGGCCTTCTTCCCCTATCCTCCTCCTCCCCCCACTCAAGAAACGGCGCAAAACAGTTTCTTTCTCAACGGAAGAAAGTGAGGTCAAGCCCCCCATTCTGTCATCTTCTGCTGCCTCTCCATCTCCCACTCCTGTCTCACAAGCTTCAGACATTCCTACTTCCACTTCTCCCGGAAGCACACCCACAGCAGCTGCTCCACCCGTCGCCTCCAAACCCACCCCAATGCTCCTCCCATTTGCTTCTCGTCCCAGTGAAAGTAACGCCCTGACTTCCCCTGCTTCTCCTTCCGCTGTTCTTACTGTCCCTCCACCAGTGCGTTCCCTGCGGCCTGATGAGCCCAAAAGGAGTCCAGGTACCCCTCCATCTCCACAAACTCCCACTGCCAAAAACTCCTCTAAACGTGGCAAAGACTCCCCTAGAACTCCCCCTGTGCCCGTCTGTCTCACGGTCCAGAACCTCCCGCTGGACCATGCCTCCTTGGTCAAAATGGCCTATGAGGACCCCGTCCCTGTTCCAACCACACAAAAGGGTCGCATACGTGGCCGCCCTCGGACACTCAGCCAATCAGTTTCTGGCCCTCATCTGCATCCCGCTGTGGAGGAAGAGGATGAAGAGGAGCTGGAGCAGCGACTGAAACTCAGGGAGCAGCTGGGAGTGTCCAGCCTGCTGCAGCTGGCCTCTGCCCCTAAGCCTGACCTGTCTGTGCTGGCCGATGTGGCGCTAAAGATGGACCCGGAGGCAGATATCGACTCAGAAGAGACCGAGACCTCAGATGAGGCAGAGGAGCATAAGCTGGAGGAGGAAGAGGGCGACTTCTTTGCCCCACACCCACGTCAACCACTCCTGGATCCAGAGGGTCTGTTCGTCCTGCAGGAGCACAACTATTCTAAAATTCATGCGCCTCCACACCTCACATCTCCACAAAAGAGGACTAAACAGGACCCCACCGTCCTGCTTCCTGCAGACCTCAACCAGCACGGTGTTCAGGAAGCACCCGAAGAGGTCATTGGGGAAGCTCTTGCCGCCAGGGGAGAAGCTCCGGAGCTATACGAGGATCTTTCCGGATTGGGTCTGCTGTGCGACGCCAAGGACACGGCTGAGAAACAGAGCAAGAGTCTCGGCCCACCATACAAGAGGAAAGGAGCAATTAGCAAAGAGATGGAGATGGAAGAGAGGGGGAAAGCAAAGAGCAAGAAGAGAAGTAGGAAGGACAAAGAAAATGAGGAACTTCAGATCTCGAAGAAACAGAAGGAGAAACAGATTAAGAAACAGAGGAAGCGGAAGTTAGAGGTTTGTGATTCTGTCTGGTTATCATTACAGTACTTGAGTGAGAATTAAAGGGTTAGTTCACCCAAAAATGAAAATTAAGTCATTAATTACTCACCCCCATGCTGTTCCAACCCCGTAAGACCTTCGTTCATCTTCGGAACACAAATAAAGATATTTTTGATTGAATCTGAGTGCTGGATCACTCTTCCATTGGCTTCCTAAAGGACTGGCTCTTGACGGCCCATAAAGTCATTAAAGAAAATGTTTAAATGTTCCATGTGCCTACAGCGGCTCAATTATAAGTTTATCAAGCGACGAGACTACTTTTTTGTGCGAAAAAAACATAAATAACGACTTTATTCCACTATTCCATTACTTCCTTATTGGTGCATGCGCGAGAACTGAGACGAGGACGTTCTCATTCGACCACTTCTTGTTACCGGCTGCTCACCGCTTAGGAGTTTTACCGCCCCCTACCGTATAAGATGATAATAAGGCACACTGTCGTTTTTTGAGAAGATTAAAGGCTTTTAAGTGCACCTTGTAGTGCGGAAAATACGCTAATTGAAAAGCGTATGTACAGCGCGCATCTTCCTCTGCTTGTAAACAGAAAGTTTTGCACTTCCAGCTATATCAGCACATCATCTTATACGGTAGGGGGCGGTAAAACTCCTAAGCGGTGAGCAGCCGGTAACAAGTCGAAGGAGAATCAGTCCTCGTCTCAGTTCTCGCGCATGCGCCAATAAGGAAGTAATGGAATAGTCGAATAAAGCCGTTATTTATGTTTTTTTTCGCACACAAAAAGTAGTCTTGTCGCTTGATAAACTTATAATTGAGCCGCTGTAGGCACATGGAACATTTAAACATTTTCTTTAATGACTTTATGGGCCGTCAAGAGCCAGTCCTTTAGGAAGCCAATGGAAGAGTGATCCAGCACTCAGATTCAATCAAAAATATCTTTATTTGTGTTCCGAAGATGAACGAAGGTCTTACGGGGTTGGAACAGCATGGGGGTGAGTAATTAATGACTTAATTTTCATTTTTGGGTGAACTAACCCTTTAACATTTAAACATCAGTTACTGTAATTGTTGTGTGAGGATTGTAGTCTAACCCCGCCCCAGAGACAGTCTGTATATGCTATCTATTTGAAATAGACTTATTTATATCAATGAACAGTCAGACCCCAAACTGAATGCCACTAAAATAGGTCAGATACATGTGATGTGCTTGTCTTGCATTATGGTCATTGTATATTAAACTTAAACACTCAAGCAACGTTGACAGTTACAGACATGTTTATTCAAATCAACTGATTCAATAGGCAGGACCAATAAGTTCAAACGTAATGGCATATTATAAATAGATTTGCTCAAATAAGCACGTCATGGTTATTGTTATTCGTCACCATGGAAACCAGGTTTTAAAGGGTTGTTCACCCAAAAATTATGTCAATAATGACTCACCCTCATGTCGTTCCAAGCCCGTAAGACCTCCGTTCATCTTCAGAACACAGTTTAAGATATTTCAGATTTAGTCATAGAGTTTTCTGTCCCTCCATTGAAAATGTATTTACGATATAGTTTCCTTGTCCAGAAAGAAAATAAAGACCTCATCAAAGTAGTCCATGTGACATCAGTGGATTTGTTAGAATGTTTTGAAGCATCGAAAATACATTTTGGTCTAAAAAAATATCTTAAACTGTGTTCTGAAGATGAACGGAGGTCTTACGGACTTGGAACGACATGAGGTTGAGTCATTAATGACATCATTTTAATTTTTGGGTGAACTAATCCTTTAACGCTTCTCGGGTATGAAAAGTATGTACACATGGCAAGTAAAGCTTGACGTGTAAATGACTAGTATATCTAAGTCGACTTGCAGCAACAGTATTTAGTCGACTAGTTTTGCACATCACTATGATATGTAGCATAATTATTTTTTACATTCATGTTATTTTAGTCACATTCTATTGCATTAACAACTGATACAATTAAACAGTTTTCAATAGGCCTGGATAAAATGTAGGTAATTCTTGCTGTGCGGTGAATGTTTATGAATGGGATCTTATAATTTTGACTTTAATAAGATTTCCCCCCAAAATAGGCAAGACATCCATGATTCCTGTTATTTCTGATGACAAAGCACTCAAATGAGACAAGCTCGTAATTACGACTTGCCAACTTGTAATCACAACCTCTTTGCTGGGTTTAGCTAACCTGTTTCACCTGTTGCACCAACTAATAATATGACCAAGCTCAACTGTGCCCAGCATAGATCAGCTAGTGTAACCGGCCCCTGCTCTTTTAACGCTTTCACTCAAATAGATGCTCCTATTGTTTTTGAGCCATATTGTTTAAATGCTGCTCTGATTGCGAAACAACAATAATAGTTTGATGTGGATGTATGTTAATGCACTTTTTTTTTTGTTGTTGCTTGTAATATAACTATTCCCGAAGGGGTAACAACTAATTTTAAATTTAAAAAGCTTGTAGCTTGAAAAGCTGCCTACTAGTTTCAACATTAGTCCTTGTGTGAGGAACTTTGCAACATCTTGCATATTTTGTATACATATTTACTCAATGTTATACATCCTGGTTAAAAGGCACTTAGCTTTGTTAGGATGTAACTGTCACGATAATTTCAACATGTTTCAGGCTGTTGCGATATAACAGTTTGTCCTATAAACCCACAGAATTTGAACTGCTTTCCACTGTTCTGCATTGTTGGGTAATACTGATGAGTTTGCCAAATAGTTTTCTAACATTTCATACTCTTTTGTCAGGATTTCGAAGAAGATGTGGATGTGGAGCAGTTGGAGTCTGGTGAGCTTTCCAGCTCCAGCTCTGACTCTGGAGACTCTGAATTTGGGTTAGAGAGATCACTGGAGTTTGAAAAGGAAGAGGTTAGAAAGAGCGAACGACTTTTTCTTCAGGAAGCCGGCTTGACCCCCTCTACTCAGCGGCGGCCCAAACACGTGCCCGCGGCAGATCCTATACTCCGTCCCTCTTACAAGAACCGCAGCGAGTTTGAGCAGATGACCATCCTGTATGACATCTGGAACACTGGTCTTGACCAGGAAGATTTGAGACTCCTAAAGAGCACCTATGAAAAACTGCTGCAAGATGACCATGGCACCGACTGGCTCAATGACACACACTGGGTCCCTCATACCAATATCCTTACACCTGCCTAAGAACAAAAATGTGTAGTTGATACAAGCAAAGTCAGAAGCTTTTATTGGTCATACAGCAGCCAACATTATTAGCATTACCAGTATACCAAATTGAGTTTGAGCTAGAAGTGTAAATTCCTAGTAAAGGGAGTAAAGGGAAGGAGAGCTCTGATATTGCCTTCTCAGTTGATTTTGCTCAAGGTTTGTCCCTTAACCTCTTGCCTGCACTCACCAACATCCCGAACCCCCGTCGGAAGAAGAAGACCCCAGATGGGCAGCTAAGAGAGCATGTCACTGGCTGTGCTCGCAGTGAAGGCTACTATGCCATCAGCCGCAAGGAAAAAGACGTCTACCTTGAGCTAGACCAGCCAGTGACTGTGCAGGAAGTTGGGGACTATGATACTGCAGTAGGTTCACTTTTTTAACAACTCACATGTGTGTTAAACTTGTAATTAAAGCCTTATTTATGTTTTTTTAGGGGGGGGGTTGTTGTGTGAAGATATTTGTTGTGTGAAGATAAGTACTTTCTATCCATCTGAGCAGCTTTCACTCACTCTCTCTGTCCGTCACAGGGCTCGAATCGTCTGCTGTCTGAAAGGCGCTCCGAGCAGCGGCGTCTCCTCAGTGCTATCGGCACTCAAGCAGTGATGGACTCAGACCTGCTGAAACTGAACCAGCTGAAGGTAAAGTTCTTTAGTTCGTTGACACCACCATGACCTTGATCATACTATCAACACTTTGATTGCGATGACCTCACATCTCCTTCTATTCCAGAAACTCCCTTTAGCTTTTCAGTGCATAATTCATAGCATTCCATTTAATGTTTGACTTGCAGTAAGTGTAATGCCCGTATAATGGATGGTAGCCTGGTAGGTTCACCGGTAGGTCATTGACTACCCTTTGTAGAATAATTCATACCATCCAAACAGCTTTATAAAGTCTGCTGACTCCTGTGCCATTGACCCTGACGGGCTCCTTATCAGATGTTTTGGCTGTTGTAATGCTCTGTAAGCTCTTTGACTTTGAGTTTATGTGTTCAAAGTTAAAAGGTGTTCCTTTAAAAGCATTTCTTATCATAGGACCCTCCTGTATTGCATTTTCTTTGACGACAAAGCGTTAATGAATGAACTCTGTTGTTTGGAAAGAGTTAATGAATGTTTTTGAAAGGGTGGACATTGTTGGTTTATTGTACTGCTGATATGGAGGTACTTCTCACAAAGGATCCCCTATGGGTCTTAAATGTTATTATTTTTCACTGGGAAGCTGGATTATAATCGGCCAGCTGGATTTATGTGCTTTCTGTTGTAAAAGGCATTTACCAGTCCATTTATCAAATGTTTATTTCTGTCTGTCTGTTTTGGGGGGAAAACCCAAAAAAACTTGCATCACAATAAGTGTATTGTGATTGTCAAAACATTTGGTAACTAAACAGAAGTTTAGTGACAACACAATGTTTACTTGGTACAACTAGGTACAGTAGATACATGTTAATTTTTCTCAAGAAAAAATATCTCACCTAATGCTGTAAACATACAGTGCCCTTGTCAGCTGGTATTATTATTAAAGGTTAAAAATAACAACTCAAAAAATAAATATAATCCATTTTCATAGCAACGTTATCATATTTTAATGATATAGGTAAAAATATAATAAATATGTAATATAGTTATCATATTTAGCAAAATACTCCTCTCTATAGCATTTATTTACGTGCTATGGGTCATTAAATGGGGTTTCTGAGGTAAATGTAGTGTTGCGTGACATTGTTCTCCAGCTGTTTTATGGCTCTATTTCCATGGTTGAGAAACACTTATCAATGGATTTTAATTACGTTTCGGTGAGAACATGTAAAAAGTGACAATTGCGTGAGTCTTGCGCTGAATTCGTGAGAGTTTTCAGCCCTGCAGATTCAGTTTCTAAAAAAATTTGTGGATGTGCTTGTGCTGCCGCGGTCTTGTTTATTTGCCATGTTGTTTGTCTATCTCTACGCTAAGCCATAGAGATAGATTGCTTAGAGCAGCTAAAAAATCGAAATCGAAAGTACAACATTTTCTGCTATAAATAGTCTCTCCATATAACATAATCGCATTGGACCAATGGTAATAGAAATGTGTTTACCAGCCGTAGTAAACTTATTCTGATAGTTTTTGGCATGCAGTTTCAAACTCTCAAAACAAACTTCTTACAATCTTCGTTTTTGGCCTGATTTTGTTCAAAATGACATCACATTAGTTCATTTTTCGATTTCGAAGTATATCGGGGCCTTAAAAGGTCTGCATGTGATTTAATACCAGCGTCTATCTTAATTAGAATTTAATAGCCAAAATATTGTCGCGCTAACTCAGTCTGTATATGGCTAAATTCTAGATAATGTACATAATATATTCTTGTGCCTGTAGTAAGTATAGTCTATCGTATACATCTTACTTCAAATTTATGATTGAATTCTGCTTGCAGTTCCGTAAGAAGAAGCTGAGGTTTGGCCGCAGCCGAATCCATGAATGGGGCTTGTTTGCCATGGAACCCATTGCTGCTGATGAGATGGTCATTGAATATGTGGGACAGAATATCAGACAGGTGAGCCTTCTAGCTAGGGTATAACTAACAGCTATGACAATTATTTATACTAGGAAGTGAGTTCGGTTCTTCTTGAGGAATACGTGCTTGTTGATGAATTGGTGTTAATCGATTGTGTTTGTTGCTTCAATTGTAGATGGTGGCTGATAATCGAGAGAAGCGATATGCCCAGGAAGGCATCGGGAGCAGCTACTTATTCCGTGTCGACCATGACACTATCATTGACGCTACCAAGTGTGGCAACTTAGCTCGGTTTATTAACCACTGCTGCACGGTAAGTACCCACCTAATGACGCATATATAGCCATTTATCTCAAGTACCACATGACCTGTGATAAACATATTGCTGCCGCTCCGTATTGTGAATAAATACTTGTTTTTGGAGTACATTTATATAGACCACCCATTAAAGTTTTTAATTATTTTAATTATGTAATAATGTTTTTAATGTTCTCTATTTACGGATATGTTGAGACACGCATATCCGTAAATCATATACTCATATAGCGAGTGACGTATTTATGCAATTTCCCACAATAACAGTCCGGCAGGTCTACAATAGTCTAAAACTCTTAAATAGGCTTAGCATAGCGGATGAGGGTAAGACAAAAACATGTTTTGAATGAAGGATTGATTGATCATTTAAATTGTTAATTTTGAAAAAAAAAAAAAAAAGTTACTTAGTGTACCTTTTAAAAACACATGCAAATGATAAACTTTTGTGCCAGTAATAATTATGTTGACTGTCCCAAGTGTCTTTCACACCATTATAAATGGTAACAGGTGGTCTTCCAGAATAGCAGATTTTTGTCCCCTGTCTTATCCTATGCTTATTTATTGCTTGATCAGACTTGCTTAAAGTTGCATCTGGTCTTTACATGGTCTGTAAAAGCCAAGAAAAATGCATGTTTTTTTTTCTTGCTCCATCTGTCAATGGAATTTGTGTTTGCACCATGGTGATCATCCCCTCCAGCAACCCAACATGAGCTCATAGATTTTGTTAAACACATACCCCATAGAGCTATGCAGTGGAACAAACTCTCAGAAATGGAACATTTAAAAATGCGAAGATCTCCTATGGGAAGGAACGTAATAGTGGTTGACTGATATTGTGTTTTTGATGGCAGATGCAGGCCGATCTCTCTCTCTCTCTCTCTCTCTCTCTCTCTCTCTCTCTATATATATATATATATATATATATATATATATATGGTCATATATTTATTTATACATATTTGGGCTGTATTTATTTTAATCAATATTTAATGAATTATAAATAAATTAGACAAATCGTTAAAATAAACTTGCTTAAACTTTAGATGGCAACTTCTTGATTCTGCAATCCTAGTATTTTTAATAAAAAGTAAACGCTGTAACAGGCCACTCAGTCAGTAATCTGGTAATCAAATAAAGACAAGGTAACGATATGAATGAGACTCAGTGGGCAACTGGATATAGCACAGCATATTTTAAAATGAAGGTTTCGATTGTATCTCCTGTGGAGCTGATCTTCTGTTCGCATTCACTCACTTCACACGGACCGACCGTCACTCGTAGGAACACGTTTTTTTAGGCTACAAATGCACACTAAGTTCTTCAGCCTGATTGTTTGCCTTTTCTGTTACATATAATATAAAAGCAAACACTACTTTTTCGCAACCATTTACTTCCTTTGTTTACCAGTTCTGTCTAACCAAGTATTAGATTTGACTGACAGAGATTGTAAACTACTGAAGACGGAGCACCGCCGCCCGTCAAAAAAAAAGTCCAGAGCACCATCAACATAAAAGTCCTGCTTTCAACACATCGCCCCAATCAGAAAAGCGCATTAAAAACTTTAAAAAGGCCAAATATCGGTGGATGTATCTGCCTTGGCTATATATCGGTCGACCACTAAAACCCATATTTATCCATGATTTCATGTACTTCTCTTTCACAGCCCAACTGCTATGCCAAAGTGATTACCATCGAGTCCCAGAAGAAGATCGTCATATACTCCAAGCAGCCTATTGGTGTGAACGAGGAGATCACGTATGATTACAAGTTTCCCATTGAAGAGAACAAAATCCCATGTTTGTGTGGCACGGAGAACTGCAGAGGAACCCTCAACTAAAAGTGTCCTAGTCCTTCCCCAATACAAGACTTGCCAATCAGCTTTCCTGGCCCACAAGCTATTTTTCTCAGAGCGCTCAAAAACGTAGGTATTGTGTAAAGGGAGAACGTTTGGTCAGACTCTTTGAAAAGCTTCTATACAGAGACACAGTGTCGAGATGTTTAGTCCAGGGCCATTGGGATCTCAGCACTGCCGCAAGACCCTGAGTTCCACCTGTGAATTATTTTTCTCTCGTGTCACAAGGTCCTTATCTAATTTCGTTCCTCCTGTTGCAGCGGTGCGTGGTGGTGTTGTTTTTGCCAAGGTCTATGCTTTGAAATACCGCTATTAATCGACTGCACACACACACATATTCCGCTCACTTCTGCACAGCACATGACACTGCGGCACCCTTAGAGTGCCGGGTCTTTTTTTCAAGGGCAACTTTTAAAAACCTACCTAAAGACATGGATTTAAGACTTGTGTAATGCTGCACCCCTGTTCTGAGAGAGAGAGTATTAATTTTAGTTTATTTATTATTATCCATGTTCTGATGCCTGTCCTTTCATGTCATTCATTTAGGTCCGATCTAGCACTGTACCTTCTTTTAGATTATTTGCGTAGAATCACCTCGGTCTATTTTTATTTTAATTTGAAGCTGTTTTGACGCACGTTTCTTTTCGAAACTTCCTCTGAGCTGAACCTATCTAAATTAAAATGTCCCCTTTGCCAGCATGACATGCTGGTATTCTATAACTTTATAAATTATTTAGTATTGTAAGTGACATTGTACATTGCCATTTTATTTTCATAAATGAGTTGTTGCAATGCCAGTTCACTGTAACAACGCCGTTATTATAGAGGTTTATATCTACCTCCCATTATTTTTAAACACCCCTTACATGAAGTCATTACCCTTTCATCAATAGTTTTTAGCAATATAAGGAAAGGGCAGATGTGGTCATCTTTTTGGTGTGTTGAAATAAATGCACATTGATATTTTAGCTGAAGGATAGCATTATTCATTGGATTTTCTTTGGCCATTGATATTTTAGTGGACCACTGAACAATGAATGGGGTATATGTTTTGAGATAAAGCACTCTACTTTGGGGCTAGTAACTCCTCTCTGCTAAAGAGAACATGCTTGCACAAATATGTATATATATATATACACACACAGAGAGCGGATTTTCTAAGAGTTGAAAGATCAGAGTTTGCGTGTGCATATTTGAACACAAAATTGATGTCCCGAGTCCCCTGAAAGATGTGCAAAGATTCGCTAAAACGTCTGTTCCTACTGTTCTTTCCTTTCGTATTACTGGTCATCTGTCTCTCTCTCTGCTCTGCCATAAATTGACATGTTGACATTACTTATTTACTTCCCCTCACCTCACACCCCCTCCTTTGTCTGAGGGCCTTGCCAGCACTCTGTTCCTTTGAGAGGAAGACCTGTAAACTATGTAGATTTATTGCAGTCTTTCAGTAAAAACTGATCCACTGAAGTGTAACCATAAAAAAAGGACAAAAAAGTTAAAAAGAATTACATGTAAATATTGTAGAGGTGTTTGTTTCTCGTAGAAACACACTGGTTCTAGTATGTAAATATGTTCATCCTTTTCCTACTTCCCATTGCAAGAAAATAATTGTACATACCTATCATTCAGGGTTTTTTTCTTTTAATTTGATTTAAAGTTTTAATATTATTTGCAAAATTTCTCTTGTATTAATGCGTTGGACCCTTTATTAATGGTGCATTAAAATATTTTTAAAAAAATAATTGCGGTTCAGTTTTTCTTTTCCTATTTTTCAGATTATGAAAGTAGTCAGACATGACATAGTTAATAAAATATGAACTATCAAGCTTTGTTACATTAAGGCATGAGAAAAGGTGCACTGCTGTGTGGAAATGAAACTGGAAGCATTTCTAAGGCCCATTTTAGCAATATTTAGTTCCCTTAGACGGAGTAAAGCCTCCTGTAAGATTTAAATAATTGTTGAACTTTGTATTATGTAACATAATTGCCTTGCCAGAATCACCTGCCACATTCATAGTTGATGCTACTTTCAGCTGACAATACAATTAAATCACCCCACTGAGACTCAGAATAACAGCATTCGAATGGCATGGGTGCTTGACAGCCACATTTGTCTTGGTTGAGAAAACTGCTGCAACATCAACCCACAAAACAGATTCATAATTACAGTATCATCTGAAAATTGCATTACGAGTTGATTTGGTTGATGACTAGTGCAGTTGTTTGTGTATAAAATTATCAAAACTTGACCACCTTGAGGGGGCCCTGTGCTGCTTACTACAACAGCAGACAACACTGAACTAAATTTCACTTGTGTCCTGTTTGTTAAAAAAAGGATTCATCTTTAAATTAACACATTTTTTTAGCAATGTATGTGGTAAATGCAGAACTGAAGTCAATAAAAACAGCCTAGCATTGGCAACCAGACTTTCCAGATGCTTCAAAACAAGGCACCCTGATTACTCTTGAAACTGATGGTGATCTAAAGATGGCTCCACATAGCCTGGCATGCCAGACCTACATCAAGATGTTAGTTGTTACATCACACTTTGCTGCAAAATAATTTTTGCTGCCGCTAGGGTGCGTCTAGATTTCTAGGCTAGGCTCCACATGCACTCCGCTGCTCTTCTATAATACGCTTTTCCATTTATTTCATGTTTTTAGATTTCACCGGATTATAGTCATTGTTAGTCAAGACGAGAAATTATTAGAATTAGAATAGATTTTTTCCCAAAGCTCTGGAAATGCTGACAAGCTTTTAGTCTGCATCATGGCGGATGGCCAGGAGGACTGAGTTGGATGAGCATCATCTTTTCTTCTGTTGAGAGGCCATGGTAGATATTTCGACATAGGTTGACAGGCATTTCCATACTTTGTCTTCAGATTGTTGGAGATCTGGGCTATTGTTACAGATGTAAGGTTCAAGGAGTCTTTATTAACCCCGAGGGGTAATTTGTTGTGCAGCAGCATGTGACATAAATAACACACAGGTACTACCCATACAAAACAGCAGCCATACAAACAGTAATAAAAAATAAAATTAAAAACACCTAGACAAATACATACTACACAAGAATCTACAACTCACATTGACTTGTTACAAAAACCTATAGCAGAAGGGACAAAAGAATTTTTATGTCTATTTGTCTTGCATAGGTAAACTGAATCTGCGCTGCGGCCCGACGGCAATAAAATGAAGCAACAGTTCAAGGGGTGACTAGGGTCGACCAATACTTATTGTGCCTTCTTACGGGTCCTTGTCTCAAGTTTAGGTCGGTCAAATGGTTATTGGAAATTTTGCAAAACACTAAATATTGAAGCCTATTTCTGTTTTTAAGCATGAGGGACCCGGACCAACTCACAAAGGCAAAAGAAATAATAGATTCAATAAAACAATAAAACATCCCCATAAAAGTCTTATCGACATTAAAATTGCGAAGTTTACTTTAAAAAACATAGGCCTAATTTGATGTGATTTCGTACAGACGGCGTCAACCTGTGGCTCGAAAACAAGGGAGTTTGTGATCAATAATAATGCCAAGGTATTTGCTTCACCACTTCTATAGCTTGGTCATTAATTAGAGTAAAAGAGACGGAGTGGGGGTTTGCAGCTATGAATTAAGTTCAAAAGAGTACAGGCAGCATCTTCCACACCCCGGTTCGGCCTATAGGCAAATTGAAACGGATCCAGTACAAAATAAATAATGGACTCTGTCTCTGAATACTTATGTTTTGTTATTTTTGTTAACCTCTGTCACTCTTGCTCTCCTTTACCATGTTCATCCTGTGAGCTGCAAAATGTGAGGCGGAAGCATATGCGGCTTGCAGAGAGGAAGAATTGCACAGGAAATAGAAACATCAATGTTGAGCTCACTGGATTCATTGAAGAAAATAATGGAAGTTACAGAGGTAAGGGGGAAATCCAAAGATAAAAATAGATGTGTTTTTGTATAGCCTAAACCACCTGTGAAGTTCTTGGTAAAATATTGAAAGAGATGTTGAGGAACACGAAGCATCAAGTGACAGCAGTAGCCTAATCTGACTTTGCGATAACCTCGTTTTGTTGTGGGCCATGGACACAAAGGAGACTGGCTAAGGTTTCGCGGAAACTCTTTAGACACTATACCATTTAACTGAAACACAGTACGTGCTCATTCATTCTGCAGAGGAAATCTGAGCGGATACCATGTTAAAGTGTTCGAGACCTCGAGTACAGTTTTGGCGTTAAAAGGCAGGACATATCATTCATTCATCCTGATGACGTCTCCTTTTGAAGGCTGCGTCCTCCGGAGGTCGTGCACATTTGTCGGCAGCATTCGTCATAAAATGTCTTTACTCTAAACAGCATGTGCAACGTAAATTGTTGTAATTTATGAATGACTTTTGTATGTTGTGGTCAGTGTATTGAAATTAAACGGCCTCAATTACGTATTCGGCCGGGGGCGACAAATGCGAACTTCGGAGGACGCGAATGCGCGTTTTGCGCTTGCGTGTTAAGGTGTAAACAGTGATACCGACGCAGGCTGCAGCTACACATGCCGTAAACTAAGCTTTATACCGTTTTGAATATCAATCTTCCTGAACACTTGCTAGCGTCCCAGATAACAACAAAGTATGGGCCGAGTCTGGCTTACATTAGGCACTTCTGGCTTAAGTCTGGCACTGTTTTTTTTTCACACTAGCCTAACTAGCCTATATTTTAGATTAGCCTAACCTATCAGTTTACTGCTATCAGCGAGAAGTTTCCGAGTCACCGGCCGTGGCGAACCGCTAATGTGGATAATGATTCATTTTAGTGTCCGGAATCTGGAGGACCATCCTATCAAGCCGGATTGCGTATGCTAGGTACAAAATGAAAAAAATAAATAAATCATAAATAATTTCGATATAATCGTATGTGTCAATGTCATCATGTAAGGAGATCTGATGAGTGTCAAAAATTTTAACAATCTAGTTTAAGGGTAGCTATGTTCCAATTTTGTAGGCCTACTTGAGCTGGTTTTATACATTTTTCTGGATATGCATTTCCTTCTAGCTTATCCGAGCAAAAACAACTAAAATACAGTCACCTTGAATAGTTAAGTGAGGGTTGTCATTATTCCTTTTTCAAAAAAAAATAAAAAATCCAAATATTAATATCACATTTTGAGCTGTTTTTTTTAGAAGATATAAGCTTTCAAAACTTACAGTCTCTCACTTCCACCAAAATGGATTAATGTTTTTTTATTTTATTTTTTTTGATGACAAGTGCCTAAATTGTCCCGCCCCCAAAAAGATGCTGAAGCTGCGGCTGCCATTGGTCACTTGTTCAGTTCACAGTATTATTACTATTTTATGGTATGGCGCATAGCTCACTATGTGGTAGGAAATGATTCAGACATTGCAAATATGCTTTCCATTGGGGCGAATGAAGTCTGGTTTTGTGTTTGTCACGCTACCGCTGCAGCGCACACAGTCTGCTCTGGTCCAAAGACATGATAGCACAGAGAGGATCATATGCGCAAGTCTGCGCAGACCACAAGACGTAACAGACCTATTTTAATACTGCACAGAATGCTTTATTTGGTGGAGAAACAGTTAGACAGACTCGGCATTAGAAACAGCACTGATGAGTGGAATAACACAGATGCCATGCATGCACCAACATATGTTTTAAAACGACACATCTACACAAACTACTACACTTTTCAAAGTACACATCCTCAGCATGATAATGATCACTGTTTGCTTAGTAACAGTTTAATATTAAATCTAAAGGGGGAGTCTATTTGACTGTGGCTGTCAAATACGGCTTTACCGAGTTCAACAGCTCAGGCCGAGCTGTGATTTAAGCAACATGTTATTGACTATTTTAAAAAGGGGGAGGAGCTGCTCGATTTGTCCGCCCTGTCTTCCTGTTTCCGTGGAAATTACGTTACCATATTAGCATGCAAAAAACGGCATGTTTCAACGCACTTCAGCCTTTAATCTTGGCTTCTTGCATGTTGATTATTACCACTTAATTTGGTGGACAAAGGTTTTTCAAATATTAATATGTTTATAATTAGGCTATAGAATACAAATTAGTTTTATTTCAACAATTGAAAACATGTTCATCATAGAAGAGGTGTGTTCAAGTCATTTTTGGTTAATAAATTGCTTCATTGATCCATCTTTAAAACAAAAATGTACTACATCATTGACCCATCTGCAGTCAGTCGTGAAGGGATTTCTGAAATGTTATTATTGAGCCACATGGCATGCCGCCAAACACTTCAGTAATGTAACACAATATCCGCATATTCAGTTTATTTAATATGTATGTGAAAGGTAATAGAGAAGCGAAAATAACTGCAGTTAATCCGGTCATTGGTGAACTTTAGATATAAAAGAATACTTTAATGATTCCTTGTTAATTTGCAAAACTACTGAATTAAAACATCTGCTCAAACTATAAAATTCCACTGTTGCCTTGTTTATTTCAATATAATGCCCCTCTTTCTGTTTACAGTGCTATGAACTGTCCTGTCCTATAACCTGTCAGCTGAAATTGGCATTATTATGAAGTATCATATACTCAACCTCATGTTGTTCCAAACCTGTATGAGTTTCTTTCTTCTGTTGAACACAAAGGAAAGAAATGTTGAAGAATGTTGGCATCCAGACAATTAGGTGCACCCATTGACTTGTGTAGGACAAAATAACTACTATGAAAAATATCTTCTTTTGAGTTCAACTCATACGGGTTTGTAAAAAACATGAGGGTGAGTAAATGAGGACAGATACTATCTCTTTAAGCTTCTTATGTTTATAATGTTTCATTTCTTCAGTCAAGTTAAGAAATGTTGTTCTGATGTAACTGGTTTGGTAATATAGTCTGTTAAACGTTTTGCTGCGCAAATTCTCTTGCTTAATTTCCCTATATGTAAAGTTTTTTTCTCCACACAGTGTTGAAGATTATGCAAAAAAGAAGCTGTTTTAGTGCCCAACTGAAAGTGCTGGTGGTGTTATTTGATGCGATTTATAAAGTTTACACTCTTTTCTATCCACATTGGTTTTCACATGTTCTGTTTTAACAGATTCAATTGTGTTTGATATGGGCCAAATGGCACTGTCCTTGACATGAAATTAGGCTTGTGATTACAATTATGATCATTGTTAATTTTTAACTACTCACACACTTTCGTGCCTTCGAATTCATGTCTTGATAAGATTTGATATTTGTGCAGAGTAGACAAAAGTATTGCAGTGTTAGTGGATGAGTGATCGTGGACAAAAGGCTAATTAAAGAAGTTAAATTGGAAAAACTATTTGGGTAATCGATCTCCATTTCTTCTCCATATTTGCTTGATGTGCGAAAAGCAGTGAGATTAATTCTTGTGTAACGGAGCACGTTTGAGCTTCAGCAACAACCAATGAGGTTCATTCTCGTTTTACGACCACTTAATGAACATTTTGAAGCGTCAAAGTGTCATTTGTGTAGCTGTCTATAAAGGAACAGAAAGCTCATAAAAAATATCTTAATTTGTGTTCCAAAGATGAATGAAAGTTTTATGGGTTTAGAACAACATGAGGATGAGTCATTAATGACAAAATTACACAACATTTTTTGGGTGTAATAATAGTGTGACACGCCATGGTGTAACAAATTATTTATTTATAAAAAGTACCAATATTTTCTGTCTCTCAATAAAGGTCATGTAGTAGTTCCATTCAGTTAGGCCTACAAAGAATTAACCATTTAGGAATGTGGACATGTAACCATTATATAAAATATGGAACCATTTTCTATAAATATTTCAGATTTGCACGGATTACATAATTATTTTATTATTAATTAAATTATGAAGTCTGAAGGAATGGGTGAATAAAGTATTTTTCGGAAAATTACACTCTGACACTAAAACAGTGTGCAGTTTAAGCTTCGGGCTCTTTTTAAGTGTCTTTCCAATGTTTTGCACCCATAATTTGTCCCACCCCAAATCCTACCCATCTCCACCCCTTAGATCTGGATCCCCGCCCCCTGGATCTCATGTAATGAGGTGCGTCTAGGGAAGATCATATAGCCTAACTCTAGGACTAGTGAACGGCAGAAATTACTTGTTCATTCTCTGTCACGTTGATCTGTAGTCTGTATTGCTTGCTGTTAAGCTTCAGGCTACTTGACGTCCTCCTTTTGTTTCTTTTGCAGAGTGAATCGCCCGGCTGTCGTCGGTAAACACTTGAGTCAATAACGGGACAGGATTCAACGGAGTTATGTCTAATGAGAAATCGAAGTTAACTTATTTGATAACTGGAGGATGCGGTTTTCTTGGGCAGCACCTGTTGAGGGTTTTGTTGGAGAAGGAAGAAAATATCAAAGAGATCAGGCTTTTCGATAAAACCGTTTTCCATAATCTACAAAGTCACAGTACAGGTAAGAAACACATGGAACAAACTGTTAATTGCAAGCTTATTCGTTCCCACAATGTTTTGAATATTGTTATTGAATATTGAATATGGTTAGATATACTAATTTGTTGAATATACGTTTATGGTTGTGTCTGTGCGTCCCACCTATTATTAGTAACCATTCACCATACGTTCGTTTTAGTTTTCAGACGCTTTATGTTATAAGTATGGGCTACATCACGATATTTTTGTCATGTTTTTAAAGTAATTAATCTTTATTACATCTCAAATGATGCATTGAGTTTTATAATGTTCGATAATGGGAATTAAAAATAGAAACATTTTTGGATTCCTTTTTATTTTATACTCCTTTCTAGCCTATTTATTGTTGCATACCTTGAAAAAATGAAAGCAATATTGTTTGGGAATGACACAGGGGGAAAAAAAATGTTTAGATGATCATAGTTTTAAAAATGTAATTTATTTATAGGTTGTTTTTGACATTCGTGATGAGCACTGTATCGGGTGTAGTTTCTAAAGGTGCCCAGGGGAAATAGGGGTTGTTTTTTATGACTCCAATAATGGGAAATAACATTGGAAAGACTGAGGAAATGGAAATGTCATTCATGTCATGTGTATATTCTGGCTTGGTAAAGTTGTTGTTGAGGTCAGGCCACATCAGTCACTTCCATCCAATGCAGTGTCCTCATCTCACCTTCTCTGCTCCACGAATCTGATGTCCGGCTGGACAAAGAGGATCTTATTCAGTGTATTGACCGACCCTCACTGATCAGTGTGTATAGCTCTGCTTAGCTGAAGCACAGTGTCCTTTTACGATTTATCATTATGCAACATCTGCCTGAGAAATAGAAGCATGAAGCAAGTTGGATTTTGAATTCAGTCAGCTGCTTCTAATTTATGTCAAATGTTTTCTATAAGCCAGAGTTTCTTGGCTCTTTCAACAAGTAGATCTCATACATTACAGTGTCCATTGTCCTGCCTTAATGTATTCTACTCCTCACATATGTTGCTAGTTTTTATACCGGAGGCTATGGGGTAAAGATTGTATTACTTCCTCAAAGATGTTTGGAATTGACATGTGGTCAAAGTCTAAATGGGAACAGAAAGACATTAGATAACCATTTGTTATCAGAACTGAACATTGACCCACTTGCACAGCGAACTAGTAGGAGTTTTTATTTGTATTTTTGTATGTGTCTGGATTTTATATCAACTTTGTGACTGCTTGCAAAGATTTTGTTCATAGGCAGACTTTTTTCCACTAGTACTATAGAAATCTTTTTATTGTACAAAAAATGGTTACATTTCCTTGTTAGAGTGTAATTGTACATTCAAGCATTGAGTAATGTTAATTAACAACATGTACTTATACTATAGGGTTATGAATAGGGTTTGTTGAGGGTTATTTGTGTGTAATTATGTATAATTGTATTGCTATTGATATATACAGTAAGTGGTTGCACTATTTTAAGGTGATGTAACGACACTACTTGAACGGCTTCTGCTTCATCCTTGCTTCCTTTTCTTTTTGGAACGGAAACATCTTTTCTTCTTGGTTGTTTTACATTCTTTGTGGGTCTGCTTAGTTTTCTTTCTAAATGCACCGGATCTGCTGAATCTGGTGACAAACGCTCCTTTATTTCTTCTCTTGATGCAAGACCAGAAAGAGAGGTCACCTGCTCCTCAGACACAATAATAGACTGTTGGCAGTGCCCAAGTTGTGTTTTTGAAGGTTTACGTGGTCCTGCTGGATCAACCACTGAAGTCTCCCTGTAGTCCTCAAACTTATGCTTGGGTGGACGAAGGTTTCTCCTCTGCAAAGCTGTAGAAATTCCAGATAAAATGCCTTTTTTTATAAACATTCATGGCTTTTATTAAAACACTAACAATACATTTGCTTTTTAACAAGGTATCTTCTCTCTTTCTCTTTTATTCACAGAGCATGTGAAGGTGGTAGTGGTGCAGGGGGATATAACAAATTATGAGAGCGTGCGTGATGCCTTTCAGGGAGCAGACCTGGTTATCCACGCAGCTAGTTTGGTTGATGTGTGGTATAAAGTCCCGGAGAAGGCCATCTATGCTGTCAATGTACAAGGTGAGATTGAGGAACAAAAGGAGATGGAAAAGTAATGACTTCCCTGTAGAAGTGATGCCAATGTTTAGGAGTTGGCTGAGAAAACACTGAATGTTGCCAGCTTTGATGATGGACTACTGTTTAAAAGTTTAGGGTTTGTAATGTCTGTTCAAAGCATAATATTGTGAAATAATATTACACTTATGTTTAATGGAATATTTTTTTTTTCAAATCTGGATTTGCAGTATCATTTCTCCAGTCTTCAGTGTCACATAATCCTTCAGAAATCATTGTAATTGGCTGCTCAAGAAACACTTTTGTATTATTATCAATGTTGAATACAGTTGTGCTGCTTAACATTTTGCTTACTTATACTATGCCCTAAAAGTATGTACTCTACTCTTAAAGTACATACTTTTGAGTGTGTAGCAAAAGAGTAGGCAAGCTTTGGGACATACTACTTTTGTCATCTTTCTCTGCAATGTGTTTGCAATTTGAATGTAATGATGCATTTAACTTGTGACATACACCTAGTGGGTGCTTTCTTCCGTTACCTTGTGGGTAACTGTAGCCTTCTGCCAGGCTACAGTAATGATGCATTTAAAAGTTAATGTCTAAACGTATCTTCACAAAAGTTCACAATGTTTATGCAGATGCAATATAATAATGCAGTCAACATTGAATAAATACATTTTCGTCAGGTTAGATACTGATAATTAAACACTTAAACCCCTTTATCTAAACCTCTCTACATAACCGCCGGACTCGCGTGTCCTCCATGTCTGTAGTTTTTGAACACCTTTCACGCGTGTTTGTAGTTCTAACTGAATCCTCGTCTGACGCGGGATGGGTTGTGGGCAATTTCATTTGCGAATTGGGACACAGCAATAAAACATGACAATGACAAGAACAAGAAACAAAACCCAAAACTTGACACTTTTAAACAGCAGTGTTTTTTTTTTGTCATGTGTGTGTTATGTAGGTTTTGGTTACACCCACAGTTTTTCTTTGGTGACATTTCCAGTAACCCTAAAACTTTACGATCTGTTTGGTCCGGAAATGCATCATTTACTCTCACACGAATTTGCATCGTTTTCTTTCCGCATATGAGTGAGCTAGGCTGGACAGATCATGTGGCTTTATGAGAAATAGAACATATATGTATTTATTTGCATCTCATTAAACTCACCAGAAAGATTACAATCTCCATTTACAAACATTACATAAAGATGTCTGAAGTTGGAAATGCATTCAGAATCACCATTTGCATGAGTGAAAACATGACTATATTTTCAGATATGATGTTCTTATATATATGTGTTGAGATCATTCTCAGCCCTTTCATGGTTTTACACTTATTCATCAGCCTGTTTTTAGTTTTCAATGTTTTGTGGTAGGCCTTATTGGTTTTATTGTTCCTAACGTGTTTAGGACTGTGTCAGTTTAGCACTCATTGATATAGACAAACCCAGGGAATACAGATAAAAACAAGAGCCAAGAGATGATGAATGTGCTATCATACTGGAATTTTCCATTGGTTTGGATCCTGCCCTACCATATCATTTGCTTGCTTTTGTCTCTCACATCTGCATTCCACATTCATTTTCCAGAAATGTCCTCTTTAAATGCCATTGAAAGTGGCTGGATACTTAAAAGCTATCTGGACAAGTGATTACCTTTATTTTTCCACTTATCACTGAATACCTGATACTTCAGAAAGCATTTACATAGCTAATGGGTTTCTCATTTAGACTATCTGGTGCTTCCAAGTGCATGATAGCATTACTTGGAATTTAGGGATCGCTTCATCACTTCCAGCTTAAGTCTGAGTCTTGTTAATGTCACTGTAAGAAACACAGTTTGTTTTAGCTCCTTCATTTGTTTTAATACAGCAGTAGCGTTCCTTTTTTCTTCACCCCTTAGTTGTTTTTAATGTATTTTTAATGAATGCTTTTTCTTTCTGGATGCTGTTTTCCATCAGGGACGGAGAATGTAATAAATGCCTGTATAGAAATCGGTATTCAGAATTTGATCTATACAAGCTCTATGGAGGTGGTTGGTCCAAATGTAAGAGGAGATACATTCGTCAGGTAAGTGTATTTATTTAAATAGTGTTTTTGATATATGTAAGATGACTTTGCATAGTGTTGTGTGTTCATATTCAAAATATTCACTGGAATAAAAAGAGTTAAAAGGATTTGGCTGTAATGGAGAGAATGTCTGGGAGACTGAAGGAGAGGGAAGGGGTTTGCATTCTGGAATGACATAGCCGAAATCCACAACGTTCTCAACATTCCATCTTGAAATATCTGTCAAGCTGAATAATTACAGGCCACAGTTGTGATGGATAGTTTGGGAATGCTATTTACACTTTTTTAACATTCAAAAAGTAAAGCACTGTATCTCTGCCACTGCAGTTTTTTTACTGGTCACCTGAAGCAAGTGACGCTCACATGTCTCAAAACACTTGTGGTGTTGTGCATCGTGTTCTTATGTATCATGTTATAATGTTAGGAAGTCTAAAGTAGCAATTTCCAGCTCTGTAATTAGTCAGCTTTAAAGGAATCGTATGTTTTTTCCACATGTTCTGTGCTGATTTTGCAGGAAACTTATGAATTCTGCTTGTAAAGATGTTAGAATGTGAGCTGAGAATACTAAAGACACAAACCATTTAGCTACAATATGTAAAAAAAGAAAAGAAAAAGAA
Source organism: Pimephales promelas (assembly GCF_016745375.1). The sequence continues at coordinate 15,993,769 of NW_024121321.1, forward strand.
AAATGTGTGTAAAAAACATGTATGCGTACAAGATGGGAATTGTGAATGCTCCACAATCAGATCGTGGTTTGGCCTTGTAATCAACCAAACTGAAAGAAAAATGTGTCATGCAGTCTTATCAGTGACCCAAATGACAACTTTATGATGACTTTTAAGTGCAACAAAGGTTTTTAACTCAAGTCTTGCCACCAACTTCTAATAAAAAAGCACACAGAGAAAACCTTGAAGTCTTTCCAGTACTGCCACGTGCTAGAAACATGAATGTTTTCCTGAGTGACTAACACACACATATACACAGATCATCAGTTTTGAGATATTTTCATTCAAACACATCCACACATTAATTAAATTATTTAAAAGCATATAAAGACCTTACTTAATGAACCGTTATGTTTTTATTGTCTTAAAATGAGACATTTCTATCTACATACACCATGGGTCCCCTTACATTGAAATGCGCTGACATGTTTCTACAGTGGCCCTCAACGGACAAACGCGTTTCGTCACGATGTTGTTCTTCGTGCAAAGAAGCTAGTGAAAGAAGTCCGCAAATAAAGCACTGACACGATGAACAAGTAACAGTAATATTCACAATAACACTGTTTTACTGAATAATTAAGTAAACCTAATTTCTTAATTTATCCTTGTAAAGAAACCTCATTTAACTGGTGACTCTCTGCTGTCTCAACATCTTTTCCTGTCGGCCACCTTAAATTCTGTTGGTTGCAATTTTCAACCTCACCACTAGATGCTCTAAAAATTACACAGCGCACCTTTAAGTGACAATTATTTATAAAAAATATTTTGTTTCATTTGACCAAAAATGTAATTTTACATGTGCAATGACAGAGACCGTGATGTTCCAGCCATCCTCATCCGTCATTTTGTGCTTGCACACGCATTCCATCTGTGCAAGCTGTAAGAATGCATCTGTGTCTACTCATTCAGAGAGGGAATACAAAGAGAGTGAGCTTCATGGAGATGACAGTTTTGGTCGTATTGTGCCACATAATTTTAGTTTCAGACTTGAGTTGAGGCTTCAACTTAGTGTTGCTCTGCTACCTATTACTTAACAACATTTAAAAACTAATCTCAGACTTTAACTCTTTGTGTTCTTCATCCTTGACACAGAGGGAATGAGGATACTCCATATAATATATTTCATGAGATGCCCTACCCAAAGACCAAAGCTGCAGCTGAGAAAATGGTGTTGGGAGCCAATGGCACAAAGGTACTGCACAATCCAACTTAGTACAACAATCACACCGATTTAGAAATGACCCTCGCTTTTCTATTTTTAGTATTCAGTCTCTTAGAAACGTCACAATCACTATTTATAAACAGACTGATTAAAAACAGGAAACAGGATGGAACTGATACATTTTGTTATCTTTAATTCACATGTAGGAAGTTAGAGTATGTTTACACAACAACGATGGGCTAAAAACGGAAAGGTTTTGTCATTATACAGATGGCAATGTTATCAAAACAATTCCCGTTCACACGGATCTGTGAAAATGACTAATAATGCTGTATTGTGCATGCCAGATGTACAATGAACAAAATTAAAAATGCAACTTTTTTGTTTTTGCCCCCATTTTTCATGAGCTCAATTCAAAGATCTAAGACTTTTTCTATATACACAAAAGGCCTATTTCTCTCAAATTTTGTTCACAAATCATGTGTAGTATATGTGTATACCCACATTTCTTACTGTTAATATCTGTATCCTTTCATTTGCAACAATAATAGCCTAGGCATGTGCATAACGTCGCCGTTTTCCCAGATTCACTTTTTTGTAGTTTACACAGAGGTTGATAAGAGTGTAGTTTTCAAAAACTTGCACCTTGAAACACGTTTTCAAAAGTTTGCTTTTTCAGGCGACCTAAACGCTGTTGTCGTCTAAATCAATGGCCAAGACGTATAAGAAAGTTTTCCGTTTTTAGTTGAAAGCAGTGTCATGTAAACAGCCCATTAGTTTAAATTGCTGTTTACATGCGTTTTGAGGCATATACTGCACATGTTTGCAGTTTTATCAACTTTTCTGCAAGTAATTAATGCCATTTAAAAAATATTAATTGTATTCTTTTTTAAAGGAGTAGTTCACTTTAAAAAAAAAACTTTTGCTGATAATTTACTCACCCCAATGCCATCCAAGATGTCCATGTCTTTCTTTCTTCAGTCGAAAAGAAATTAAGGTTTTTGATAAAAAACATTCCAGGATTTTCTCCATATAATGCACTTCAATGGGAACCAAACAGTTCAAGGTCCAAATGAGAGTTTCAGTGCAGCTTCAAAGGGCTTTAAACAACACGAAACGATCGGCCATTAAAAAAATAAATAAAAAAAGTTTAAGTTTTATAAGCACAAATGGTCGCCTTGCTCTGTTCTGTGATGAGTGTTCATGACTCTCCTGTTTGAACTTGTTCATCAAAATGAACAAATCTTTTTTCGAGTCATGACTCGAAGGGTCCTAGATAAGACCCTTATTCATCGTCTGGTGTCGTTTAAAGCCCTTTGAAGCTGCCCTGAAACTCTCATTTGGACCTTGAACTGTTTGGTTCCCATTGAAGTCCATTATGTGGAGAAAATCCTGGAATGTTTTCATCAAAAACCTTAATTTCTTTTCGACTGAAGAAAGAAAGACATGGATATCTTGGATGACATGGGGGTGAGTACATTATCAGCAAAAGTTTTTTTTTTTAAAAAAGTGAACTATTCCTTTAACATAAGTTTTCTACTTAGTACTTGCATGTAATGTACATATTCAGGAGAGATGTACAAATATCACCAAAAAATTATTAAAATATACTAACATTTTGATGGACTTGAAACTCTTACTTCTCGAACACATCCTAGTTGCTATTTTCCAGCTTTGCACAATACTGCACCCTCCCAAACCCAAGGGAAACAAATAACGCATAGCTGGAATCCTTAAATCACTACATATGTTTTCATTGTCGTCACGCCTTTGCTCTTGGCGTTTCAGTGTGCCATGGATTTACTGGCATTTCTAAACACTATAAATCTTCATAACATTGTTGGTGTCTACTGCATCTAAGTGATTTGTTTTGTAATGGAATATGGAAAGATAATTTGTTTGCTTTTCTGCTGCAAAAAAAGATTGATTTCTTTCTCACTCTCCATGATTAGGTAAAGGGAGGGAACATTCTCTACACATGCTGTCTGCGGCCAACAGGTATCTATGGGGAAGAACACCAGCTCATGAAGGACTTCTACCGGAACGCGGTCCGTACAGGTGGTTGGGTGATCAGGGGAGTTCCACGGGACACGGAGCATGGACGGGTTTATGCAGGTTAACCAACTGACTCTTGCTTCAGTGTGTGATGATTCTGATTTACCATAAACACAGTAACTACGGCAACAGAGGAACTGAGAAAAAAAGAATAGAATCTTGATTGATTTGATGTCACTTTATACACTCCCTCTGAATCTGAGAATGTCCATTTATACTTAGATATAAACTTAGATTCTATTGAGAGTGAGGAGTCACGTGCCGATTTGGGCGGGGTCTGAGCCGGTCGGCGATGATGGTAGGAGACGCTATCGTTTGCCAGGGGCAACCCCATCAGAACCTCACAGAGGCGCGACTAAACATTCCAGAATTAACAAAAGAGAGACAGCGTCGTTTAGTATTTGTTTACATTTTAGCGATACGCCGCAGTTTCTTTTTGAAGATGTGGAGAAGGAGGAAGGAGGAAGAGAAATGAAAGGGGTTCTATCGGGAGAGACGACGCTTTATTTAGAGAAACTGCTTGTCAATAAACTGACAGCAGCAACAGCTAGCAAAGCATGATTTCAAAAGCAACACATTTCAGCACAGTTCGCCTTTTATTTAACACAAACAAACAAAATGAATACTCTGTTATTCAACTAGAGTTGTTTAAAGTTCACCCCAAAATGAAAATTCTGTCAGTAATTACTCACCCTCATGTGAGAGCTGGATCACTCCTCCATAAGGGTTTGAAAGTGGAATGGAATAATTTCTAATTTAGTACATTTTAACTTTATTTTATTTGATATAATACATTTATGTATTTATTTTCGACTATTTTATATTTCTCCTAACTCTTTATGTTCCCCCTAGAACTCTTGACTATTAAATAAGTAGGACAAATGTCAGCACATGCATAGAATGTGAATGTACCGGTGCTGTTTATATATTTATGTAATGGTTTTAAAAATGCTATAATTAATTTGCTTCAGTTGATTGCACTGTGTAATCTCTTAAATACATCGGGTGTTTTTTTTTTTTTTTTTTTTTCACGCAGGTAATGTGGCCTGGATGCACCTGCTAGCGGCACGTGCTCTGCGGGAACATCCCGAACGGCTGGGTGGGGAGTTTTATTTCTGCTACGATGACTCTCCATACAAGAGCTACGAAGACTTCAACATGCAGTTCCTGTCGACCTTCAACTTTCGCCCAGTGCAAGTGCCATTGTGGGTGCTGTGGTTCATAGCGTGGATGAACGACCTGATGCGATGGCTCCTCAAGCCGTTCTACAACTACACACCACTGCTCAATGGATACACAATCGCCGTGGCCAGCACATCCTTCACTGTCTGCACAGACAAAGCGTTTCGGCACTTTCAGTATCGACCGCTCTACAGCTGGGAGCAGTGCCTGGCACGTACGCAGAGCTGGGTCAACACGTTCCCTTTAGAAACCAGCACTAAGGACACCTAACAGCTGCTTTAATATCATGAGGACAGGTTTAATAAACACATCTGTGGCCAAATATGAAAGATGTTTTTGGGGCTTGAGTAATGACCTCTTATCTAATTATAGACTGCACAACATCCTTTTAAATGTTGTACTTCAGTATTTAGGATGTGCTTTGCATTTAGTACATTTAATCATTAAATGAGCCACTTAATCATATAACCACAGTTGAGTTGAGATCTATCAGACATTTAGATGAATGAAATGTCATGTAATTATTGACATTAGTGTTATCAACTTTACATTACAAGCACTTTCATGCAAAAGGCACAACTGAAAGTATTTTGATAGTAATCTGGCAAGTCGTTGAGCTGAATATTTGTAATGTATCTATGTGTTATACAATTAACCACATATACCTGTATATTTATACATTTCTTTGTCCAAATTATTTAACTGAAAAATATTTGTGTAAATATTATATGGAAAATATGTAGATTTAAATACATTGTATTGTTTAATTAATTGTAGTATTGTTATTATTCATTTAGTAATTACATTTAATTAATTAAATGGAAATACTTCAATTTAATGATATGCTGTTTATTGCTTGATGATTTTAAAATCACTATAATTAAGTTGAATCACATGTTAATGTTACCTATATAGCTCAATGGCAGTAAAGACTTCCATACTCTCTTTAAAGAATCATTACTGTGACTCACAATAACCACCCTCATCCGCCAGCCAGGAAACTCAGATGTTCCATCTCTGATTTTACCAGATGGCCGTCATTCCACATCAGCTTCTATTGTTATAGAGGAAATATAACAATATAAGCAATAACTTTTTCCATAACAATATCAATGTATAACAAAAAATATAACTTTTTCAAGAGTAATGATTTTGCATATGGTACCCATATAGACATGCAAACAAGTAGACTGTGTTTGCACTTAAAAAACAAAAGAAAGAAATTGCAAAATGTACCCCGTCTCTCTCTCTCTCTCTCTCTCTCTCTCTCTCTCTCTCTCTCTCTCTCTCTCCTCTCTCTCTCTCTCTGTGTGTGTGTTGGTAAACCCTTCAAAGATGACAATATCCGAAATCTTTGTATTTGTGGGGACATTTTGTTGATCCTCGTGAGGAAAACGGCTTAAATCGTATGGGTTACTGTGATGTGTAGGTCGGATTGGGGGTGGGGATAGTGTAAGGGGGTGTAGAAGATACAGTTTGTATTATATACAAATCATTATGTCAATGGAAAGTTCCCATAAAACATAAAAAACACGTGTGTGTGTGTGTGTGTGTGTGTGTTCTTCCACAGAAGAAATAGTCATGCAGGTTTGGAACGAAATGAGGGTGAGTAAATGATGACAGTGTTTTTTAGGCGAACTTTCAGAAAAAAACACGAGGGTGTTCCCAACTGGCTTCAGTTCAGGGGCATTCCCTTGCAATTGGTTGTAGGGAGTACCTCGTAACAGCTTCCATAGTGACCGTCACAATATTTATTCTTACATAATTGATGAACAACTGAATATAATACGTTGATGAACAGCTGAATGTCTGGTTTACCCATGGGTTTACCCCTGAAGGAATTATGGTTAGACATTATTTAGCTACATTGCATGTACAAACTGTAGGACAACAACGACACCTAGTGGATCAACATGAGACGTGACCCTTTCGAGGAATCTGTATTTCTATGACTTACCTATTTTCTTGGAATGATGAATTGATAATACATCCTAGTGATAAATCTGTGTATATACATTTTTTTAATATAAAGCATTATGTCAACGTCTGTTATTATAAATAACATAAATGCATAAGATAATTTTTTAATGGCATTTCTAACTATTTATTCTCATAAGTGACCCCTCTTCCTCTAAATTGCCCTTATTTTTTATACACACATAATAATTTTGCTCAGGAATAAGTGCCTCATAGTTTGATTTACCCTTTGTAACGCTTTTGTATAATATTTAACTGTTTTTATCTTTCGTTTGGCATATGCCTTTTGTATAATGGCATACAAAAATATAATTTTTCAGGGTTGATACATTGTGAAATTTAACTAGTATAATGATATAATATTGATTTTCGGTTCACCTTTTATTAATACTCTTTTCATTATTTACCTATTAATTAATTAATTGATTGATTATTCATTTTTATTGGATAAAAACAATTGCACTTTATTTGTGGTACTTGTCATGTCACAGATAAAGCAGCTAAACCTGCTTAATATACTATCTTACTATACTTACCCTATGTAAGTATCCTACGTTAATTAATATCAATCAGTATGAATGTGTAACTACATTTTAACAAGGCCCACTTAAAGTAAAGCATTACCAAAAAACAATCAACATTTGATTTTATTTAAATTTAAAAGCTTTATATATATATATTTGTTATTTTAAATAACGATTCCCTTATCTTAATTTATCGTAGTTATCTCTTAATATATTCTGTCTTTTTTTTAAATTATTGCACAAAACAAAATATAGACAACGAGAAGCAAAATTAAAACAAAGAGAAAAAAGAGGTTTGAATACAAAACATTGACAAATAAATACATAATAAAATACTACAAACATTAAAAAGAATTGAAAACAAAAATGTTAAAGCTGTTTTGCTTAGATATTCAAACGTCGTTACGTCAGTCGATACTGAGCGCGCTCACGTCTTGCGGGACGGGTGCGCGCACGTCGCTGTCACTCAGAGAGAGTTGGTTGATTGTAGGAAATGCGGACACGGGGATATGTCAGCAGGGCCGTGTTTATCTCCACCAGCGATGTGGCCCTATTCCCATTTCAGGGAGGTTTCTTGACTTTCTCAAAAATGCAATGCACAAGTGCACTCAATGCAAACACCGATACGGATCTGTTTGCTCGCGGATGAGTGGGAACCCAGTGCAGAGCGAGAGTGTTTAGCTAACCGTTAGCCCTTCAACACACCACCCTCCACACAGACCCCTGAACGCACTTTTTAAGGTGTATCATTAAAACTTTTCTATCGGACCAAAGGCTTATCAACGGCCTGCCTTCCTCGCGCCTTAAATCCGCGCAACGTCGGCGGCGGCGGTGGCGGGGGGTCACGGCAAGCGGTGTGGGTGGACGGACAGATCCTTCAGCTGCGGGTGAGTCTGAACTCTCTTCTCTATTGTCTTCTCTCAGACGAGACAAATGTGATCAGATCAACAGATCAACACAGTAAATAACACTGTTTTCCTGCACCGAAAACCGGGAAGTTGAGCTGATCGGCCGCACTGGATACTGTAGGGCATGAGCTAACTTAGCAAGTTAGCAGGCCAGTTTCAGCAACTACATTAGTACATTACAATTAAAAACGTATAATGTTTTATATATCACAAGTATCATGGGGTGATTGGTGATTCTCGGCATAATTAAGACGCGTTTGATGATAGGCTGTTGCACGTCAGATCGGACAGCACGATTAACTGCTTTAGATTAAACTTGGCAGTCATAAATCCAGCTAACGTTCCTCCTGCGGGTTAGTCTCGGGTACCAAATGATCACTTTATGACCTTACTTGTGTGTCTCATGACTGTAGTCTTGTGTTTAAAAGCGTGATGTATTTTGTATAGATGATGGTCTTTTAGAAATGGACATTTCCCGGTATCCGGGTATCGCTGTATTATTGTCCAGTCACCTCACATGTGTGGTTTTAGTCACACTGCGATTGACAGCCCACACGTTTGGACCAATGCCTTGTTAAAACTGTCCCTGAAAATTATTTTGTGTGGTTTGTTTACATCTCATCTCGGCCCTCACACTTGTTTAGATATTATTAGTCTTTTGTCACCCGGAATGAGCACAGTTCATGTGTATGGGTGGAGTCCCACTAAGTAGCATTGTCCGTTTCCTGAACGAATTGTTCTTTTGAGTCGGATCATTTCAGTGAATCATTTGAGCCGATTCACAAAATCAGTTCGAACGATTCATTAACGATTTGGGCTTTTTTTAACCAACAGTAACTGATTGAATGATTATTTAGAGTAATTAGAGTATTTGAAGGATTCGACATTTGGGTAAGAAAAAAATACTTAAATCAAACATTATGAATATGACAGATATATGATAGTTTATTATGTTCACATACGAGTCGGTTGGTTGAAGCCTTATAATGGTGTAAATCGTTTTAAATCGTTTAAATCGTTTTCACCCAAATGTTTTAGCATTTTCTAATGTAAATGCTAATATATATTTAGTAAGGGTGTAACAATTTTGTGCCGCAATATATCGCAATACAAAAATCCAACAATACGTATCGTGGATAGTGACAATATGCATCATGGATAGTTCCCCCAAAATAAAAATTACAGCGTGAGAAAATGTAATTTGTATAATAATGCAATAGGGGAATATTTGTGGGTCCTCCTGGTAATGCCATATGTCTTATGTTACCAATAAAATGATTTTAAATATATCTAGTCAGTGACAAAGTGCAAGTATATATTTATCTTAATAATTCTGTAATTTCAGCTTCAGAATCATGAATATTTTTATTCTTGTGTCACCATTGTCCTTGGGTTACAAGCACCGAGTCCAAACCTGTTCATTTAAACCCACAATGTAATATCAAAGTTAGCAGTTTAATTAACAGTACATTTTTTGTTAACCTTTTATCATGTTTTGAAGTATTGCAATAATCGTATTGTGAGTTCAGTATCGTGATATGTATTGAATCATAACATGAGGGTATCGTTACACCTGTAATATTTAGGTACCATATGACTGTTCTTTTTAAGATTAATGTATGAACATTTTTAATTACACCATGTCTTAAAAGGATCATTGAATCATTTTTGCACCAAAATGAGCAAGACTTTCTATCTCTACCACAAAGCCTTCCTGATGAGTTTTAGAGTTTTACAATTAGGTTATTAATTGTTTATGTGATAACTCTTTATAACACATTTAGTTTTTTATAGTCATCTGACTTCTGTGAATGTTTTATCAGCTTTTTGTTGACACACCCCATAGTTTGACAATCACACATGGTTTGTGTGTTAAAACAGCCACGGTGCTTCTGTCAAGGAATCACTTCCTTTTTACGTCCTGTCAGCATGTGTACTCGGACACATTTATAGATCATACGGAAGTCTGTAAGGCAGATCTTAATGTAAGAGGAAATAGTGGTAACCTGTTCCTTTACACTGTACCTAAACTAGATCTGTAACAGACTTGTGCAGCCCATCATATCACTGTTTGCATCTGTTTATTTCATATTCATTGAGACTTTCTTTGAAACAGTTCACCGATGTCTTGACTCTTTACCAAACAGTTAAACAGTCCTCGTCTATGAATGTCTTTTACTCTTAAGGATATGCTTAAATATGCTTCATGTCATGTGTTGTTACCCTTTATTTATTTTAGTTACTTATTTAGATTTAAAACAATAATTAATCTAAACCAATTTATGTTATTTTAACACTTATTCAGCAAGAATGCTGTAAAGACATTTAAATGTTACAAAATATTTATTTCTCAGGATAAATTGCATTTAAAAGAATATTAAAATAGACAACAGCATTATTTCACAAAATAAGTAGTTTTACTATAACCGCAGCCTCGGTGAGCAGAAGACATTTAAAAAAAAAATCTTATTGACCGACCCCAAACTTTTGAATGGTTGTGTGTATTCTGGGTTAAAATAATACTTGTAGTTCTCTCTAAGATCCACAAGTTAAGCACGCAGTCTGTTAAACTCGTGTCTCAGATATTATAAGGAAACAAGAAATGTGTGAAACTGTGGATATTTGAGGAGGCTGACTCCTGCTCCTTTTTTGCCAGCTCCTTATTTTGGCCATATTTCTTAAATTAACAGTTGTATGGGAATTATAAGCCTATAGTTTTTCATTTAACAGTGCGTATATATATACTCCTGTAAAAAAATCAACCAGAGTGCTTTTTTTTTTTTATTCAAGTTCCATTTCTTACCAAATGTCTTTTTAAAAGGATGCAAAAACATGTCATTATGTTTGCAACTGAGATTTAATGTTATTCAACTTTATGTGCCAACAGAGCATACTGGAGCTGTCATTACTTTATTATTTCACAAGTTCTCAAGAAAATGAGCACGTAAAGGTATACATGTTTCCATTCTTAAATGAAATCCCACATTACAACATTTTCTGATGTGTCATTTTTGAAATATGGTACCCAGAACATGCACCTTTATGTGCTGACGAAGCATCCTGGAGGTGTCGTTACTTTATTATTTCACTTTATTACATCCTCATCGAATTTGGTTCTCTTTTTTATACGTTTGTTAATGTTTTCTGTCTTTACCTGCCAACTGCAGAGTTTTAGTCACATTTAAACACTGTTCACTTCTCAGACCCAAAGGGGCTTATTCTTTTAATTAAATGACCGTGTTTGTTTTTATTCTTGCATTTCAAGTAATAATAATCACTGACTTTGGTTTTATCTTTCTTTTGATCAGCTGTGTCATCGAGGAGTAGCTATGGCTGAAATCTCCGCCCTCAACCCTTCCCCTCCCAGTATGAGCGACCAATCATTGCCTGCTCCCTCCAGCCCACAGCCTCTCCCTTCAGAAACTCCCATCCCAAAATCATCTCTCTACGGGGACCGAGCTGTAATGGGTAACCCAGTGTTACAGGCAGGTGGAAAAAACTCTTCATCTTGGGAGCCCACACCTGGCCAAAACAATGCAGCTTCCTCTTCAACAGCAACAAAGAGTGCTGTTGAACCACCAGTAGAGGTACTAGCTGCTACAGATACAGAGTCTAATGGGAAAAGTGATTTCATTGGCCAAACAGAACGGCACACTGAAGCACAGGGCTCAGAGCAGGAACAGCTGATGCCTTTGTCGCCTGAACTAAATCCCAGTCCTAATCTGTATCCCATCGTTCAAGTTAGCCAGAATTCCAGTCCTGCTCCTCCCATAGACGTTCCTTCTCAGTTTAACCCTCCTCCGGTTCCAGTCTCCAACCCGGCCCCCTCTTCACAAGATTCCAGGCAAACAGAAGCACAAACCGCCCCACAGCCAGAACACATCCAAAACCCTGAACCCAACAGTCCCAGCACTGATAAGATGACCCCTGAGCCCCCCTGCACACCCACCAGGGCTGAACCCCCAGCTGTACTGGTGCAGGAGTCTGGTGGGTCCATGTTTCTGCCCTCCACGCACAGGCGTCCAGCCCCGGACACGCTTAGCTACCTGGAGTCGGCCAGCCTGATGTCAGGAACTCTGGAGTCTCTGTCAGGGCTCGGCGAGGACGGCAGCTCGGTGGGGTCAGACTCGGAGATCAACGGTCCAGTGAGGCGTACTGATAAATATGGCTTCCTGGGTGGAGCGCAGTACAGTGAGGGAAGGTGAGTGGTTGTGAACCGAAAACACATTCTCATGTTTATCATGGTTTTCTTATAAGCACAGAGAGTAAAGACTAACCACTTCAGATTATTAGAGCATGTCACATATTTCAGCATTTAATGTCTTACGAGTGTTAACTGTCAGCTGCTGACATTAATATATTCTGATATTATTAGCATAATATTTGAATTTAATATTGCTTATATTATAATTAATGTGACTACTTTTATAATTATATTTAAGGTAATATTGAAACACTTCATAAAAATGTTTGCTTTCATAATCTGATGCGTTATATGTGGATTATGCTTCAATGTCAATGTCTTTGCCTTTCACCAGCTGGAAAAAATCATTCTGAAAGTGATTCCAATGATTTCATTATTCTTCGTCATTGATATTGTTATAGTTGTGGTGTGGGCTTAGTGGGAATAGGTCTTAAAGCTGCAGTCCATAGCTTTTTTGGGGTTAAAAATGATCCAAAATCATATTTGAGAAACCAGCCAGTGTTCAATGCTATCTGCTTGCCGTAGCTCGATTCAATGTGGTAAGCTTGTAATAATGTTTTTAATTCCAGTAGTACTGGTGGATTTCCGCGGGAGATTCGAGCATGTTTTCGTGTCATTACGTCACATCTGTACACATAAAGAAGAGTTTCGGCTAATATAAGCTATATTGTGTGTGAGGATGTTGGAGGTGGAGATTTATAGCCTTTTCTCACAGCACTTGATATGATTAAACTTATTAATTTGATGGTGGATCCAGAAACGTTCACGCGACAATCACCAGTGACTACAGATTCACCCGCTGTAAAATACAAAAGACTTTGGAGTGAAAAAAAGAGACTGCAACCGGACCCATGCGAAAACATGGATACATATCGGAAGGACATTACATGACAATTTGAGAACAAAGTAAAATTTGCAATGTTTTGTGTGATATGATATGCAATTGTTAGATTTAATCAGCTTGATTTACTGCAACTAGAATGAAAGTGGATGTTTCTTACTAGGTCAGACACTTTCTAATTATTATGTCAGTGAAAATGATTGAAAATAATGAAAATTATTATGTCAGTCATACTTCCAAAACTAATAATCTGTGATTTTGAATGCCAGTATCGACACCGGCGCGGTGACTGACAGCCTCACAGTCTCCTTAAACATTGTGTTCATCTACGCTGTGCCGTGTCGAGGATGTTGAAGTACAACTCGCGTAAAGTTGACAAATCCGGTAATGACTGCAATTGCAGATTTCGAACAGAGATGGCGACAAAGAGGAAAAACACCGGACTGCAGCTTTAAGAGTTGGTATAGAGCTGGTAAGTCCCGCCCCTTCTGCTAACCCCGCTGGACCTCTAGGTTGAAAAATCATCAATGCAAGTGAATGAGAGAAAATAATTATTTTCTAATCCTGTTTGAATTTTGCAATGAATGTGAACATATGTTTGTGAATTTTTTATATAATGTTTCGTGTAAAGAATTTTCATACGGTTAGACTTTGTGTAAGAGCACTTTATGGACTACAACTCTTTTGACGTTTTTGATATACATCACACAACCACCAGCACACAGATCCCGCTAAACATGCCTGTGTCTTTGGTGTACTTCACCACCTTCTTTCAGGGAGAGAACAAACTAGTTGAGCATGGTGAAAACCGTGATTTGTGGAGGGAAATTGTGTTATGCGGCGACGTCACATATGCGACGTGTAGTCTTTTTTGTTGTGTCTACTCCACAACTGCTAGCCGAAGAATCATACAATATACCGTCAAACTCGTTACATGAGAAATTATATAAAAAATTCACAGACAACATATGTTACTTTCATGGCACAATTCAAATGGGATCAGAAAATAATTATTTTCTCTCATTCACTTGCATTGACGCCGCTTTTTCAACCTAGAGGTCCAATTGGAGTTTTACGGATGGGCGGGACTTACCAGCTCTATGTTTGATCCATTTTTATCAGTTCAAACTGTCAGTTACAAAGAATCAATTTGAAGTCTTTGTTTTTCATATACAGTATATTAAAAATTATTTTAATGTTTTAGTAAAATTTAAATAGGTAAATATTGATATTTATTATTGTTTTATATAAATTATAGTTTATATTTATATTTATTATTGTTTTATATAATAATTTGATTTGATGAAACAGGTATTAAAGATTTTAAACTAGCGTTAAACTGTTTTTAAGCCATTTCCAAAACAAATACATAAAATGTGTATATATATATATACATATATATATATATACATACTGTATATATTGATTATTGTCAAAGGTAGAAATATATTGATCAACCCCAGCACAACAAGTCCATGAACATATGTTAAGAAAGGATTTGATTTCATGTTGCAACTCATATATTGAATATTCTTCTGTTTGGCTCTACTTGGTTTGATGAATGAGAATAAGCATTTATAATGAATGAGATTGATAGGGTAATTGCCAGCACCTGATGTAACGTGTGCTGCTGGGGTATTAATAATTTACGCCTACAGCCGAGAACAGGATGAGCATTTGGTGCGTTTTTCCTGTGTCCGTCTCTCGCTGCTTCTCTTCACACGGTGCCCTTCACGTGTTTGTTGTAAGTGACTCAGATTGTGCTGAGAGGGCTCGTCTGAGTCAGAGAGCACTGACTGTCTCACTTTTTGTCTCTCTCTTCCCCCGGCTGTCTCTGCTTTATCTCTAGTACTGACTAATTCAACCAAAAATAGCCACTAACACTGTCCTTTACGTTTGAACGTTTCCTTTTTTAATTCCGGCTCAGCCTAACTTATTAACCACCACATGCTTTGCCAGCTATTTAAAAATGGTCAGTGTGGGTTAGTCTTAAATTAGACTTTCTCATATGCTCAGCGTGCTGTCTGTCAGATTTAGTTCTCTGCTATTTTTGTTTTTTTAAGCTATTGTCTTAGTCAGACCCGTACGTGAATTAGTGTCTAAACCAAGGCTAAACAAATCTCAAAGCCTATTTATTATAAGTCACATATTTGCTACAGGTTAATTGTTAAAAACAAATTTTGTTGCTACATTCAGTAAAATATGTTATTTTGGGATATTTCCTTTTTATAGAAACTGGTATAGAAATATGTCAGATTTGTTACTTCATTTGTTACTTTCTTTTACTTCATATATGTATATTAAATGATCTATACATGTTATTGAATAATGACAGTTAATTATAAATAAATTAATTTTAAAGGTATTAACTTCAAAATTCAATACATCTAAACAGTGTAGCAATGTTCTGAAATGTTATTTCTTGTCTGTAAGCTACTGACTTGTTCACTATGTTCACAAATTTCTACTTTAGAGACCGAGTGAAGGCTGAATTTAAGTAAGTTGAGTCATATTTTTTTTCTAGATGGTTTCCTGAACAGTGTAAATATGAAAAAAATGTTCTGCAATCTTGTGTTTGAGCACCTTGACAAGCGCCAAATAGCATGATTTGTTCAATCAGTGGTGTGATTGGGACGGGACGATTGTTAGTCCTTATGATACTATAATTATTTTTTGCAATTCCGTTTAGTGCTGCAGAAATCACACACTTTGACTAAGTAAGACCAAAGTCTCAGACACGAGGTGTTCTGTCTGTCTGGCATCGCTACTACTTGGCTTGTTCATTTGGAAGATGTTATTTCTTTACAAGGCTACTAAACTGGTAACACTTTGTTTATAAGTGACGTGGTTACATGTTACTATATGTTCTTACTATAGTAATTTATGCATAATTAACAGTAAATTATGCATAATTACAGGTAACTAACCCTAACCGTAACTAAAGGAAGTACATGTAGTTAATGAAGTACAATGAAATGGTCACCTTAAAATGTAGTGTAACCCAAAAACATATTATTTTTCCAATTACTTTCAGCTTTCAGGGCTTTCTAATAAGTTTTGAGAGATTCAAAAGCAGCAATTGTCTGCATATTAGACGTCTGTTCTCTCAGATTCAGAGTAAACCATTTTGACTTTGAGCCATTTGTCACAAGCTCAACATTATCTCAGGGCTTGCGTGGGTGTTTGTAGGTTTATGCGTTGTATGTGGTTTATATATATGTGTGAATTCCTCTCTGTCTTGTAGCGAGGCGGAAATCGCTGTGGCAGTGGCGAGACAGAGAGAGATGAAATGGCTGGACATGTTCAGAAACTGGGACAAATGGGTATCCCGGCGCTTTCAAAAGGTCTGTTTCTTATTTGAAGACATTCCTGACTAGATTAGAAAATGCAGTGCTTATGAATGTTGATAATGCTGAGTTATGTTTTCTTTCTGATGCAGGTAAAAATCCGCTGCAGGAAAGGAATCCCTTCCTCTCTCAGAGCTAAAGCCTGGCAGCTGCTTTCCAACAGCCAGGAGCTCCTCGAATCCAATCCAGGAAAGTTTGAGGTATGGTCAGGTTGATACACCTGGTATTTGTACAGTCAAGTTCATAAGCTATTGCTGTTGTTAACTAGTAGGGCTGTGCCATATCATACCGTCCACGATAATACCGGTATAAAATTTTACATGATAAAAAATTGTCATATCGCGATATTGATGATATGATGACGTATGGCGTATTTACGTTACTTAGCGCGTGCACAACAACACAGCAGCATGTCAGCCTCCGGATCAGATCAAGATTTAGTTCCTAAAAAGGGCGCTACTCCAATAGTATGGAAGTTGTTTAAATACAAGAGGTCAGATCTCCAACAACACAATTTTTTTTTTTTTTTTTGTCAAATATGCATGAAAACTCGTTTCACCACTTCCCTACTAGCGTACATTTTGCATTCGCCTAATCTTCCTTCAGAGTTTCCGCAGTTCGGGTACAACAGTCAACACGATTAAACTCTTTCTAAGATGATTCAATGTTACTATTATTATATTTGTAAATAAAAGGTCTATGGTTTCGCATAACACAACTTTATCTTGCTGGACTTTATTGCTGTAACGTTAACTAAATCATCATGTTACTTTCTACCGGCCGGGTGTCTGTTAGAGCAAAACACTAGAGTCAGAGCACTATTGTTCATCACACGCACAGTAACTGAAATGTAAAACTGTTAAAAGAAAGGACTCAATAAACGATTGCATAGCTAGATGCTGTATATTATCCACGACGCTACGCATCAATATTTATTTCCTTTGTGCTTTGAACTGTTCAGTGCGGAGTATTCGACGCGCTGCGCGTGCGCGCTGTGACTTGCTTCAAGCGCATCATTCAGCGCTCGGGATGCGCATAAGCGCTGTGCGATATATTGGAGCCTTTCATATCATAATACTTTTGCGCAATGAAAGATTATTAATAGCCTTTGTTCTGTCCTATCGATCATATGTTGCTGCCTCATTAAACAGCTGTGCTATACATTTTAAACATGCCTCAATTTTATAGTAGACTAGGCTATATAATAATTAATCCTTTTGATTTGTTACCTTGTTTTTTTTTTCATGAATGTACAATACAAAGAGCAATGTGTAAAGTTTTACCAGATTTAGTGTTACAAACAATTGTCTCTTATTTATTCCCCACTAAATGTTTTTTCTCTAAATGTTCCGATTTTATACAATTATTGTATAAATTAGGTATTGTATACCTCATTTGATGCTAATCCAAAAACTATGCAAGGCAACTGTTACATTTTGAAGGTTTGTTTGGATTGCCGCTGTTTGTTTAAATTTTTTGTACTTCAAAGTTTAGGTAAATTTTATTAGGTGACTATATTGTGCAGGCTTCTGAAGTTATTGTTAATATTGTTAATGTATTACTGTAGTTATTGTTAAAATAAAATGATAAGGAGTTATGTTATACTTTTTTTTTGCACTAATGCTGCTGCCAGCCAGCTGCAATCACCAATAAAACATTTGTTTCATATATATTTTTTCTATATCGTGATAAATATCATTATCGCAAATATTCTTGAAATATCGTGATATAATTTTTAGGCTATATCGCCCACCCCTATTAACTAGCCTGGACGCAATGAAAACCCTGTTGTCATTGTGGCTTCTCCTTTGGTCGCGACCAAGTAAAAGAAGCAACACTCGTTATTTCACTATTTCTTCCAGCGCGTGTCCAGTTGAGTTCTGTTGACAACTATGAGTAGCTCAAAATACGTCATTACTGTTGCTCTGATTGGTTAAAGTTCTATCCAATTGAGTGCAGAGGGTTTTTTCCTGGTTCGGATAAGACACGCCTCGTAATCAAAGCCCTATGGAGCAGTATCAGACTAGAATATGAGCATGACGAAGTCAGGCTAGTTGTTAACTATTTAGGTTTTGCTATCTAGGAGCTTCTGACTAAAATTTTACAATTAAAGGACAGACGCATCAGATTATATATGATGTTTTTACTGTATTACACCATTAATTGCACCTGATCATCATATTGCATTTTGTTCCAGTTCACATTTGACAGTTAAGCTGTGAGGACTAACAACATTGTGTTAAAAGGGCATGACAAATGGCCACAAAACACAACCATTTAGTTGCAATTCTGAACCCTTTCTTTCCTTTTTAATGTTCTTATACTAGCAGTCATGCATATCTTAGTTAAGATGGTCAAAACACTCGTTTTTAATGTACAAACTTTTTTATTATAGACATATTGGTTCACTTTCTTGTTTCTTTTTTGTCTCAGGAGTTGGAGCAAGAGCAGGGAGATCCAAAGTGGTTGGACATCATAGAGAAGGACTTGCACAGGCAATTCCCGTTTCATGAGATGTTCGCTGCTCGGGGAGGACATGGGTAAATTCCGATGAGGGTTTTATCAAGAGAAAGAGTTTTATTTAGATTGTTACACAATCCTGGAAACTGAAGGAAGCAAATTTTTCCTGTTGTGTTTTTGGTTTGCTTTGTGTTTTCTAATATTCTTTATTCACTGCGTAGTGCACATTGATGCCTGCACTGACCCTCTCAAGCCCAAAGTATACTTTTTTTTACTGTACCGTACACACACTGCCTGATTTTGGTAACCAATGCCACTTGAATGCGAGCCTGCAACCTTTGCCGGAAAAAGCGTAACGCCTGTGGTAGGCAGGGAAGATAACAAGAGGCCATGGATGTCAATGGAAGAGAGGTTCGCTACCCTCGCTGAATAAACCGCTTTTGTGAGAAAATAGCTAATCATTTGATGATTTGTCAGCCTATCAGCTATTCTTCAACATGTTTGGTATCCGCAAACAGTGACTGACTGTCGCATTACTCACTAAATTACGAAATTCAATGACATCAAGGCTGTAATTTGACTGGTTGTCAAAGCATACGTGATCCAAGTTTGCCGTTACGCATTTGCCAATGGTAGAGCCATTGACCCTCATATCTCCCAACAATTAGAACATTGCTGCGTCCGAAACTGGATACTTCCCTACTAAATAGCATGCGACAGTACAGCAACGGAGTAGTATGCCCGAATCCATAGTATTCCAAAAAAAGGTGAAAAGTACCCGGATGACATTGCTTCTTGCTAGATTCTAAAGTGCGCATATGGACACTTTCCTTCCCCATCAGGCCACTAGAGGATTTATGAATGGAAGTGAAGTGAAGCGATGCATCTGACATCTCATGACACATTGACAATATGGCGAATATAGTATGTCTGAATTTCATTCGTACTACACACATTCATACTATATAGAGTTTAGTTTTACACACAGTCATGATGTGAATTCAAATGTAGTACCCGCTCTAAAGCTACGCAGTTGCGGACGCAGTGCATCTCTGTTCCAACACTGGCCCGGGTAAAATAATACAAAGACATATTTATCGGTCATGACTTCTGGAGAAAAACAGTGCAGACAATGGACAAAAATTAAACTTTCTAGAGTGCATGTGTCTACCGCTATCAAATGGAGTATACTTTAAAAAGGCTACCTGTTCGACTGCATGCATACACTAGCATTTGCGTTAGAAAACAAAAACAAAGTATACTTTGGGCTTTAGTTTTATACTTCCCCACACTTTCACATCTCTCCTCTGTTGTTTCTCAGTTCATCTATTATATGTTGGGGAATTTATATCTATGCCAAGCAGATAATATATTTCCCAATTCAAAGAGTACACTTTAAAAGGGGAGAAGAAATGATTATTATTAATTTATCTATAATAAGATTTGCAGATATTTATTTTTTGTTGAAGCCTGTTGTTTTGATTGTTTAAACTTGAATAATAATTAATATTGTTATTAATAATTTTTAAAAATCAACAAGCAGAACACCATAATTTCATGCAATTCTTGCCCATACCACAAAAATAAATATCAGCCATTGTTATTGTCAAAAGTGGTATGTGTGTGTGTGTGTGTGTTCAGGCAGCAGGACCTGTTCCGTATACTGAAAGCCTACACAATCTACCGGCCGGATGAAGGCTACTGTCAGGCCCAGGCACCAGTGGCGGCAGTGCTGCTCATGCACATGCCCGCTGAGGTAAGACAGAGTTGAACAAAGCTCAGTCTAGGTTGTTGTTCTAGGCTGATTTTAGGTAATATGACTAGAGTAATATCTCAGGATATAACCCTGTCATCATCTTCACTGTTATTTTCTTCTAGCAAGCCTTCTGGTGTCTTGTGCAAATCTGTGAGAAGTTTTTGCCTGGCTACTACAGCGCTGGGTTGGTGAGTAACAAAAAGAGACTCTTATTAGGACCACAGAGGAGAGTGTTTCTGTCAAAACTCCTCTTTCTTCTCTTCTCTTCTCTTCTCTTGTCCATCAGGAGGCTATCCAGCTGGACGGAGAGATTTTTTTCTCTCTTCTGAGGAGAGTGTGTCCCATGGCTTACCGTCACCTAAAGAAATTTAAGATCGACCCCATCCTGTACATGACAGAGTGGTTTATGTGCATTTTCTCCCGTACGCTGCCTTGGTCGTGTGTCCTGCGTGTCTGGGACATGTTCTTCTGTGAAGGTTAGTTGCACACATTAGTAAATTAAAGCATCTGTAAATTATTTTATTTTATGACAAGGCTGAACTTTCAGCATCATTACTCCAGTCTTCAGAGTCATTCTATTATGATGAATCGGTAGCCTGGCATGCCAGACCTACATCAAGATGTTAGGTCTGGAAACTCTTCATTGACAGGGCTCAATCCGAGGGGTGGGATAAACGGTTGTCTTTAAAATTCTCTCTGCACGCAATTGGATAGCGCTAAAGCCAATCAGAGCAACGAAGAAGGTGACGTACTCAGCGGAGCAAGTTGATATATTAAACTTTTACCGCATCCAGTCCAGCTGTCAACATTGAACATTGAAAACAAGGGAGATTTCCCAGAATACATCCCCAAAATAAGGGATTTTTTTTTTACACGACCCACAAACTTTAAAAATAAAACACTAATCATTAAATGTCTAAAGAGTTTATAACTAGCCTACATATGTGTGAGAAAGAAAGAGACGGTATGTCAGTGTGTGTTTGTGTGTGAGAGAGAAAGAGACAGTAGTGTGTCATTAAAAAAATAACATCATAGAGAATGTTTAAATACTAATATCAGCTTACGAGGGAAACGGAGGCGGAGTAGTGGTGCTTCGGAGTGGTGGAGATGATTCGGGAGAGGTCCGTGCACTGTAACCGATCAGAGCGCGTGTTGACACGGAATAAAGCCTTTGTCCTCGACGACAAAATGACAAGTTGATCGTCAAGCAAAAGCTTTTTTTGTAACAGCGCGCGCGGCGCCGGCCGCATCCGAGGATGAACGACTTAAACCCGAATATGTCCGAGCTTGCTCTGATCGTCGCAACTCTGTCGTCACTTTGTTAAGCCCGCCCGCCGACTCTATACACGATGTGATTGGCCCTACCAGAGTTGAGTTTTTCCAGCTAAAACGTCTATGGAGAGTTGCTAGACCACACTTTGCTGCAAAATATGTTTTGCTGCCGCTAGGGTGCGTCTAGATTTCTAGGCTAATGAATCGGTGCTTAAGAAACACTTCTTGTTATCAGAATAAGAGCGTATTTAAGGTTTTTTTTCATGTTGTTTGTCAGGAGTGAAGATCGTGTTTCGGGTTGGTTTGGTGCTACTTAAGCAGATGCTGGGGTCAGTGGATAAGCTCCGTGAGGTGCAGGGCATGTACGAGACCATGGAGCGACTAAGGAACATCTCCCCTGAAAGCATCAAGGAGGAAGTTCTGGTGCAAGAGGTGTGCACACAAACTCACTCTTACAAGAAAGCTCGCAATAGAGAAGTAGCAGTGCAGTACGTTGTGTCCTTTCTCATACTCTCTGCTCTGTTTTCAGGTGGTCTCTCTCTCTGTGACGGAGGCCCTAATCGAGAGGGAGTGCAGCATTCAGGTGCGTAAGTGGCGGGAATCTCGTGGAGAATTGACCCACCAACCGAATCGCCGTTTGCATGGCACACGGGCCATCTTCGAGCAGAAACAGCGGGCCGCTGCGATCAGCTCTGGCGGCAGCCTGTCATTTCTAGGTGGTCATATCCCTCCCCCCGGACCCTTGCGTGCGTCATCAAGCCTCCTGTCACTTCCTGGTCTTAGAAAGTCCAAGATGCCATTTCATTCACAGAATAAGAAGAGCTCCACCTCTGGCAGCTTGGGCCAGGATATCGTCCCAATGCAGCCACTTGGGGGCAGTGCCAGTGCAGTAGCCTCAAAACCTCCAGTGCCGTCTGCCTCTAATGCTGGAGCCGGGGGGCGTCCACCGGCACCGCATGGGCCCAGTCCACTAGCCACAACGTCTCCTAGTACCGCACCACCAGCTCCTACTGCACACGCGTCCAGTGCGCACATGCTCCAGCCGTCGCCGAAAGTTGTCTCTGAGCAAATCACCCCCACCATCCCATCACCCACCGCAAACAACTCCCCATTACCCCCGTGCCCAGACACTCCAAAAACGGCAGTAGAGGAAGACGGGAAAAAGAAGAAGAAAACCAAGGAGGACAAAAAACGGGAGAAAGAGGAGGAGAAGCTGAAATTGCGGGAGAAGAAAGACAAGGACAAGAATGAGAAGGAAAGGCTGAAGAAGGAGAAGGAGAAAGCTGAGAAGGAGAAGAAAAAGGAGAAGGGGGGTAAGAAAAAAGACAAAGGGGGAGGAGGAGAGACGGAGGAGAAGAATGGAGCCGCAGCGGCGAAAGATTTGGCCTAATTCTGCCCCTTCAACAAGAAGAGGACAAAGAATCGAAATGGCTGCAGACTGCTGAAGAGACAAAGAGGGAAAGCGAACAGTCTCCTGTAACGTCCTTTTCATCTCAAGTACTCATTTCACAAGGATAACTGGATCTCTGCATCTGCCCCTTGGCTCTCATCCATCTGCACAGTGCTTTCACCCAATGCTGCAACAGGAAGTGGTTCTTACTCAGCTTTTTTTTTTCTCTTTTTTTTTAAGTTGGATACCTGATTGATGAGATCAGCTGGATAATGAGTAGTCAATTATTGTGTACTGGGTGCCATGGTGTACATACAGTAGACCTCTAGCGCCATCTGTGCCAGTCCAACCCCACAATCCCCCTCTGTCCGTCACCCGAGAGGTGTCAGAGTACCCGAATGAAACATTTCTGCAGCGCGAAAAGTGCGGCACTGTCTAGTAGTAAGTTATGTTTTTAGTGTTCTGGAGGACCTATTTATTCATCGTACTGTTGCTTGTTAGTGTGTGTTCTTGTATGTCTGTGCCTTGGCAGTGTAGTGAATTGTGTCAGTCTCGTGCAGCACACGGGTCTTGTCTTTCTTTTCTGTTTTCGGTCTCCTTTCAAAAGAGCTTTTCTTCTCTGTTGTGCTCTGGTAGGAGGAAATAACAAGTGTTGGGGGAGTGGAAGAGCAAAATTGAACTGAGGGAAAGGTGTGTTCTCTTTCAAAACTGTGGAAATAGACATCCATTTATCCATTTAAAAAAGTTTGAATATCCGAATTAACATAATTACTTAGGAAATCAAAACTGTTCTTGGTTGAGTGTACTTATGTATCTAAACTCACAAGACTGCAAACACGTTAGATCTCAATCCATCATTATGTCAGCCTCACCAAATATTTCCTCTTGCTGCAGATGAGCTTATTTATTTCTTTTTTCTCTTTTTGAACAAATCGCATCACATAAACTGCAGTAAAGGCTAAAAATTCTGCCAAGCATGTAGTTCACTCCAGATATCTGTGTGGTTTAATGTTAATTATCTTGATGTTGATATGGATGTAGAGTTCAGACTCGGATTTTAATAAATTTATGCACTGAGGACTGTTGATTTTCAGCACTAACCTTGATGGGTTCATTAATATAGGACACTCTAATCCAGTTCACATGACTCCTTTAGTCTGCGCCTTGTTGGATGGGAAGGTTTCGGTGCAGCATTGTAGCATTAACCTTTGTCCTTTGAAGTTCTCGGCCTCGGGCTGTAATGTTTTGATGTGTATAAACTATTAATTTAATTGGATGAAACCATGTAATATGTATTTCGGCTATTATTAGTCTTATTTTGGATTAGATTTTTTATTTTTCTATGAAAGTAAATGGAGGCCTGGTAGACTGGAATGGCAGAGAGATTTGCTTTAGGAGAGTGTTGTATTTAAAGGATTTTTTTTTTCTTTCATTTTCAGGCGCTGAAAATGATTTTTGCACATTTTTCTCCCAACATCCTGGAGAACAAAACCAAGCAGTTGTTATTTATTTTAGACGTTTTATAATCACTAGCGTGTCTAATTTTACTGCAGTATTTGTTTCATGAGAGATGATTTCATACTGATGATTTTTGTTTGGATCTTTTTTTATTATTATTATTATCATCTTTATATGTCCCATTGAAGGGGGAAATGATCCCAAAGAGTTGTGAAAGAAAGGGAATGGATCAATAAAATGTGTGGCATTTCAGGCATTTCTGTGGTAATTAAATGTTAAATATTGTAAAAAAACAAACAAAACTTTAACTCAAAGTGTTACTCTTGATGAACACTGGCGAACTTAACTCCACCATAATCCACTGACCCCTCAGTATTATGAATTATTCTGATACATTCACTAGGTGATTGGACCATACTTATGCTTTTAGGGCTCCTTCTCAGTATATCATATTTTCTGTCAAAACAGAAGAAACCTGAAGTGATTTCCGGTTTGCAATATGGTAGCCAATACTCTGTCAATGTTTTAATGGTGTCTCCTGTGTTTTCTGGACTCGTTGCATCGTTCAGTTCCAACTGCAGGAGATCAAACCTCCTCCTCACCTATCAGTGGTGCCCTTATTGACCTCAATGGTCATTTCTTCCTCTAAAGGCACTGCTGTTCAAATGAAAAGCAAGCAAATTATATCTATGCAAACTTTGTTCTTAACTGTTTGCACAATGTAGATGTTGACATTTACGTTGTGGCCACCAGGGGCCTCAGACTACCTTCACTGTTGGCACGAGCACTTGATCTGCTGAAGGTGTAGTGGAGTGGGATGTCCATGGCCTGTTACTTTCAGATAACCTGGGTGATCTAGATTAAGGTGTTTAATTATTCTTAATAATTGCTCCACATTCTAAGTGCTGGCATAAACCTGATTTAGCACCTGTCAGGCCATTTTCGCTAACACCATCCTGTCTGTATTGCCAACCAAGGGTACGACCGGTGGACTTAAAATGGTTCAGACGCTGTGCTCACCAATAATTAATGAAAGGCCACCCAGTGTTGGTTTACTAACACTCTGAGACTGCTGGGACTGGGTGTTATGTAGTTTGACTTGTCTTATGGATTTCTGCATTGGTAAATTTGACCCAGTGTATGTTATAGAATTGTTGTAAAATTAATTTTAATCATGTTCATTTTAGTGTTTGTTTAGGTTAGCACTCTCATTCTGTCCTTTGTATGTCTCATACTTGTTTTTAAGTTTACATGAAACCATTTACAGTTGAGAATGAAATAAATTCATAGATGAAGACAGCTGTTCTAAAACTGCAGAAGAGGAAGTTCACAGTGTATTTAATAATTGCAGGTGTGATGAATAATAAATCGTAATATATTAAAATTTCCCTCGAGTGTTTTTTTCTACTTGTGTTATGAGTTAAGTGTCATTTAAATATTTTGATATAATTAAGTAGTCACCATTCGACAAAATTTAATTCAAAATGTGTCGTTTTGTTTTTTGCATCACATGGTTCGGGAGACAGCTACAAAGGTTTTTTTTTTTCTTTCTTTTTGTTTGTTTGTTTTTCAATGGGCTTTATGCACAGCTGCACTACTTCCTGAACTTCAGCCAGCTCCTTGTTTCCTGTCTACCATTATTGGCCAAACTTGATTAATTCAGGTTTGTCTGATTATTGTTGCTGTGACTACTGAGGTCAGTCACACCTGAATTAATCAATTTTTCCAATAATGGCAGACAGGAAACAAGGAGCATAATGTACATAATGTAACCTACTTTTACTCATTTTGCACTTGACTCCAGAAGCGCGTGCAGAGACGGCAGAGACTTGTAGGAATGGCGCGATTTTTTTGAGGTAAGGCATTTTTACCTCTTTGATACATTTTGTTTTTTACTTTTTCCCAATGTTACTGATAATCTGTCATTATTTCTCACCCTTATGTCTTTCCAAACATTTTTTCTCTTTTTCTGTGGAAGGGAGGATGTCGATGAAAGTGTTTGTTTCGGTCAAATAAGTGTAAGAGATTCCAAAAATAATCGATTTCAAAGATAATTCTGAAAGAAAAATCACCATGAATCTATGTAGGCCTGTCTATAGTAAATGTGTGGAAAAATGTGGGCTACACTGAAAAAGAAGCGTCTTGATTTCTACAATCATTGATTTGGAATTCCAAGAAGTAAACATGTTTTTAATGCTTCTTTGAAACACTTTTTTTTAAGGTTGTGCTGATCACTGCAGAGCCAAATGACACACAGATCCACCTCTTTGGATGTCATGGGTTCAGTAATGGGTAAGGTTAGGGTATACATGGTTGGATATTCTAGTCCCATCTATTACACCCAAATTACATTTAGAGAGGTGGAGCTGGACTTCACACTCCACCCATAGCTCTGCATTGGCTCACATTTTCACATGTGAGTTCCAAATGAAATATAGTAGCACAAGATGAAATGGGATGTTTCTAAAGCTTTTTAATGTTTTTTGATATCACAAAAAACGAAAGGCATTTTTGAACATTTTGTTTTTTGAAAAGACATTTTCACTGCATTTCATATAGTGAAAATACATTTGAATGTGTGTGAAGTTTGCCAAAAATAATTTTCCATAAAAGGACAGTCTGATATAAAAAGCCACCTTAAATAACGTCAAAGGTCAGATGTTGAAAACACATTTTAGCGGTAAGATGTTTTTAAAAGAAGTGTCTTCTGCTCACCAAGGCTGCAATTATTTGATTAAAAAATACAAAAAACAAACAAACAAAAAAACAGTAATATTGTGAAATATTATTACAATTTAAAACAGCGGTTTTATATGTGAATATATAGTGAAGTGTAATTTATTCCTGTGATCAAAGCTGAATTTACAGCATCATTACTCCAGTCTTCTGTGTCACATGATCCTACAGAAATTATTATAATATGATGCTCAAGAAACAGTCTACGTGTGTTTTTTACAGTTTTTTTCCATTTTTATTTCAGGATTCTTTGATGAATAGAAAGTTCAAAAGAACAGAATTGATCTGAAATGGAAAGCTTTTGTAACAATCACTACCATTCAAAAGTTTGGGGTCAGTTAGAATTTATTTTTTTATTTTTGGGGGTAAAGAAATTAGAAAATACTTTTATTCATCAAGGATGAGTTAAATTGATCAAAAGTTACAGTAAAGACATTTATAATGCTATAAAAAATTCTATTTTAAATAAATACTGTTCTTTTGAACTTTCTATTCATCATGGAATTTTGGAGGGAAAATGGTACACGACTGTTTTCAACATTGAAAATAATAATTTATGTTTTCTGAGCATAAAATCAGCATATTAGAATGATTTCTGAAGGATCATGTGACACTGAAAACTGATATGTAATCAGCAACAGTAATGATGTTGAAATTCATCTTTCAAATTACATATATTAAAAATATATTAAAATAGAAAACAGTCATTTTAAATTGTTATAATATTTCAAAATGTTACTGTTTGTCATTTTTTTTCATAAAATAAAGCAGCCTCAGTGAGCAGTAGAGACTTCATTTTAAAACAAAAAATCTTACTGATCTAAAACTTTTGACTGCAGTGTATGTAAAATATAAAGTCATATTTTTTTTTGAGCTGTGGTTTCATAATTAGTTAGTTCCATTAATAGTTGATGCAAAAGCCTCTAAGTGGCTAGAATGATAATTTTTATTAGAAAATCATCATCTATGAATTGCCATTTAAGTGAAATTACTGAACTTAAATATACAAGCTTGATAAAAATTATCATTCTAGAAGAAAAATTTAAATGGCACTTAGAGGCTTTTGCATCTGAACTCTTCATATTTTGAAGTAAAGCTTTTTATGAGAAGGCTACTTTCTACTACCTTTATAAACTGTGGTCACGATGAGATTAGGTGAACAAGTTAATTCAGTCTTTCTTTAATAGTAAAACAAATAATCTAAAACAGGAATTGATCAGCCCTGCCAGTGCATTTTCCCACTTTTTACACATATTAAATGAATTAATATGCTCAGAGAGAATGCAAAAGAAAATCTCCGTTGGGTGAACTGTCCCATACATGCATCACATCCACGTTTAGTTTTGTTATGGATTAAATGTTAAATTGGACATTGACAGTTTTGGACATTGACCAAAGCAAGTGCTTCAGCAAGATGCGTTTTTCTGCCTTTTGCTGTTTTAATAATTAGATTACAAAACAGGCAATTAATGCTTAAAACATTTAAAACCTTTCAATTTATGTGGAGGCGGAAGTGACATAGCAGTTCTGTTATCACTGCCGTTGTAGGACTATCATTGTCCAGCAGGTAGCGCTAGTCACCTTATGCTGGTGATTTACTGCACCATAATCCTGCAGTCTTATGCAGTCTTCCCTTCCCTATCTCACAGTATCATCTTTATGCTCTATAATTGCACCTAAAACAGACTTGTCCACCTATCACACACAGCCAGCAGACATAGCAGTACAAAAAGATGTTTTATTCACAGTTTGTGTCTTTTATTGGTTACAGAAGAGTTTCTGACAGAGCAAAGCAGGCCGAGATGCAGAAAGCAAAAAAAAAAAAACATGGACAGAGAAATAGTGAGGAGGAGGGGAGAGGGGGAGTGAAGAGGATATGTTTTCTTTCAGTCCCCTCTCTCCTCTCTTCCTTGGATGGTCTGTCTCTCTTACTCCCTCCGTGATAAGCTTGGCATCACTTTTAGGAGGCCCAACTCTCTCGGTACAAAACCCTCATTTTCTCTTTCTCTTTAGTCAACCATCAGGGGAAGAAGCGAGAATGATGATTGGTTCCTCTATTATAGAGCGAGATCACTCCATCTTGCTTCTTCCCCCCACAGAGTGAGCTATCTTCCAGATCTGTCTAGAGACGTATTTCAGCCCAAAGCTATAGATGCCTTCATTTCAACCCTCTAGACAGCAGCATAAAATGCAACTTTCATGCATGCTTGATTGTAACGAAAGAGAGGTGGTCATGGGTAATGAGTGAGAAACAGAGAGAAAGAGAGAGTATGTGAGAGATATAGAAATGATCTTCATTTTATTGAAAACAATCCCATGTCCCCACTTGACAGACACTGTGGTCATGAGCCTCTCCACCCTCCCAATTCAGTCTCAGCGAGACAAGTCTTTGGAGAGATGGAGAGAGTAAGTGCTTGAAAGTAACAAAGATGATGGAAAGGAAGAAAGGGGGGAAGAAACACAAAGAGAAGGAGGACAAAGAACAGCCTGAGAGAGTTAAGCAGAGAGATAAACGCGCTCATCTCTTCATTTTCTGTCTTGTTTCCACGGCCGTTTACTCCTCCTCCTTCTCCTCTCCGTGTGTGATGACGTAGCAGATGTTCTTGTAGTCAACATTGCCAGCCACATCTGGGGGGAAGGCGGCGAACAGATTCTTCATCTAATGGAGGAAGAACAAAGAAATTAGGATTAAACAAACATTAAAATGCTTTCCGAGATTTTAACTAATCTGTGAAAATAGTTGCGATGAAACTCAAGTGGTATCTGTTTTCTATATTGTTGTGACGGATTTTCCAGACATCCGAGTGATATGGATTGTCAAAAAAGAAAAAAGTTCGACAAAAAATAAAACATACATGGATCAATCGTTTACAATAAGATAACCTGCATTTAGAAAATAGTGTGAATTCTCTTTTCATGCCGACTTTACACTTCTAAAGACGAGCAACATCTGATCTCACCTCCTCTGCAGTGAACCTGTCGCACTGAGTGGTCAGAAGCTCCTCGAGGCTGGAGTGAAAGAGAGAGAGAGTAGCAGTCAGATATGCAATCTTTCTTTTTTCTGGATTAACATGTCAGTGAATATAGACTCACAATTCCTTCTTGATGGTGCCAGTGCCCTCTGGGTCCAGCACCTTGAAGGCAGACACAATGACGTCTTCGGGGTCCGCACCTTTCAGAGACGCAGAGAGTGAATTATGCTAACTGAATTTACAATGATTGGAAAACCAAAGTGGAAAAAGGGACTTTTGCATACCCTTCAGCTTCTCTCCAAACATGGTGAGGAAAACGGTGAAGTTGATTGGGCCGCTGGCTTCCTTGATCATAGCCTCCAACTCCTCATTTTCACGTTCAGCTGACCTATACAGAGAGATGAGGATGGTCAGCACAGATTCATGGATGTATTCGCAAAGTACACAACTGACACAAATCATAAACGCACCCATTGAGGCCAACACGTCCCTAAGGTCGTCTTTGCTGATGATACCGTCCCTGTTCTGGTCAATGATTGTGAAAGCCTATGCAGAAAAAAGACAAGAACATTGTTACTGGAGTAGTGACGAAAAATGAGGCTGTTACCAGTTGCTGGTAATCTTTCCCTTGCAGGCTTTCTTTCTTGCCTGACATTAGTAAAATGTCCTTCTGAATCACGTGAAACTCAAGAAGGGGCTTGAATGCTTCACGGCAGCTGTTGCTTCCACCCGGCCCCCATAGAGACCCTCACTGATCCTTCTTTCCATCTGGGAGACGTGTTAAGTCAATCCCAACTGTAATGTCAGACATTCCTGAAGAGGAACTTGAGAAGGCTGGATCACTTACTAATAAACTACTCGAACCATTTCACATCCTTACTTGGCTCAATCGCACACTAGCCTGACGCTAATTCCAGTGTGCTCACGTACTCTTTTACTTTTACTCGAGATAATCATGCTAATTTAGATGAATCATGTTTGAGAACCATAACAAGAGACAACTACTGTTAAATATCAAATTATCTCCAGGTTTTTATTTTGTGCGTGATTTTATATGTCATTTCTGGGTCCATTTTCTTCAAGCACCCTTAAACATGAACTTATTAACAATAGGGTTTTTTTTTTTTTAACTCACACTTTCCTTGAGTCCAAGATAGAGGGCTGTTATTATTTTTATTCATTAATCTTAATCTCTTTTATCTTGTCTAATATTTCACATACTCTCCTTTCTTTTTGTCTCTCTGGCATGCACTGTGATCTTCAGCTGCTGTCCCATTGGTATCAGAACAGTGTGTGACAGATGGGAGGAGCGTGGAGAGGTAGGCTCTGCTGTTTTTTATAAATATATACAGTATATATAAATTAGCAGACAAGACAAATTGACTAAGATGATCTGCTGTCCAGTTGCTATACTATACGAGCCTTAATATAGAAACGGCTCGACATTTCTCTTAGTAGGGGTTAAAAATATTAGCCTTTGATCATATTAGCATTAAAAACCAGTTCTAAAGCAACCTTTGTGAAAAATTACAGTGGTAATTTATTGCACTGAACTGATGTATGCTGATATTTACCCCCATCAAACTCATTCGACTTTGATAATCCACAATAAAGTGAAAGAATGCAACTTCTAAAATAACGTATAGACTAATGATCTCAAAATATGATGTTTGTGGACCGATGTATCTGACATGACTGAATTAGCGTGCTTGTTGTATTGACAAGAAGATCTGAAAAAATATTTACCTCCTTGTACTCCTGAATCTGGCTCTGCTCAAACATGGAGAAGACGTTGGAGGAACCCTCTCCTCCTCCACCTGCCCTCCTCTTAGCCTTCTTGGGTGCCTACATATGCAAAATAACTTTTAATAATAAAGTTTTTTAACGGTTAACACAGCAGTGCATGCAAACAGAATAGATGTAGTGCTAATTTTCGACAATAATCCATATCAACATCATTTAAAAATCAGAAAAAAAGAAACTCGCGTAGCAGTGCCACACAAAGCGTAGAGACACCAGACTCTCATTCATAAGACATTTTAACACATTTATTGAAAATAAAAGAGTATGAACAGCTAATGAAACAGACTTATATGAGTGATATAGCCTACATCCAAAAAATTATCTTTGCATAAGTTTACATTGATTATTGACACTTTATTCCGTATTTTTGTAGCTTCAAGGGCATCATAGTCAGCTACTGGAAACTTGGATTGTGTATTGAATTTGTTCCAAAGTACGTTAGAATTATGATTTCGGAAACTATGCTGAAACTTACAGCTTTCTATATACAAACATATAATCTTTGTCCACTCAGTACCTTTTTAATAAATTACAAAAAACTGCAGGTTATGGGAAGTGAAAGCAAAACCACTTAGTTTTGCAGCTTAAGTATTAACTTCCTGGTTCCAGTAACACAGGTTCAGAAAACATGCCCAATTGATCACATCCTGTTAAAAGTATTGTAAGTCCACAGTTCAATTATCCAAGAATCAGATGCTGATTCAAAACGCAAGCTCTCATCCACGTGACCCTGCTGAGAGTGAGGCTTATGTCCTTGGTTCCTATGTGTCCAGCTAGATGTTATGGCCAGGTAACAGCTAAAGTACTGGTTACTCACCATGCTGTGACGGTGTGAAGTCTAAGAAGCTCAAGAAGTGAAGACTGAAGCCGCATTGTGACCTTTTCCTGCAAGCCTTATATACGGCCGAAGGCCCCTTGCTAATTATAGATCCAACCTTAAGTGTGGCTTGGGAAACAGCAGACAGATAGAGGGAAACTATGAAAGGGGCGAGAGATGAGGTAGGGGTAAAGTGATGAAGGAACACAGGGTGGGATGCCCTATCATCTTACAGTGCTTAGAAATAGCTATTAGAGTCTTGGAATGGGATGAATCTGATACTAATGGCAGCAGTCTGCGTGTCACACGTAGACTAATAAGGACATGGAGACGTAAGGGACTGTTTGAGCTTCTCACAATCGCATAACTCAGTTTGAAATGAATGAGCTGTAACCATAGACACTGAGGAGGACACAACTCCCACCACTATATTTAGATTAGCGGCAGATCAATATTGGGAGGTTGCAATAATATATACTGATTGATTTAAGTCCAGAGACTTTTTGAGCCAATGATAAACTTGTGCACACGCCCCCATCTGATTTCTAAGAGGTAGTTCTGGCGTCAAATCATAACCCTTCCCATCCCCTCTTTCCAAGTCAGCCCTAATTGAAAATAGGGTTTTAATGCCTTTCCTAGTATAGTGATGCCATAAGATTTGGGCCCAAGTCCCCATGCCTCACCCTGCCACATGGCCATGCCTATATTCAGCACTCTCTCTCCCCTTTGCGCTCTTTCACCTCACTTGGCCACTCTATAGTCACTTTGGGGTGCAATTTCTGGTGGCAAATGGGAAGCTGTTCTGTGAATGGGCACATAATTAATCTCTTTTCTTTTAGTCTGAGATGATCAGCACAATGCAGTACAGTGGGGTTGGTAGAGGACACATGAAGATAGGCTTAAAGGGATAGTTCACCCAAAAATGAAAATTCTGTAATTACTCGTCCCTCATGTTGTTCCGACCCCGTAAGAGATAAATTAAGATAATTTGGATGAAATCTGAGAGCTGGATCTCTCCTCCTTAGGCTTCTAAGGGATTGAAACTTGCCGGCCCAGAAAAGTTATAAAAGACATTGACTACGTTTACATGCAGCCAAGAACCTGTTCAAAACCAGGATATTAGCAATAACCCGGTCGCGAATGGCCATGTAAACACTGGCAAAAACCCGAATATTGCTCATATCCTGGATTTTAAAAACCGGGATATTATACCTGGGGTACCCCTTTTCTAACCCGATTTTTTGGTCATCTAAATGCGTATCGACGTATCCCCTAGTGATTTGTGTTCTGC
This sequence comes from Pimephales promelas, assembly GCF_016745375.1. The sequence continues at coordinate 16,027,963 of NW_024121321.1, forward strand.
ACATGTTCTATTCGAAAGGAATCTTGGTCTTTTGAGTAGAGAAACTTCTCGGCGCATACAAAAATCCGCATGCAGTATACCGGAAGTAAACATGGCGAGACCGGGCGAGACACAGCAGAGCATACTTTTGGAGTGAGCTCAGTAACGTTACCAGCATTAAAGCGCAAACAAAGGCGATCGCTATCTGCCCCGAACTATTCATTATCCGCGTGCTGTTGTTGTTGTTGTCTTTGGATACAGGAAGAAGAATCGGATATGACGCATATTGCATCTTAAGATTGTTCGTACGTCTAGACGCTAACCGTGCGTCGCCGTTTACATCGGGATATTGCAATTCCATACAGGAGAAACTCTCTCTGCTCAAGCATGTAAACGGGTTATTCCTAATGTTTCAGAAACCCGAATAGTGACCTTAACCTGACCATAACCCGAAAATTGGCTGCATGTAAACGTAGTCATTGTTAAAAGTGACTAGTGGCTCAATCTTAAGTTTATCAAGCAACGAGAATCATTTTTGTGTGCAAAAACAAAACAAAAATAACAACTTTGTTCAACTATTAATATCCTTCTCTGTGGGCCTCGAGTGAGTTCACGTAGTGTAACAGCGCAGCGCTTCTGTGTTATACGTCACACACATCACACACATGCCTGGGGTTAGCCAATAGTGAGCCTACGTGTGACGGACAACACAGAAGCGCTGCTCTGAATTAAAATTTTTGGGTGAACTATCCCTTTAAAACAGGTTCTTTTGGGAAGGCGGAGGCAATGGACAGCTGAGAGTGACCAAAATAGCACAACGAACTTGCTTCTTGTGCTTGCCTTTTCTTCTCTGTTTAATCCATCAGTCATTTCCTCGACCTCTTCTGGAAACTCCACAGCTTGTTGTGCGTTCCTTTCCACTTTTAGTTTCATTTGATATCTTGTGAGTCTGTCCTTTACTTGTGTTCCCATGTCTAGATCTTTCATTGTTTTATTTCAGCAATCTTTTCTAATAGAATAGCTCAGCTGTATTATTTATGTTGCATTTTTAAGAGGTGAATTTTCAGTGTTTTAAAATCAGAAAGTCATGTAAGTAGTGCATTTGTATCATTGATAAATGTTTGATAAATTATATATATGCATTAAATGATTACATATAATTATTAAAAATATACTAAATTATAATATTGTTCATTATTAATTATCTTGAAAAGGAAATACATAGCCTACATATACACAAAGAATTTAATTTTTCTGCATTTCCTACTATATATATATATAGTAACATTGATAACTAATAATTGAATCATTGATACAGCTTAATGAGTAGACAAGTTCTCAAATTAGATATGTATAGCCTATGCTATATTAACACCCCTCATATAACTATATATGGTGGAACAGCTTTCAAAGTGTGTGTATGAGAGAGTGACTGGGAGGGAAGGAGGTTTCTGGGTCAGAGGATGTGCGGACCTTTATTTGAGATATTTTATATCATAGTAGAATGATTTGGATCTTCATTTTAGGCCTGTTAAGTATGTTAGCTTTATGACTGACATGGTTGTACACATCTGTGATTGAGTATTTTCATAGGCTAGCCTGTAGGCCACTCTGTTACGCATCTTTGTTTTGTTTATAGCCTGTCAAAGTGTACATGTCTATACGTACAGTTCGAGTTATGTGCAACGTGATCTGATATGTTTCTTCAGAGCTGTTTATCATGACAGAGATGACTGGAATCCGGATGAGGTGAAAGAGACCACACCATCACTATAGGGGTTAGACATACCTCAGGTCTGCAATGTGCAGAGGTTATGGTTGAAATGAGGATCTTCATGTAGCATCCAGCACTGAAGGCATTGGTAATTTTGTTTCTGTTCTTAGAGCTCTAATGTCTAATGTCATAACCTGATTTTATTAATCATTACTCTAACCACAGTATCTGCCTATAATGAATGTTTACATCTACTCACCATATTAAAATATTAATTTCTCACATGTTGACAATTACACACACACACACACACACACATACTGTATGCACACTCTTATTTATACAACCACTGATTAAAAAAATGTCCTTATTGCTGGCTGCTGTGAAATATGCTGTTGAAATGCATGCACTCAAAATGTTAAAAACAGATATTTACAGGATTTATTACAGTGTACATCAGAGGATTAATACTTAAAAACATTCAATTAACAAATTTTAATTAAAATAAATATAACAAAATTGATCTATATTAATTTAAGACAATGTGTTGTGGACGCAGTTCATAGAAACTGAATATATAAAACATTTATACAATCCAAAATTGCTTATATATAATACTTATATATATATATATATATATATATATATATAATTTGGTGCATTATATAATAAAATATCACTTTTTCAAGCTAAATACAGTAGTAGTACTGTTAGTGAGGTGCAGTGCCCTCTGTTAACCCTATGAAGAGCTACACCTCAGAAAAGATGAATGCATACAAACTGTACAGTTTATTTTTAATATTGACTAATATGACTGTCACACCTATAAAAATGTTTATTAATAGGTTGACTGTTCCAGATGTGTAAAATAAGCAAAAAACTCAAAGAAAAAAAGACACGTCTACATCCCCAGAGATTTGAGGTGATGAGAAAGAGGAAGTATAGGCCAGTATTTTAGTTTGTTTGTGAAACCTCCTGAACTGAGTGAAGCATGTTTTGTTTTGTAACGTAGAACTTAACAGTCACTTGTTCTTTAGAAAGTCACATACGTTCATTTACATCCTTCTGTCAAATAAAAGATGAACATTGAGTACAAATCCTGAACTATTAACATACACAACACAATTACATTAATTTAGGCTCCCTCAGTCCATAATTTAGAAGATGTAACAAGAAATGAAATATTAACAATTGTTATAGAGCTCTAAAACTAACATGTAATCTTAAATAAAGCAAATTCTCAATCCCTTCACTGAACATGCATGACATCTGACCTCATTTGACAGTATTTTAATTGCTATGAGTGCAATATTAGTTTTTGCAGTTATGACCGCACATAAATGCTGGTAAAACTACTTGTGGTTTGGGTCTGTTTTATGACAGTTGAAGCAAGGAAATAGGCTCGGATGGGGGCTGAGACGTATAGGCTGACCACAGAGGGGAAATGAGAAACCTTTTACTAGAAATGCCATCAAGATCAGCAGTCAGTGCTAATCTACATACCTTCATAAAATTAAGAAGACAGCAGGATTGTTCAATACATTTCATGAATCCTTAATACGTTCATTAATCCGTTGTTTCAGAACAGGATTTACTATTTTGATGACAGCCTGAACACATGCATATGAATATGCATCTGCACAAACCAACAGAGGTCACTCTAGCCTAGATCAATGAGGTCCTCCTCAACGTATCCCACTTCCTCATGCTTCTTCTTCAGCCAGTCAGCTCTTAGTTTCTTAATCTCATTTCCATAGTACTCATGCAGTTTACTAAATTCTTCCAAAGGATCAAAGCCAACAACTGGCCACTCCCCGTAAGATGGTGCCGGACCATTTAAGGGGGTGACGTGGGCATTTCTCTTGGGCCAGAGCTTTGGAGATCTCTTACTGGTAGTTTTTAACTGAATAGGAGGAGCATGAAGACTGTAGCTGATGGGTCTGTTCGGCATAGATGGAGGTGGTGCTGAACTAGCGCTGTAGCTTCGCCCGTCTCTGGGCATTATGGAAGTCCCATGTATGAAATAGGGTTGTCCTGTATTCCAGGAAGCCATTATCTTATTGGGTGTAGAAGTCACTGCTGAGGTCTGGGTGGAATCAATAAGGCCTTTGTCTCTTCTAGCTTCTGTTTTATTGAGAGCATAAACAAATATAATTTAGACAAGATGATTGCATTCAAGCTAATACAGCCACACGACACAAAACATATACAGTATGCAAGCACATAAACACACCTTGGTAACGTCTCTCCAGGTCTCTGACAATCACAGAAAGGTAGATGTGGCTAGCGCAGAACAGAGCGCCGATCCAGCTCTCCTGGCTGTTATGATCGTCAGCGGCTAGTCTGTAAGTGCGGAGGCCTGGTCCGGTGAACACCAAAGAGAAACAGAACTGACCGTCCGTCTCACATGCCTGGACCATGCAGCCCTCCAGGACGATAACACCCAACAGGTTACGATCGCCTGGACGCTCCTGATAAAACAACAGATTCCCCTTCAACACAAACCAGCGACGCAGGTAAGTGGTGTTCCTCTCTCTCTGTGGAGCAGAAATGTGGTAATAGTTTAAACACAGGTAGGACAAGGAAGTCATTTCAAGTACGACTTGTTTAAAGAGAAAGAAAATGATTCTAGAGTAAACAGAACAGAGAAATGCTGGATAAGAGAAAAATAGACGTCTTAGTGTCACTAATTAAGAAATAGGCCAATGGCATGGTTTTAATAAGTGTCTATCGAATAATAAGTGTAACAGGCTGTTTCTCAAGTACTAGTACCATTTACAGATATTGAGGTGGTTTCTTTTTAGTCTGTTCAGAAATATTGGTATTTGAACAATGTTATTATTGGAGATAATTTACAATAACTATTTCCTTATCAAATCATATAGTTCTGCTTGTCACCATCGATTTTACTTTAACCATTTATTGTCAACTTTGGGGGCACTGTGTTTTACAGCAGTGGAGAACAGGTGCATACAAAACACCATAGAACATTAAAAATGAATAAATATTTCAGATGTACAATAACCTAAACATGCACTTCTATTTGAATTGAGCAGGGAAATAGCACATAGGCTATAACAAATGGAAATTTAATTAATTAATTTTTTTTTTTGCCAAAGGACTATACAAGGATACCGAATGTAATTAGATGTGTCAGATATAATGTAGTTCGCTTTCCCAAGCATAGTAAAGAAATCCGACAGCATTGGCAGTTTCAATCCCAACACTTTGATACACGTAGATAGAGCACTCGCCAGTGCATTTTACGTTTTAAAAAAGATTTAGAGTCCGCTTTTTAAAAGTAGCATTCAAGGTTAATTTAATAATATCTGGGTAAACTGACAAATCCAGGTCCTTACCTTTTTGTAGAGGTAACCTTCCTTATCTACAGGTGAAGTGCAGGACAGGTAATGGGTTAGAATCTTCTCATGGATCTTCATTACAACGCCACCTGGCGTTCAGCCGTGTCCTCAGGGAGCGAGCTTTTCAGTCAGCAAAAGAAATTACAGCCCATGGACAAATCGAATTGGCTATCGTCATTCTTTTAAACAGAATAACAATAAAATGAAAAATAAATAAATAGTGATATTTTTTTTTAGAAAAAGGAAACGTGCAAATCTAATCATGAGTAAGCATTAAATCATACGTGAACAACCTGTCTATCCAGTTCAGGCGGAGTGAAAGCACTGCCACGTAAATATTATGTATCCATCTTAAAGCATCTATATACGCCTTGTACAAGGATAAACAAGGAAGCAAACGGTAAAAAAGGAATTGTGAACTGAACTGTGACAGACCGCCTTAATATTTGTCAGGTGCACCAACTTACTTCTGTCAATGCCTTTCCGTTGATTTTTCGAGGGTATCCATACGACCTTAGGGGGAAAACATAACTTTAAAACAAGCGCCTCAATCCTAGCAAAGACCAATATAATTATTTAAGTTTCGTGTTACCAGTGCGAGCTCTCGCGCCGGTTAAGTGTTGAAATATAAATAACTCGACCCACTTCCTGGTAACAAAAGCCGATGCCCTATTCTCTTTTGACTTAATAGTGAAACTGCAGTGGCATGTTCGCTTTCACATCCACAACACATGCATGATAGGCAAATAATAGGGGAACTAAATAATTATTAATAAATAATAAAACACAGATAAGCTACACTGCGTATTATTGATTCATGTTTCTAATTTAGGCTCTCATTAAATATTTACTGGATAGATTATGTAAGAACTGTGCCTTTGCATAGAGGTGGCTTTTGCACACAGTCGCTGCTGTTTTTAGTTATTTCTTTTTCCAGAGAGAAATTCCCACAAAGCATGCATACAAGCCAAATGATCAGATTCCTGTTTGAAAATAACAAAACAATACTTGCTCGTTTTGAAACGTAAATCAGGAGGTTATTTTTGTAAAAAAATAAAAAAGAAAAGAAAAAGAAAATACAAGCATATAAAGTGGTGGACGTGAGGTCACACAGAAGTGAATTAATCGCAATGGACGTCATTCAACCGGTTCTCCTGTAGGCGGCGATAGAGATTCGACCAGAATCACACGAATGACGTTGTTCCGGTTTTAGTTTTGCTTGAATGGCGCAGCGGGGAGAATAACATCCAGGTAACTATTATTACACAGTGTGTTTTACACTTTATTTGTACTGGTTTCTAGCTGACCAGTCTGTTAAGCGTGTGTATAAGTCAATTTAAAGTTAATTTTATATGACTTTTGAACTCGTTAGCTAACTGACACACGCTCCGAACGGACGCTCGCAGCATTAGCTTAAGTTAAGCATTGCTCTGCAGCGTTTTCACATTTTTAAACAATTAAATGTGATCGCCTACTTCATTCAATTTAGTTTGCAATAATCCCTCAGAATCACCAATCAAATGGACTCCATACATGTTTGTGTAAGGTTTTGTAGATATTAAAGAATCAGGCCTATAAGTTACTTTATACACATCTCAATAGATGTAACGTCAGTTTATGTGTAGGAGCGCAATTAGGGTTAAATGTCTTCTAACAGTCAACTGCAGCAAGTTTGCTTGTCTATGAAGTGTCTTTTATGCTTTTAAATCTTAAACAATATGTACAGGTTTCATTAATTCAACCTGTTATGGAGTCCCAGCATCCTGTTAAGAATATAACATTTTCCGTGTATATTAGACGTACACACACACAACAAAAACACAATATTGTCTGATGTAGTGTCTTATACCTCTTTTAGCATGTCGAAAAGGAAAGTGACCTTTCAGGATGGAGATGGAGAGATTACTTTGGAAGAAGTTGTTCCAAAGAAAAAGGTTGGCCTCATATAACTCTTTATATTTTATTATACTATGTGTCCTGTTATTTTCCATGCATTTTGGTTTGCTGATTAAAGGGATTGTACAGTATTGTGAATGCCCATGCTCTTTCTGCTCTATCTAATGTCTTTTTTACAGATTGTTGATGTTGTAAGTGGCCCAGGATCCAGATTCAAGGAGAAACACTCATTGGACAGTGATGAGGAAGATGAAGGAGGGGATGGAGAAAATACCAGCAAATATGACATCCTTGCCAATGATGATGTGGAAGGTCTGTGAATAATGTGTTCTTATGCAGATTATCAAATAAATTAAGCGCATTGCAGAATGATGTCTCTCCTTCCTGTTGAGCTTAGTAATGCTTTCTTTTTAAATTGTTAATGAGGCTCTGGGATGTGAACATGTAGACATGAGCAATTTTTATGTAATAAATGGAGCAAAAGGTTGACAAATGGCAGTATTTTGATGCACAAGGTTCCTTATATTTTTGTTATGGTTATAGTGTTAATTTAGTCTTGTGCCAAATGTCTTGTTCATCTTAGTCATTCACAAATCGTTTTTTTGTCAGTCATATCTTATAAATCATTTCTGAGATTATTTCTCATAACCATTTCATTCATCTCAAATAATGGTTAAATGTCATCATTACCTGACAAAATGCACTTGTTGAATGATTTTTGTTGAATGCAACTTTGTGAAACATGTATGTTTTTCTGATTTAAGAGACACATTCACAAATGATGAACTTGTTCTGAAGAGTATTTTATTTTGAACCAACACAATTCAAAAGCTGCGGCCCAACAGTCTGACTGACAAGGTTACAAAGGTTTTTAAAACTGTTTTTGGATATCTCATGTCTCTGATATTTTTATGTTCAGAGACTGTCATTTGATTGTACTGTAGGTCCACAGCCACTTCATCAAAGCTCTTGATGTTCTTAAATCCGAGTTGAGTGGAAGAATGGAAAGCGCTTCAGATGAATCGATGCGTGCAGGAAACTGAACAGATCATTCAAACTGATTCACAAACTGATTTAGACAGATCTGCCAACTTATTTGAAGAAGTCTTTGTACATAACCGACTCAAAAGAGTGATTAATTTGTGAATTGAGCATCGCTCCTGCCCAGTTGCAGCGTGCTTGGAATAAACTACGCATTTAACAACATTGCTTTAAAATAAAGTAAAGAGAGGAACGCCTCCCAATGTAACAAAGTAAAAGTACAGTTTTTTTTCTTCTACCCATTATGCCGTCTATCTCGTGATGAAAAAGTAGTGATTGTTGACAAATTAAGTGAGATAATATCTTATTTTTATTTTATGCAAAACTCTTCTTTTTCGTCAACAATAATGCATGTAAATTTAGTCTTAGTCAGAGTTTTTGGACATTGGTGCAGTCTCGTCTTTGTCATGGAAAAAAAGGCAGTTGACGAACATATTTATTCTCGTCTGACGTAATTAACACTATATGGTTAATAGTACTTAATATTTGTCTTTCACATTCTTTGTGTTTACAGGCCAGGAAATGGCAACCATTGACTATGATGAGGGTGTACGCATCACCCCTTTTAACCTCGATGAGGAAATGCAAGAGGGTTACTTTGATTCAGAGGGAAACTATTTTGTCAACAAAGAGGAAGATATCAGGGACAACTGGCTGGACAATATTGACTGGGTACATTGTCATATTCAATACATTTAATAAATTCTGATATATAATTTGGATTCAAAACTTAAGCTCAAAGTTCCAATGTTTTTTCTCACACAGGTGAAGATAAAGGAGCAACCTGTGAAAAAGAAGAAAGGCCTTTCAGCGAAGCGTAAGAGAAGGGTTGGTGATGAAGATGAAGCAGAGGAGGAGATAAAACGAGAGGAGGAGCAGAAAGACACTGAGGAAGAGGAGATAGAGGAGGAGAAAGTGCCAGCAGAAGACCCTCTGGCTACTTACAGCCATTATCAACTCACAGAAGCCATCATTCAGCTGCTGCTTCCTGGAGAAACAGTGGCTGCTGCTCTGAGAAGACTTGGCGGTCTTGGAGGACAGAAGAAAAAAGGGAAACTGAGAGGAGGAGAGGAGGAAAAGACTTTGAACAGAGACGCTGATAAACTTGACAAACTGACAGCGTTGGCAGATAGACTGGTGGGCATTGGAGAGTTTGAAATTTATCAGCAGACGTATGAAAAACTGGCCTACAAGCTGAAGGGGTTGACTCAAGGAAAGGCAGCCAAAACGCTTGAGGATAAAAAAGAGGAAGAAGATGAGCTAGACATGTTCGCTGATGAGTTTGACGATAAGCATGGTGCAGAAAAAGACAAGGATAAAGACAACAGCTTAGGTCAGTGATTGGATAAGAATGTTATTTTTTGTTGTGGTGTAATTAGATAAATCTTCAATGAACCTGTATTTGTAGTAGTTATTGCAACTTTTTTTTTGTGGTGGTCACAAATAATCCAGTCTAGTTCAGATGCAAACAAGTGAACTTGATCCAACATCAGTGAAATTGTACATTTTAAACATGTTTGTAATTTTATTGTCTCTCTTCATTTATGATTATTTGATTCGTGGCTAATCCCTCAGTAATAGCAGTGTTTCTCTCCAGTGAGTGATGAGGTCATGTGGGAGTACAAATGGGACAATGAGGAAAACTCTGAGCTCTATGGGCCCTTCAGCAGCCAACAGATGCAGGTAAGCAAACGCACTTGAACTAGCACAATTTTTTTACAACAAATTTTCCTTTATTTCGATGTTAAGTTTGATATTAAAATGTAAAAACTGTGGCAGATGCAATATTGCACTGTTTTTTAGAGCGTCTGGCAGTAGCTTAACCAATGATGTGACCAGCGAGTAATAGACAGGCAGAGTGTTGGCAAAAGAATTATATGACCATTGAGAAATATTCAGTATTACCTACATTTGTTGCAATGTCACACAATGATTTTGATTTATACTAAAGACAGACACTTTTTTTTTGGTGAAAGTTTAGGTATTGTGAACAAGAGTGGTGTATTATATATTGTATTGCTGTATCTTTTATTCCAGGACTGGGTGGATGAGGGCTACTTCAAGGATGGAGTATACTGCAGAAGGATTGACCAAGGAGGCGCCCCATTCTACAACTCAAAGAGAATAGACTTTGAACTTTACACATGATCTGTCCATGAGCCATGTTACTGATTTTATTTGATTTCTTCTGCCCTTCTGAGGGGGCTTCTCTGAAAAATAGTTTACTCATCAGTAATTGTGTTTTTCTTATGTACACACATACACTAGTATGTGCATCTGTGTTTGATACATGACGTGTTTTAAAATAAAGACTTTTATGGCTGGATCCAACCTAATGTTCTGGTTAATATTATATAGCTATTATGACTCATGCACTTCTGTAATAGCACGTTTATTGGATTTTTATTGTCCATTTTTTTTACAAGCCGTTGCTATTTTGCAACGCACGAGATTCAATATACAAACCGCGGTACATAAACCAACGAGTATCTTCTTATTTCACATTGGAACAAAGACGACTGTTTACGGCATTGCTATTGGTTGCATTTCTCCCTCCTGAAACCTTATTGGCCAATACGTTGACGCTGCACATTTTTAATTGGTCGCGATTTTAGAGTCTAGCCGAGGGGCGGGAGATGTTTTACTATGCAAGATTCTGATTGGCTCATTGACTGACCGGGAACACGCTCGCAACGAATGATAGGTCTGAAACTCGCAGTGGTGAAACTCGGGCGCCGTCCGGCGTGGAAATGTCACAGAAACGTCGGTGTTTTACAAACAACGCCTAAAGGAGATGTTTTCACAGCACGTTTGCCCTCAGACGATTTTAGGTTAGTTTGCAATTTATTTTGTAATACACAATATACATAATTCACATCTGTTTTTAAAGTACGAGCTGGTAAAATACTATTTTAATACACTGCATTTGACTGGTTTATGTGTATATAGCAGCATAGCTCAGTTAGCCGCGACGACGTACACAAAAACCACACTGAAAACTAATACTATTAATAAAGCCGCTGCTGAGCAACACAACTCGAGCGATGAGGAATTGATATAGTTAACGTTATGTCTTGAGATTTTATGAAGGAATCTGTTTGTCTACTATTATTGTATATTATTCTCTGCTGAAGTGAATATGTCTCCGATGTGAAACTGCTGTCATTTGATCTTCTCTCTGGACAATAGTGCTGAATGTCGAGTAGTTTAGCTGCACAGGCACAGCTAAATATTACACAATGTTATAATTTGTCTAATAATATTTCAAAATGCATATTACCTTGCTCTCCGAACAAAATATTGGGGACCAAATTGTACCGAACGCTGCGGAGACTCCTAATAAACTTCCCGTTATGATGTTTAGTTTGGAAGTTAATTAATTATGTTTTTATTTTTTTATGAAAATGTCGCGCAAGCATTAGTTAACACGTTTACCGGACAACAGAACTGTTTAATCAAATACAGACAATATAATATTCTCACTGTACACATCATCAGTATGTGATGATAAGAACCTTTGGAGAACCTTTGGTCTAATAAACCTCTAACTAGGAGAACCTTTGGTCTAATAAAACATCGGTACCTATTCGACCGTTCTCTGAGATTTGTTTTCATGATAATTGAATGTACAGAGTTTTATCTCTAAAAACTGTTAAGTGTATAACGCTAGTAATGGGGGCATTTAATAAGTAAAAAGAAATCACTAGCATCACTAACATGGCTCAAAATAGCCTCACACTAACGCAGTAACATAATGAGGGTCCATACATGCAAAACGAAGCATTCCGAACTTTGTGAGTGTATAGAGCGTTTAATAAGAAGATACTTTATAAAGACAGTGCACTTCATGTATACAGGCAGGAGCCATCTTTGGAAAACAGTCTCATAAGTCGAACCACTAACGATGTGCCAAGTGAGCTGAAGTGTATGAAGACAGCGAACTTCTGAACTGTATGAACGGCGTTCGTGGTTCGACTTGTAAGTCACCATGAAATCAAAATTGACAGTTCTTTTTTTTTTTTTTTTTGTATGGCATATTGCAATGTTTATTATTTAATATGTATATATATATATATATATATATATATATATTGAATGTGCCCTTTTAATCTGTTATCAAAGTAACTTCCCCTCCCTCTTGCTATGACATATTTTCTCTGAGGTGTTACTGGCATGAGGGCTGGGCAAACTGTTACTCACATGACCCACAGCAATTGCTATCCAGCGATCCAATCAATTCCCGATGGACAAATCATGTCTTGCCCTACATTTTTTTTTCTTAGAGAGTAAGGCTTTTGCAACTTCCTTTTCATGCTGACTTTAAAATGTTTTAAAATTTCATACTATCGGCCAAGGTTTTTTCATCATATCTTTTTATCCTTTTGTTCATCCTTAGTGAATTCTAATGACCATACATTTTGTTTATGTATTGAATGAGAGCTTAATAATAACTTGGTAAAAGCATCAGTGTAAACTAAAATAGGAGTGAAACTAGCTAACCAACCAGTGACATGCTTGTTCCACAGTTGTGGTGATTTGGGAATAAGTTTGTCAAACAGAAAAAGTGGACTGCACCGTGGGACCAGGAAAGAGACTCAAAGATGAGGCTCAATCATCACAACCTCAACACTTGAGGTCATCCCCATGCGAGAGGTGAAAACAGCATGGTAACGTCATGTTTGTCATCCCTCAACTTTCAAATTTCTCCTTTTTCATTGCAATGTAATTAGCTGGTAGATTCTTCCTGATGACTTCAAGACATAAGTCACAACTTAATGAATTCACACAAGCTGATACAAGTAATAGAGATGTAGTCAAGAATAGGCTGCTCACAGCATACAGTTTACCGAGGCATTACTCATATCATACTCACGATTTGTTACTGTTGTAAGAGTCACCAACCCATGCCTTGCTCTGATTGGCTGTAGCTCATGACATCACATGAGGTTGAGTCGTGTGACAGCTCTGGATATCTAGCTTGCTAGATATTTTTCTGGGCTCTGCAACGCATCTGCAAGCATCTTTGATGCGTTAGCTTTTTCATACTAACAGATTGGCGAGCGTTCATCGCCAGCTAATCCCCCCGCGATTTGTATGCAATAACACCCTGACCTGTCGTGAACTCAATGGTTTGCAAATCGGGCTTAAAATCATGTAGTGTGACCTTGGCTTAAAGTGTCAAGGAAGGAAGACAGACACAATGGAACTGACAGTGGCACACTTTTGAGAGCCAAATAAAACAAATCAAAATGGAAAAAAAGTGTAGATGGTGAGGTGTGAAGCCAAAAGTGCCATTCTTTAGGTTTTGCATTAATGAGTCATTTAGTTCTGCCACTGTCGACGCACTGATTCTGTGAATCGCATGACTTCAGTTATGCTTGTTTTCTACGTGGCTGTCTGCCATGTCACTTATGTTGTTTGTATAAGAACCTGCAACAACTAAATTAGTTTAAAATTACACAAAAGTAAACCCAGATATGAGCAATGTAAGTTTAGTAATCTATATTCACATTTAATAAAAGACCGTTAATTGTCAGATGCTATTTGGCTGTTGTTTTTGTTCATATCGTGTGCAACAGTCTGGTGGTGATGGAAATAAGACTTCCGTTCATGATACTCCATGATACATAACCATGATACTCGGATGTATGCTTTTGTTTTTCCCCCAGCTTTATTTGAAGAAAAATGTTTAATAGTTAAATTCTTGGTGAATAGCTACACTTCCTATAGCAGCAACTCCACTCCAGGGAAGCTCTGCATGTCATGTGATTGATCAGTTACTGTAAGACAGTATCTTTACATTGTGTTACATTCTTAATTTCTTTGTCTTTTATCCTAACCTACTTTTTTGTTCTTGTTTTTAGACAAGCATTGGAGTTGAAGCTGAGATGGAGGAGCAATATTCAGAGTGAGTGTTACTGGGTCAGAAGGACAATATGGATCTGTAACCCTTAGCCAGCAAACATCTTTTAAATATGTCTTTGTCTCTTTATTTTAGAGATGAAAGCAACAAAATGGTATCACCCTGTGTGATCTCAGGGTTAGGAGATGGCTGCCCTGCAAAGGATCAAAGCCATGACCAGAAGCCAATGGAGACGGATTCCCCAGAGAGCCCTTCACCAATAAAACGATGGGAGATAGGTCCGCTTCTACAGTCATTCAAATCCAAGATGGCTAGCTTCACTGAGATCGTCATGACCCCTGTTCGGCTTTTTAAGCCCAGTGACGCTTTGTCCTCAATCGTACATCCTGAACAGCATGAACCATTAATAACGGAGTCAAATGTTGAAGATTCAACCCGGATAGAGGAGGGCGAGACAAATGATGATAATTGTAGAAATGGATTGTTTCCAAAAAGGCCTTCTTCTGAAAAACTGCAGTACCACACTGCTCCAAAACGCCACAGAGTTGCACAGAGACTGAATTTTTGTACAAATTCAACTAGAAACAACCACAAACCAGTACTGGATCATATTCAAATGCACAATGAGGTTGCACCAGATGAAGAAAATCAGATAGACTGTCCTTCAAGCCAGTCACAACAAGCCGTCCTTCAGGATGTGACTCATGTTGCCAGTCCTTGTAAAGCATTGAGTCCTTTCTACAGAACTAGACCAAATCTGTCCACAGACAAACCTTTGAATTCTACAAGTGCCATGCATGTGTCTAGTCAAGCAGATGTTCTACCGGATACCGTTGTTGTTCTGCATCGGCTGTCAGGTGAGAGTCAGGCCCCTAGCAGTGACACAGCCTGTGGACATAGTCATAAGCCCTGCTTTTTAGAAGAGGGATCAAACTTGTTGTCAAACAGGAGCACAAACAAAACTTGCTTAAACAAGCCTGATCCTGGAGCCTCCTTTTTTAGCACTTCCTCTAATTTTGACTTGATAGATAAAGACACTTCGTTTGGCAACAAAGAATCCTATACAAGGGTGGCCACCAGGAAAAGCCCTAGAAAGATACATCTGTCATGGATGGCTGAGCCCACATCAAAGCCTTTGGATTTGGGTATGAAGGAATCACAGTCTGGAAACGTTATGGAGCGGACGCACCACTCAGCGAAAGGATCAGACCCTCCAATGAGTACTACTGTCGGGGAAGTGAAGCAGAGAAGCAGAGAAGTTCCTCGGTCAAAGAAAGACTCGCAGGCATGGAAGAAATGTGACGCTAAAAAAGGAAGATGTGTGAGGAATAAAAAATTAAAAGACAATGGCGTCACTCTGGAAATAAACCAGGAGGATGAAACCTATATTGAGGTTAGGAAAAAGAAAGAGGTTTCTAAGATGCACAATCACCTAGATTTAGATCTACCCATCTGTAGTAGTAAAACAGCAGATGTTGAGATGAGAAATTCTGTAGAGACCTCAGAAGAAATGGGACAGGACAAGAGGATGAGAAGTCGGTTGAGAAAAAATGTGAAACGTAGGACGTTACTGACCCCTAGCAATGAAGGTGATGCCACTGATGCAACATCCTCTCAAAACTGCGCACACAATTTCTCAAACAAGAGTGTGCACAGCAATAATATAAATACCATGAATGGTCAATCGGAATCTCCAGGATTTCAGCAACCTACGCAGCCACAAGAGCCTGAGCGGACCAATGAAGCTCGAAAAACAAGACGGCATCTTAAAGGTTCAAGTGATGCTTTGCAGAGGAGAAACATTCGTCCACCCAAGCATAAGTTTGAGGACTACAGGGAGACTTCAATGGTTGATCCAGCAGGACCAAGTAAACCTTCAAAAATACCACTAGTGCACCGCCAACAGTCTATTACTGTGTCTGAGGAGCAGGTGACCTCTCTTTCTGGTCTTGCATCAAGAGAAGAAATAAAGGAGCGTTTGTCACCGGATTCAGCAGATCCGGTGCATTTAGAAAGAAAACTAAGCAGACCCGCAAAGAATGTAAAACAACCAAGAAAAAAGATGTTTCCGTTCCAAAAAGAAAAGGAAGCAAGGATGAAGCAGAAGCCGTTCCAGTAGTGTCGTTGTCAGGTAGCGGCTCCAACCGCCTCCTGCGCAGCTACTCCTGCCCTGAAATCCCGTCCCTATTATCCAGCGACTGTCATTTACCCCGGTCCCACACGCATGACACCAGCACTACCTCACCCAGCAGAAAGAGCTCACCCACTCAACTTCCCATCCACTATCACTCTCCGTCCAAGCGCACTCGCCGACACACTGTATGCAGTGTGGAGATTGAGCGAGAGATCGCCCCTTTGTGTCTTCGTAAAGAGGTGTACCCTGCTAGTCGGGGTGGCCCTTTGTGCCCCTCTTCCCCTTATTCTCCTTCCACCTCTCTCTCAGCCCTTGCCTCGTGTTTTTTGTCCAGTCCTTTAGCGTTCTTGTCTAAAAGCTCAAGCCAAGGGCGTGGTCATGCTAGTGAAGCCAGCACTGGCAGCATTTCAGCTGCCTCCAGTTTTGTTACATCATCATCATCGCCCTCCTTCAGTTCCCCCTTTTCCACCCACAATTCCTGTCATGCTTTAACCGGCCTCTCCTCTGTTGTCACTCCCAGTCCTGAGACACCTTCTGCCTCTGTGTCATCACTCTGCAGGTAATTTATCAGATTCCCATCCACGCTATCCGAGTATACTCGCTTTTTATTACCCGTTATTATGCATGTACATTATTATGTAATGTAGCAAGTTGATGATTAGTGGTGCTCCGATCATATTAAAAGTGCGATTGGCCAATAATTGCTGCTTATGACTGACATGCTAACGTTGCAAAAAGACACGTGTCTGCCATGGGAGGTATGGTATTTATGACATGCTTGTGATTAGTAATAAGGCTGATTACATGGTGAGGAACAATTCATTACTACATCTTTAATAACTCTTGACAAATCGGCTGTAACAGTAGCAGCTATTCAGTCGGAATACATACTTCACTCTCCTGAACTTTTCTAGAAAGTACATCATTTTGGAAACTGTATAAGGGAAAATTAGCCTCCCAAAAACCACAATAAAATAAGCAGACATTGTAACACTGCACCAGAAAAACTTATATTATCAGTGTCAAACAAATTAAAAAGTCAGGAAATGTAAATAAAAAAATGAATATTTTGCATATTTAGAAATTATTGAATCAAATATAATTAAATGACAATAAATATTAATAATTAACAAATCCCTGGGTTATACATCAGTCTGGCGTTAAACATTGTAGGCTCTTTTTCCTCAAAAGCCTATCTTTGTGTAAGCCTTTCTTTTAAAAATTTTTACAATACCGTTCAAAAGTTTGAAATCAGTGTTTTTTTGTTTTTAAAATAACTGTTTTCTATTTTGATGTATTATAAAATGTAATTTATTGCTCTGATGTAAAGCTGAATTTTCTGCATCATTCTTCAAGCCTTAACTGTCACTTTTGATCAATTTAATGCATTCTTGCTGAATGTAGTAATGTATTAGTGTTCTATAAATAATGCTTCATGGTAAAGCGACTTTAAATAAGACCCCGTGATCAAAGATCGGTATCGGCCGATACTGCTTCCAGTGATCGACCCCAACAATCCTGATCGGAGCACCGTTATTGATGATCTCAGTCGTTTTCATCTTAAGAAGCAACACCTTTTAAAAAAATGCATGTCATTTGTTAAAATCCAACTTTTTCTTCCCTCAAAGTTCTTTGGAGGGGGACCATGGAGTGCTTCAGATGGAGTGTGAGGAGGCAAGAAATGAAGAAGAGGGCTCCAACTTTGACCTTAAACTCTCTGCAGCCATCTCAGAGGAGAAAGCATTATCAGATTCTGAAATCAAGGTGTGAGTTTTCTCTTAACTTTGGTTTGTGCTTAATAAATGTATCATTATTCTAAATCATTTTATTTACTTTCTGTGTGAACAGACAGACATAAAGGATGGTCAAGGAGGAAAGGTTTCCTCTATTCGTATCCGTAAAAAGATTCCAAAGCCCCAGAATAATCTTACCCCTATGGGCCTTCCGAAGGTCATCAGGTGTGTATGCATAGAGAAGGTCATGTACTTGGTCATATTTTTCTTTTCTCTTTCTTCCTAGCTGAAGCTAATGTGTGTTTACATTTACCTCATCGCAGCAAAGATGCATTTCTTTTTGTTTTTTACAGAATAAAGAAGAAGGATTTTAGCTTGGAGGAAATCTATACCAACAAAAACTTCAGCAAACCTCCTGATGGGTGAGACGTTTTACCAATGCGTTTTATTTTCTGGGTAGT
This sequence comes from Pimephales promelas, assembly GCF_016745375.1. The sequence goes on from NW_024121321.1 coordinate 16,046,146, forward strand.
TGAGCTTAATAGCTCATTTATCCACTTAGTAGGTCTCTCAAAGTTTTCTGGCCAGGCACCACATCTGATCAAATCAGACCATCCAAATACCACCTGTATTTATCAATAATTGCACAGACCTCTTTGACTGCAACCTTAAGAACATTAACACTATGCAATTACAGTGTGTGTGACATGAGTATTTCAAAACCATGAAAACTAAATGTTTTGGAATCATTTTTATGTAAAAACTTCGAAACTTTTGTTAAAACACCCCTCAGACTGGTTGTATTTATTGATTTGTGTTGTTTATTTATTTGTCTACTACTAATGTTCAGGATTTCTAGTACATGCAGACTCGCTGGAGGGTAGACAGAATAGCCCCGTTTTAGTACCTTTTAGCTCAAACTGTTCTTGTACTGTGTTCTTTAAAAAAAGGTATTAAATCATAAAAACATAAAATTAAAACTACTTTAAAAAAAACCTAATCCCCGCCAATATTTTTAATTATGTATCTGCATGTAATTTATAACCAAGAACATGTGAATGTGTTGTTAAATTGAATAAAAACCTCAGGGGTTACTTCAAGTTAATATTTTAAATTAAAGGGGTTCAGTTGTCAAAAATCAGGTTTGGGAATCCCCGGTCTTATTGCATTATTTTTTTTATTATTCCATAGTTGTATTTCATATCACATTTTGACAACCACTTACTTAGTCAATCATCTATCTTAAATACAAATGGCTAAGTAAAATCATTTTATGTAGCATATTAGGACTTGCATGCAGTTACATTTTGAGATTTTATTTTTTCCCTTTTAACATCTGGTCAATTAAGCTACTATTGCAAACTTTTTCAGACGTTTGGAAACCATATTTGAGGTGCCTCTTAACCGGCGAGATGGCTCTCAGGCTGTCGTGGGACAAAAAAAGGTGAAGCGCTTTTTCGAATTCCCTGAACTGGGTGTCACCAGGAAGCCCAAGAAGCCTCTGGTGGGTGTAATGGCGGGGGGTGGAGCCCAGAGGAAGGCAGGAGGGAACTCTGGGATCGCTAGAACCAGACGAGGTGTTGGGGGCTCTTCCAAAGTGCAGGATGGCCTCACCTTGCAGGAACTGGAGTCACTCCTTTGCTCTAAGCTTGAGGAGCTGGACACCTGGATGGCACTTCAGCAGATAGCAGGCTGAAGCAGAGGTCTTGTTTGATCTGTACCAAACAATGAGCTTTGCATGTAGAAATTTACTGTAAATTCATTAAAGCAACAACAAAGCTGTAAAATCTGTTTTTTGATCACTAGTGTACTGTAAAGATCTTGCAAATACATCACATTCTTTATATATTTTGCTAGGTATTTTGTAAATTGGTCTGATAAACAAGAAACCCCCTTCAAGGAGTTACTGTGTTTTTTGTCCTTTTGTAAATGTTCAAAGGTAGAGCACTTGTTTACATTAATCTGTGGGCACACACACACACACACACATATATATATATATATATATATATATATCATAACATGACATGACAAATAATTCCTGTTTGGCACAACTCGGTATCAAAAAGTGTTTCACATTAGGAGTAGCCAGCTCATTCATAAACAATTCCTCTCTCCATATCTTCCACATTTTAAAACATTTAAACTTCATTGGTTCAATTGAATGCCGTATTAATACACTCTCAGTATGGCCTGTGTGTAAATGAGAGACAGCACAAAGACTTTTATAAAGTTATAGCGGCAGCATTAAATACAGTGAGTTACCAGCGGGACAAAAGTTTGCATTGTTCAGTTTTAAATTATGCCTTTTGAGCATAAAGGATTTAAAGAGTTCAATGCATTCTGTGCCTTTACTCAGGTACTCTGAACATGGTCCATTCACTTAATTTACACTTTTGTTCCTCTTTGATGTAGTGACTTATAATACTGCGTATGGTGTTTGAAGATGTTGAATGGTTTGTGTGTAAAATTGTTTGATATGTATAGATGTCTGGGTTCTGTATTTCTAACAGAATACAATTGAACTGTGTTGTGTATTTTTTAGACACAATAGACTGTTTGACTTATACACATTTTATTACAAATCCTGTAAGACATGCAATGTACAAAACATCAAAAGCACAACATATTGAAATAACTTATTTACAAGAACAAAGTTGTAACCACAAGATATCAACATTTGACTGCCATGCTCTCTGTGAGTGTATCAATGTTTAATTTCCAATTTTCATTTAGACCCTAAATAAAAACAGCTTGTTGAAATGTAAAAGTAGTTTTGGTCAGGGTTGTGTATGTGTGTGTCTCTCCATGTGCTGCATGTAACAAATTCCTGAAAGATTCTGTAATGTTTTTTTTTAACTGCATTAAAAAAATGGCATTGATTTAATTTCTACTAAAAGCATACATATTTAAAATATTTAGTAAAAATTGAGCTGTTGAATTATGTTTTAAATACCAGGCAGCAAGTTTTGGACTTTTGATCCAGACTAATGGCAAGCACCATTCTAAACCCACAATAAATTTAAATAATGACTATTAATGACCAGTTTTTTGTTATCAGGTAAAAATTTGGGACTGTCTAGAGGATGCACAGCCCAATGTGAACTGTAAGACTTGTTTCTACATTCTTGCAGTTCATGTAAATGTAGAAAAGCTTTTCCGGTGTCAATCTATGAAGGTTAGAATATAGGACAGAAAGACAATCAGTAATGGAAAGATGAGAATTAAAACCACCCAGGCCACAATGGACCCAATTCCCCATCTACAAGCTTTTTGGGAGTATTTCTCAACCTTTTCCCATTTTTCCGGACAATCTTCAAGTCTTTTTCTTGTCTCTCGGGCCTTGAAAACAGTAGGAAAGAAAGTGTCAGATTTCCAGGTATTTTTTTAGATTCTTGGGTTGTATTTCATAACCGACTACAGTTCTCAAGTTTCATGTTTTATGTTTTGCCAACAGTATCTATGCCTTTGGCAACAGCCAAGCGTCTTTTTACAGAAACTTAACAATGAAATAGGATTGTCTTACAAAATTCCAGGAAGCCATTTGAATCATTTTTTTCTACACTCTTAATCTTTCTCTCAGACTGCATGGGTCGGTTACTAAATGAAGAGTTCAGATGCAAAAGCCTCTAAGTGCCATTTGAAATGTTCTCCTAGAATGATCATTTTTATCAAGCTTGTATATTTAAGTTCAGTAATTTCACTTAAATGACAATTAATAGGTAATCTTCATTGCAATTTAAGTGAAATCACTGAACTTAAATATACAGGCTTGATCAAATATGATCATTCTAGAAGAAAATTTCAAATGGCACTTAGAGGCTTTTGCATCTGAACTCTTCATATAGTTATAAGTTCAATTTTGCATAGAGATAAGTGATACTTATTACAGTGTTAGTGCTGTAATACAACAATGACATTTCAATAATTCTGTTTTTATTACCTTGACAGAGTACAATAAGGACATAATTCCACAGCACGAAATGCCACATATGATACTGCATATGGCTAATTTCCGGTGGTCTGGATCCTTACAGATGCCGTGTACACCATGCGGGTCAGTTTCAACTTTCACTTCTACTTGTTCTTTCGCACTCATCTCTGTTTGGAGTAACAAATTACAAAGTATAAATGTAGGGAAGTCAGCATAGAAGTAATGGCACATTACTGTATTTTGATGATTTTGTATAATATAGTGTAGTGAGCTATATAGGCTAAGTTCTGTTAAAAGCTTACATGGGAATTAATGAGACGAGCAGTGATTTAAAACAAGATGAACAGGTTCTTGACACTGTTTTTTTTTTTTTTTTGCCCTGAGTTTTAATAAGCAACGATACATTTAAATATATATATATCCTGATGCCTATTTGTAAAAGTCAGATAACCAGAGTGAGAGGAAGGATAAATATATATTAGAAGAAATTAACAGCATTTCTTATTGTTGTCCATGGGGCTTGAAAAACAGGTATAGTCATGGTATGACAGAAACTGGCATTGTATGTATTGTAAGACAGTGATGACAGATCTCACTGATAGTTGTGGTTATTATGAGCCTAACAAGCGTTATTTGGCAATCACTGTTGTTTAACATTTTGGTATGACAAGCCCTTTATTTAACACTCTGAAAGTTTCTGAAGGAACAAATGCATAGACTGAATAGCAATGAATCTAAAATCGTAGCAATGTAAAATCTGCATCCAAAAATGATAATCTTTGAAGAAAGCAGCAAATGAAAAGCATGCCAGATGAAACAGTTGCTTAAACTATTGCCTCCAGTACTTACAGACTCGCCCAGGCTTGATCTTGAGGGAAGAAGGGTCTACAATTCCTCAGGTCGACCAGAGATCCAAAGGTACTTAATAACCAACTCTGTCTTTGCTTTAAAAAATATGTCTGTGACTAATAATTTGCTAATGATTCTTTGAGTGTAGACGTTCTAGAGTCCTGTGACAAAACTGTCACATGTCGTTGTCACAGCTTGATTCCAGATGACTTCCCATCCAAACTTCCTCTTATTGTCAGTTATACGTGTGAAATATTTAGGGCAGCTTCTTTAGCTCCAGCTTAGACCTTTGATAAGGCAGGCAGAGTGTGAGAGAAATGCTTTGAACCTAGTACAACAGAATAAAAAAAACATACACCTCCTTTTTTTTTCAGTGTTCCCTCCCACTTTTTCTTATTCACTCCCACACAGCTTGAAATACTACTGCCCCTCACATTCTTAAAGGCTTACGTTTATCAGTCTGTTTACCACACCTTGTTTCTCCCGTGAATCATGAGTAGCTCCCGCAGACTTTGTAACAGAGAAGCTCTGACTTCATGATGACACACTGATACTCATTCTCTCTCACCTTTTCTTTCTCTTTCTTTTTACTCAGCCTCACAAGATTCAAGTTTCTGACATGTAAGCTGAGTTCCATGTATTCTGTGTGATAATTGCATAAATGTTGGACAGCTGAATGATTTACAGCCTGTCATATTTCATGATAATTCTTTGACAGATAGAGTAATGTTTCTAAACTTCTTCCTTTTGCAAAAACATCAGGCGTGTTGTTTTTTAATAGACAGGAGTTAGATTTTAAGTCTGCATATTTCAGATGCCATGTTCAAGACCAGACATGCATATATCTCTTGAAACATGCACTCATTCCATGTATGTATGAAGGAATTAAGTTGATAATACCTAGAACATCAAAATCGACTGCCGGCGGTAGATCCTTTTCCTATTTAGCACCAAAAGCATGGAACAATCTTCCTAACATTGTCCGGGAAGCAGACACACTCTGTCAGTTCAAAGCTAGACTAAAAACACATCTCTTTGACCTTGTATACACATAACACACTGTACACTTCTACAATTCAATGTTAGACTGCATAGATTAGGTCCGATGGAACCGGGAACACTTCCCATGAATCCTGATGTACTAGTTACATCATAAGAAGAATAGTTAATAACTAAGTTAATAACTAATGATCGTTGCAACGGAAGTGAATCATTTACAACTAACTTTAGTTGGAAAATAACTTAGCTGTCATAAAGCCAAAACAATCTCTGTTACTTTAATTTCCTATTATCACTGTAAAGCAGCTTTGGAACAATCTACCTTAATTGTTAAAAGTGCTATATAAATGAAGATGACTTGACTTGAGTCCTATGACTTGAGTAAAGATCCTATGACTTTCCCAGTTGTTTGTGATTTCCTTAAAGATTTGTGTACAAATATTTTTTTACCTGATAAAACCTTTAAGAGCTTGGCTAGAAACATGTACACTACTGTTCAAAAGTTTTATCATTTTTAATGTTTTTAAAAGAAGTCTCTTATGCTCACCAAGGCTGCTATTGGATGTAAAATACAGCAAAAACAGTAATATTGAGAAAGATGTTTACAATTTAGAATAACTGTCTTCTACAGTATTTGAATATATTTTAAAATGTAATTTATTCCTGTGGTGGCAAAGCTGATTATCCAGTATCATTACTCCAGTATTCAGTGTCACATGATCCTTCATAAATCATTCTAATGTGATGATTTGCTGTGCTCAGTTATTATTGTTGAAAACTGTTTTTGAAAACAGCAGGATTCTGTGATTAATAGAAAGTAAAAAAAACACAATTTATCTGAAATAGAAAGCTGTTTTAACATTACACACTACGGTATAAAAGTTTAGTGCTGGTAAGATTTTGTTTAAAGAAATTAAGACTACTACTTTTATTCATCAATCATGCATTAAATTGATCAAATGTGACTGTAAGGACATTAATAAAGTTACAAATTATTTCATGTGGATCATGTTAAAAGGGTCATGTGACCGTGAAGACTGGAGTAATGGTGCTGAAAATTCAGCTTTGCATCTCAAGACAACGCATTCTGCTCAAGAATAAATATTATCAAAAACAGTTAAATTGTAATACTATTTCGCAATATTATTGTTTTTCTTGTATTTTGGATCAAATAATTGCAGCCTTGGTGAGCATAAGAGACATCTTTTACAAACAAAAAATCTTTCAGATTTAAAACCTTTGAACAGTAGTGTATATTCAAAAATACCTAATTGGAATTGTAAGATTTTATTAATTTCAAAACTGTGGAATCCTGGTTGAGGGAAATAAAGCAATAAAATAATTTTTAGTTCTTTTTGCATATTTTAATTCTTGTTTTGTCTTATTTTAAAGCCATCTGGGGTCCACTTAGAGGTCCTGTCCCCCTGGTTGAGAACCACTGTTTAAAAAGATTGTTTTGAGCTGTAATAAAAGTTGCAGTAACAAATAGTAAAATTGCCACTTAATTTGAAATATTATGTCTGACCTGTTCTGTAATGGTCTCTATCAAACACACACACACACACGAACACTGCATGGCTCTGTTCCCCTGTGTGTGTGAAGGTTGGCTGCTGTTCTGGGTTGAGGTGACATTATACATTAATTTACAAACAAAATTAAATAAAATATATTGTGTATGACATAACCACACAAATGAAGTAATTAAGTGAATAAAACTACTAACGCCGCCTTCACACTGGCAGTTGAAATCAGCTCCGATGCGGCTGCGAAACGACCGGAAGTCATTCATTTCCTATGGAGATTCGCAGACCGCATGCGAATGGGTCCGAAACGGGTCCGACCGAGTGCGGTGCGAAGAAAATCGTGTCCGTTGGTCATCCGGATGCGTTCAAAAATTTGAACTCTTGCGAAAAGCTACGGACGGTTCCTATCCGACAATTCCAGCGGAAGTTGAGCGTTGCTATGGTACTGATAAACAAACCTGAATTATTAACTTTTAATAAAATAAATATTGATTTTATAACGATAATTTGTGATGTCATTTTTTATTTTCATGACTTTCTAACGTTTATAAGGGCAGTTAATACAATTAAATTGAAGGTAGACATTGAACTATTGACCACTATATCACATTTTTTAGCCGACCTGACATGTCAACGTCCTGAGCAACTTTCCTCACGCAGCATAACCCTCATCAGAGAGATCATACAGAACTGACAGAATCAAACTTTAATCTCTCCGCCATTTTTGTTCTACCCGCGTCCGACGCTTTTCACTGTGTAGTACGACGTCCGTTGGGAACGTATTGCGTATTACGGAGCTGATTTCAACTGCCAGTGTGAAGGCAGCGTAAGTTACAGCACAGTCATAACAAGGAAATAATCTTCTCTTGCGCCAACGTAAAATTCCACGAGCCAATCCGAAGCCGCGACATGCTCGTGACGTGGCGATACAGTCTAAACACGGAAGAGTGATACATGGTGAGGTGGGCGATTCTAAGTAATAACAACTGAATCGCATGGAAAAATTGTTGTTATTGTATTTTAAATAGCATTTTAAACTGCTCTGCGCGCCAACATATAAAGCACCATTGTATTTAACCATATATAACTTGTTAAATGTTGTGCATGAGCTGCAATGTGTGAGACTGGTTACAGCTGAGTGTGAATTCAAAGTTGTTGTTTTTTATTTCTCTTATTAGCTCGATTGTTTTTAAATAAACTCGTGCTAACTGATGTGCAGATGGCAGAGATGGAGGACTGTGAAGGAGTGATTGCGACAGAGCGTTATGGTTCACAGGAGTCTTGGAAATACCTGTTGAAGGATAGGAGGATAAAGAGACAGAAGGAAGCAATGGACGGCAAACTTGCGGGAAATTCAATGTCTGGCGTGTTTAAAGTGCGTGACTCGTTCAGAAAAGCACGAAAGTCTTTCAGAACATATACAAAAACAAAAACTCTGTTAGACGTCACTAACTGATCTCTCCTCTCCCAGAGTGTTTTCCTGCCACAGGGATATCCTGAGAGTGTCAGTGAGGATTACTTACAGTATCAGCTCTGGGACACTGTGCAGGTACATTTCATATGGATCTCATCTCACACTAGTATGTCTTTTTTCCCTCCCCATTAGCCAAACATCTAATCATACAATCATTGTTCAGTATCAAATCCTTAAAGAGTCCCTGTGGTGAAAAACAAGTATTTAATGTTGTTCATTTGTTTATGTTGTGTTTTAATACGCTTTAAGACAAACCAACACCATTGCTGAGAGTTTTCACTTTAAAATTGCAGTGAAAAGAAAAGTTTGAAATCGTCTGTGTTTCTGACGTCACAAACTTACCAATCCCCTCACGACTTAACTGTCTTTTGGACCTTGAACCGTTTGGTGCCCAGTAAAGTGCATTATTAACTGCTGCAACCGTGAAGTCTCAAGAGAAGTCTGATATGAAAAATCGAGTAGTTCACTTTGATAATTTACTCACCCCCGTGTCATCCAAGATGTCCATGTCTTTCTTTCTTCAGTCGAAAAGAAATTAAGGTTTTTGATGAAAACATTATTGGATTTTTCTCCATATAATGCACTTCAGTGGGAACCAAACGGTTCAAGGTCCAAAAGACATTTTCAGTACAAACTGCAAACTGTCCAAATGGTTTTAAACGATTCCAGACGATGAATAAGGGTCACCTTGCTCTGTTCTGTGATGCACATTCATGACTCCTTTTCGAACTCGTTCATCAAAATGAACAAATCTTTTTCTGAGTCAATTCGTTCGTTTCGTTCGTTGAATGAACCAAATGACTCGGAAAAATATATATATTTATATATTTTATATTATATATTTTATATAATTATATAAAATATATTCACACACACTAGCATAATAGCACTGTCATTTGTTTTCCAAGGCATTTTCCAGCTCTCTGTCTGGTACACTCGCTACTCAGGCTTCACTGAGGGGTGTTGGGGTTGGAAATCAAGAAGCAACGGTTGCAGCAGCTACAGTAACATGGCTGCTTAGGGGTATGTGCATGAAGTACTGATGTTTATTTCTCGAATGCTTACTTTTCTGACCATTCTCTCTCTCATTGTTCAGATGGAACAGGGATGCTGGGAAGAATACTTTTTGCCTGGCTCAAAGGGTAATATTTCGTCAGAAATTTCAGATTGTGAATTTGTTTTATAGTATTTAATTGTTGCCCTGTGTTTCAGGAACAAGTTAGATTCTGAAGCCAAAAAATGGAGGTACAATATACTAAGGACTTTAGTTTTCGTTTTGCTAAGTTTTAGTTTGAATAACCATTTTATTGTAATATAAAATTGTTTTATTCTTTTCAGGCTCTTCGCTGACATTCTTAATGATGTGGCAATGTTCATGGAGATTGCAGCCCCTCATTTCCCTCCTTTTTTTATTCTGATCGTCTGCATTGCTGGAATATTTAAGGTAAAATATTAACAACATATTTCTCTAAATGTTAACATGACTGTGCCTAAATCATCATTTGATAATGAATATCTATGGTTACTCATCTATTCCTGTCATTCCAGTCAATTGTAGGAGTTGCTGGTGGAGCAACAAGAGCTGCGTTAACTGTCCATCAAGCTCGCAGAAACAACATGGCTGATATCTCTGCTAAAGATGGGAGCCAGGTTATTACTCAATTTCTCTCATTTGTTAAATAATTATTTGGTAATTTCTTTCTTGATTTTCCCAGCAAATTTCCCTCTTAGTCTGTGAAATTGATGTCATCATGTGTGTCAGTGGTTTCATGTATCAGTGTATCATTTCTCTGCCTTTCTTTCCTAATAAGGAAACCCTGGTGAACCTGGCAGGACTGCTAGTCAGCCTGGTGCTCATCCCACTTGTAACAGATAACCCATTGTGAGTAACACTCCGATATGTGAGTAAATAAGTGTGTGACACATACTGTACTGATTTGTGCTCATTCATGCAGGTTGACATTCATCCTGTTCTTCCTGTTCACTGTTCTCCACCTGTTTGCCAATTACAAAGCTGTTCGTTCGGTTGTTATGGAAACCCTTAACGAGGCTCGCTTGTCCATAGTCCTCCATCGGTACCTGCTGAATGGTCAAGTGCTCAGTCCACTGGAGGCCAATCAGAGGGAGCCCGTGTTCTTGTGTATGGCCTTAAAACCTAATCACCTTTTCTTGGTCATTTATGGATCAAAATGATTTGGGTCAATCATTACGCATCTAATCAACAAAAAGCTCTCTCTTTTTGCAGCACTTGGAAGGACAGTTCCCATCAAGATGGGTGTGAGGCTCGGAGACATTGTTCAAGAGTGTGTTCATCTGCTTTTAAACCCAGTTTTATATCCATTCACTGAATTAGAAAGAATATATATTTTATTGTTCTGAAAACACTGTAAATTATGTCTTTATGATTTAAAGGCCAGGAGAACTGCAGCTGGCGTTGAAGAACAACAGCAAACCGTATCTCATTGGAATCAAAAATGGTACAAAAAACTCAATTAGAGATAGACATAATAACATGGTCTAAAATTATATTTGTCAATTTATGCTTAACTGTTACTCAGGCAAAACAATGACAGATTTATGGGATGTTTTTCTCGCCAGCTACTGTCTGTGTTTGTCTGGGAAGTGATGCATCTGTGCATGATGAAATAATGGCAGCATGTCAGGCCTTGTGTCTCCGTAATGTGCTGCTCAATGATTCCTCTCTGGGTGGTGCACTCAAACAGCTCGCGAACACTAAGGGTGAGCACTTGTTCAATTGTGATCTGTTTATGAATAGCGCTTGTTGATGGTAGCCTCTTTTCTGACACTGGGTTTTATTTTCCAGACCCATGGGAGTTAGTATCGCAGAGTCATAAGATGATTGATCAAATGTTCTACACATTTCTAAAAGGTAAACAAAAAAATAAATGTTTTATTTGCATTCAGAGACGAAATGTTGTGGGAAATTTCTTTCGAAATTTGTAATTGTCTGTTCTGCTTCTCTCTGTTAGAACTGGATCAAGCGAAGTGGCAGACAGACCGGACACTATTGGACTGGAATGAGTGGCGTGTGGAATGGAGGAAGAAGAGAAGCTGAAGCAAATTGTTATAAAAGGAATGGGTATTTTTTTTTTTTATTTCCACTGAAATTCACTTTGAAACTTGCCAGAGCTCAGCTGCAGAAAAGAAACATTATATCAGTCTTAGATATTATACTGTAAAAATAAAAACAATGGAAACAACAGGGTTGCAGCAGAAATCATGTGTTCATATATGGTCAACAACAGGACCTCACCAACCCGTGGGGGAAACAAAACCACAAGTAAGAAATTTCTAACAGTTATTTCAAAGGAAAAAACCCCACACGTTTACACTTCTGTTGTTTGTTTTTCTTTTAAAGTAATAATTTTATTCAGCAAAGATATCAAATATGACAATAAAGACTTCTTTTTTTTTCTTTTTGTTCACCAAAGAATACTGAAAACATTTATTACAGAGTACACAAAAATTTAGTTTTCAATAATAAATGTTATTTCTTTTTTGCTGGAGGTCCTGGACATCTTGTTCAGATACATGGTATCATGGATTCTAGCAAACGTCAACAGACAGAATGCTTATAATGGGTTGTGGTTGGATCTTCCATCAGGACAACTATTTAAAACAAACATCAAATGACGCTTCTGCCATGACAGTCCCAGTTCCCTGACCTGAACCCTATAGAAAATGAGGAGAGGCACCAACATGAACTCGTGAATCTGAAGAGATTCTGTATGAAGGTCTCTGATCTCTTTCGTCATGTGTTCTCCAAACTCGTCAGGCATTATAGAAGAAATCTCAGAGCTGTTATCTTGGCAAAAAGTATTTAATAAAAGTGTGCCAATAATTATGGCCAACATGTTTAGAAGAAAAGCATTTATTTCATAATGTGATTTTTTACAGCAATCTCTGATTATATTTACCAGGGGTGGAAATAATTCTAACCACAACTGTATAAATGCCCTTATCACACTACAGCCAGCAAGGATACATGCTGTGAATTTAAAGCTCACCGTGCTGCTCCAAAATGAACCTTCCTCAAGTGTCTTTTGAGATTCTCTGTTCGGTTGAATCGCCGTCCACAGAGAGAACAGTTAAATGGCCTTTCTCCTGTATGAATGCGCTCATGCTTTTTCATATCGGATAAACGACTGAACCTGAAATTACAGTACTTGCAAACATAAGGTCTCTCCTTTGAATGGCATACAAAGTGAGCTCCGAGGCTGGAGGGCGATGCGAACGTCTTACCGCACACGTGGCAGCTGTGCAGAATCTCCCTGCTCTCACTCATGGAGGGGACACTGTGAACATCCCCTGTGTGGACCGTATTCTCTACCCGTGACCTAAGAATGTGTTTAGAAGTAGAATTGAGTAATTTACAAGGTTGGTTATAGTGGACAATGCTGTCAGAAAAGGTGGAGACGGGCTGCTGTTTGTGTTCATTTGCTAGAGGAGCATCCTGCATGGGAACAACAGGCACTTGTGTTGTCGCATTGTCTGTCTCCTCTGTGACAGCACATTCCAGAAGCTCGGATTTAGATTCCACCTTGACTTTGTTTGAGCCCAATGGGGTCTCAGTGCTGCTGGTTGCTGGAGTCTCTCTGCTGCCAGATGAAGGGTTGGGGATTCTTCTTGGAGGGCTCCTCTTAACCCTGGAGAGGGGTCTTTGATTCGTCAGAGAATAGTCACAGGTCCCTTGTAAAAAATGTTGGTTGTCTATAGTAATATTATCTAAAACTAACTTTAAATGAACAGGATTGTCACTCAGAATCTCCTCACTCACTACTGAATCTCCTCGATGAACGAGATCTTCCTGCACATGATCCTCCCCTAAATGAGGCTCATCTCTGGGTAAAGAGACTTTCGGACTTTATCTAAAGAATAAAAGAGATTGACTGAGAATTTTTATATGACTGTAGATAGACAAGTTAAAGGAGTAGTTCACTTTTAAAAAAACTTTTGCTGATAATTTACTCGCCCCCATGTCATCCAAGACGTCTTTCTTTCTTCAGTCGAAAAGAAATTAAGGTTTTTGATGAAAACATTCCAGGATTTTCTCCATATAATGGACTGTCCAAGGTCCAAATGAGAGTTTCAGTGCAGCTTCAAAGGGCTTTAAACGACACCAGACGATGAATAAGGGTCTTATCTAGCGAAACGATCGATCATTTAAAAAATAAATACAAATTTTGTATACGTTTTATAAGCACAAATGCTCGCCTTGCTCTGTTCTGTGATGAGCGTCCGTGACTCCTCCTGTTCCTCAAAATGAACAAATCTTTTTTCAAGTCATGACTCAAAGGGTCCTAGATAAGACCCTTATTCATCGTCTGGTGTCGTTTAAAGTCCTCTGAAGCTGCCCTGAAACTTCCATTT